>CAMXCT020000071.1:177055-184555 GCA_947184155.2 Cladocopium goreaui | reverse complement strand
ACATGTTAGAAAAATACAGTGAAAACCTAGGAAAATGTTATAACTAAAAATGCTTTAAAAATATAATGAAAACCAAGACAATGTCAACGAGCGGAAACGTTGAGCAGGAAATCCGATTTGGTTTCTGTAGATAATGTTAGATGATGAGCAATGTAGTTTGGTGATAGGAAATAGTGGCTGCCTCGCGTACAAGACATTGCCATGAAACCTTGGAGCAAGATGCGGATGATATAGGAAAAAGATGTATGAGTTGTAAGATTTTAGGAGTTGCATGGGAAAATTTGTTTCATGGTAATCTGTGTGAAGTTAGAAAAGTGTGATTTCGTTCACAGAGTAAGAAAAATAAATACAATCTGCAGATTAGAGTATTTATAATGCTTAAAGCTGTTTGACGTTTTTTGGTGCCTCCCTGATTCTGGTAGTTTTGTGATAAGAACTACAAAAAAACGATCTACTGGTAAACGGAAGGAATAGTCTTTCCGGTTTAGAACTGAGTCGACTGTCAAGTGATGCATAGGCTCCAGGCCTCTGGTTATTGCCACAAAGCATTGGAATGAAGATTGCGCCCAGGAGCCACCTAGGTTAGGAGACAAATGCTGTAATATCATTGTAAGAGGCCGTACTGAGAAGGCTGAAACAGAACTAAAAGTGAATCTTGTACTAAAACATCGAGAAAGAATTCGAATCTTCTAATGGCAATGACGGGAATGATATGCATCTGTACGTCCGTGATAGTATGTGTGCCTTTTAAAAGGGATGTTTGGCGAGTGTGATAGCTGAGTAGATTTTCCGGGATGCCAAACAATTATCTCTATCGATGTCAGGGATGATGCTATTCCGCGTTCCTGTAAAATACCTATTTTCCAGACCCTTGGGGGGTGGGGGGGGGTACCCAGGCCTGTAAATGGCCTAAATATAAATATATATAATTATATATATACTTTTGATTTGGACTGCATGTTCGCCACTGTTCTATATTTCCCGTGGGTTTTGTATTGTTTTCCTCGATTTTCATTCGTTCTTATACCCTTTCTTACGTATTGGGTTTGCACTGCCCATTTTGCGAGTAGAGCTATGTTTTGATTTCTCACCCTACGGCCAAAATGTTGCGGAACTTCGCAGAGAAGCATGGACCACGATTCTGGGGAGAGAACAATTTAGACTTTGAGAGGTCACATGACCACTGTTCACACAAAAAAGCGGGTATAATTTATCTACAATAGGTGGGAGCAAACTTGCGCTGTTTTAAGATAAATGAGCAACCAAAGGCGGATTTATGGAACTTGAGATAGAACTGTTCACAATGCCGCAGTACCTTGTAGGAAACATATTTGGATATAGAACTTACAAAATCGTGGAGTTTACCCTAAAAAGGTCCATTTAATGATTGGAAAATTATGACCCGATAGCAATTGTTTATGTTGGGGCGCTTCATGTTTGAGCCATGCCATATGGATGAGGTGGAGTTTCACGCGCCCCCGCCCGAGTCAAAAAGCAAGCGCTGGCTTTCGTTCCACCCCTTCTCAGGTTTTGTTTGTTTCACAGTAAGATATACAGTATTCATCAGTGTTGAATTCGGTCGTGGTACTATCAGGCAATACTGGCAATGGCTGGGCACTTGCATCATTTATGTACATGGGCTACACACTTGATCCGTGACGAATCAGCAAATTCCATGCCACAAAAAAATGATTGCAGAAAACGGTTATGGTTAAGGTTATGGTAAACCATATTTAAATATGTTTAACCATCAGGGTTTCTATACTAATTAGACCTTTGGCCATCTTATTGTCCTCTAGAATGCGGTCTTCGAAGTGACAGTGTTCAACCATCACGGCTAGTGGCTAGTGGATCGATCTAGTGAGAAACCATGAGAAACCATGAGAAACCATCTCGAAACAAGGGAGAACTGAGATTTGCGGTTCAAGCGTGGTGCATAAGCTGTCAGATTGATAGCAGGTTCCAAGAAACTAACTCCCTCGGGTGAGCTGTGTCCAGTTCAACCCATGCTGATGGTAAATCTTGTGGCTATGTGGCTGTTGTGGGTTGAATTTCCATGAATTCCATTATATTCCACTGGCATTTCAGTGATTTCAGTCACGATTTCTGGATTTTTTTTTTTCCCATTCACCAACAGCCCAGGTGGGGGTGGACAGCTTTGGTCTGGGTATTCTCGTGGGCGTCTTCGGGACGATATCAACGATTGCCGCAGTGCTGCAGGGAAACCCGGCTCGGCAGGGACCCGTTTTTTTTGCTCGTTGATGGTGAAACACATCGATTTTAGAGGATTTTGGAACATCTAAATGACATTAAATGACAAGCATGAGGCATTTTCACGAACATCTTTTTACTTTCCACCCATTCAATATATATTAATATATTCAATCACCCGATATGACCTACCATTTTGGAGATTTCAATTATTTTGTTTCACCAATACCCGGCCTTTAACCATTTTTTGGGTGGATCATGCCTTTACCCAGCCTTCCACCGCCAGGTCCATCTTCGTTGACAATTTGCGTGGTGTGGACCTAGAGGGTGGGAACGCCTTGGCTTCTTCCGGCGGTTTTGTGATGCCGAACTTTTTCTTCCAGGCGATTTTGGTTACGGCGGTTACGGTACCCGGTACTATCCGGTACTGTATGCTGAAAACTCGACATTGAAAATGGAGGCGTTTGAGAAGCTGAAAGTTGTAAGTGGCTACCTTTGAGCACGTTTCAGCACAGTCGATGAATGCACTGTCCACATCTGCCAATTTACAGTTCCTGCCATATGCCACGAGTCCGCACCGTGGCAGGGAGCCAGGGATATCTTCAGTAACGTCCGTCAGGACGCCGCAACTTGGCTATCGATACATCGCCGTCGCCGGCTGACGAACGGGACGAACAGGACGAACTGAACCGGTTCAGGACGTTCCACGGCCTGCTAAGGCACAGTCCACACAAAGATTCAAGGAGACTGGGCGTAACACGTCAGGTTTCCAGCTTTGGCATCACGTTTGTTGGGATATCCGAGGTTGAAGCTATCAGGAAATGTTTTGAGAGTTGATGAATTCAGTAGTGTTGAGTCACCACTTCCTTTCAAGAATTGCATTAGAATGGTAGCGATTTTGTGAATACATGGACAGGATGAAACAGGACATGTTGGCACTGTTTTTCAGTTTTCCAGATTTTTTTTTAC
The DNA here is from genome assembly GCA_947184155.2 of Cladocopium goreaui. Classification (NCBI taxonomy): domain Eukaryota; class Dinophyceae; order Suessiales; family Symbiodiniaceae; genus Cladocopium; species Cladocopium goreaui. Next base: position 181,375 of record CAMXCT020000071.1, on the reverse strand, counting down.
GGTCAGCAACTATGCACATACCCACATACCCAGATATACCCAGAGTGAGAAGGAGCGCGAGGCTTGCTACTGTACATGTACCTTACCATTCCTGAATTGAGATGAAGAACAAGAGAAAGAGAACTGCATGATATTGCCTCGAGTCAGAAAGCTGCGTGTGTTTGTCAGTTGACAGAGCAGTTGGAACAGGAGACAGGAAGATTTGCTGAGATCTATGCCGGTAGCTTGTCTACAGCAAATCTAGCACTGTCGCGCCATGCATAAGGAGACACGAGAAGAACGAGACACAGGACATCACAGGACACCTCAAATTTCATCTATGACAGATGTTCAACTTTTTTCACCACCAGGTTAACCTGGAATATGTTTGTAATATTCTATATATATATGTATATTATAATATATATATATATTGTATTATATTATATTTATACATATGTATATATATATAATATAATATAATATAATATAATATAATATAATATAATATAATATAATATAGTATAATACAATATAATATAATATAATATAATATTATAGTATATAACAGTTTAATATAATATAATATAGTATAATATAATATAATATTATATAGTATAATATAATATAATATTATAGAATATAATATAAACTATTATATTATACAATATAATATAATATAATACTATATTATATTATATTATATTATATAGTAGTATAATATAATATAATATTATTATATAATATAATATTACATTATATTATATATATATTATATATATATATATTATATATATATATACATGGTACCAGTCTGGGAGCAAACCTACATCGCGTCTCAGCCCAGGTATAGAGCGATCGCAGGAGATGGCGATGTTGCGAAGTATCGATGCACTTCGGGAGCAGGTGCCACCTGGTGCCACACGTGAAATTCTTTTCAGCGCCTTGGCAGATGAAAAGAACCAACCCGCCTTTTTTTAAAGGACCCCCAAAAAAGAATGTGTAAATATGTGTAACTTGATTTATACATATTTATAACCCGATTTCACAAACAAACAGAAGGAATCATGAGGATGGTTGGGGGCCTTTCATATCCTTTCATGCTTGGACAGAAAGGGGGTAAGGCTCAAGGGGTGAAGGCTCAAGGTGCCAGCCTGTTTAGAAATGTGTAATGGGTAATGGAGAATGCAGTAGTCAAGAAGTAATCATATCATTTCTTGAGAACGTCTGGCATGGAGTAGATGCTTTTGTTGCTTGAATGGGCCAACAGACATCTTGGACGGTTAAGCTTGCAAGTGTGAATCGAGAACCTTTCAACATACTTCCATAGTCAGTGCCTTAGTGTGCTGGTTGAAAACTTGACCATCATGGGAGTTATTAAGGACCTACTTTCTACCATCAATATCCATCCCTATGAGGGGCTTAAGCCCACATTAAACTTCCATCCTGAGGCTTGTTGCGTCGTGCCGCCCTGTCGAGTTCGCAGTTGGGAAGTGCCTTGTACGACTTTGCACTGCGTTTGCAGGCTGGGACTCATGCCCGGCCCCATGAAGCAGGATTGGAATTCTCAGTCAACTGGTCAAATATGATTTAATTAACTAGATAAACTTGAGGTCCTGAGGTGTATAATGAGACACATGACACATCATGACACAATAGTATGTTCACAATTACGTACATATATATATATATATGTATCTATATATACATATATATAATATAATATATATATATATATGCATAGTATAATAATATATATATATATATTATACATATCTGATCTCATCTGATGTGACCACAGGATCTGCATCTTTGCCAGGCCAAAGAGCCCGCCCGACATCGCGAGGCGCCGGAAGCGCTTGCGTAGCGCTTGCGTAGCGCTTGCGTGGCGCAAGCGTGGCGGGGTGTGGCAATAAATCGATAGCCATGTTTATTTCATGGTTATCCATGATGGGGTAGTTACGGGTAGTTATGCTAATCTTTTTTTGATATGTTATAGATACATGCATATATATATATATTACATGTGATTATAAGCCATGGGCATACCCATGGCGCAGGTGAACCACAACGTCTTCACTAAGCCACCAAAGCTTCAGACTGGGGAAGTCCATTGGATCGATGCCGCCAGGATGTTGTGGAGATCCTTGATGAACTTTGGGCTTTGGATGAGGGACGCTGTGCAGTCAGTGCCAGGTTTCTTGCCAGCGGCTGCCAGCGGCTGCCAGCGGCTACGCTTCAGAACCGACTTCAAAACGGATTTCTTGGCCACATCCCATTCGTTTCCTATTCGTGCTTTTTCCTTAGTAATGCTTCAGCTTCTACACGTATTATGTTTGCTGAATCTCAATGTATGTCATATATATATACATAGATCTTTTGTTGTGACTTGTACCATATCTCATGTGTACACATATAAATATATATATACATACATACATACATACATACATTACATTACACTACACTACACTACACTACATTACATTGCATTACATCACATTAAACCAGCAACAAAAACTATCAACCTCTAAAAATCCTAACTTTAGGCGTCCGGGAGAAGGTGGACGAAGACCCTGGCTGGATGCGGATGCTGCGCCTCGGTTCCACCGAAACGAAACATGGGAGATCGGGAGGGCCTGGCTGCATCATCTCAGAACAAATGATGGCCACCATTCTCCATGCTTAGTGTTTTTATATAAGTGTTTTTTTTTTTCCGGAAGTCACAAAAATCCAAGTTTTGAATAGTTTTGAGGTATCTATCGTTTTTAGCTTGGCTCAAAGTTTGTGTACGCCACAGTAAAAACATGGTTTGATACCCGCAAACCCTCAATGGGAAGCATCATGAAGCATCTGTCAGTTACAGGATAGTACAGGCATCCCTTCTTTCTTTGCAGCACTGAGCCCGCATGCCCAAATTCACATCAACTCAAACCCCAGGACGATTGGGGACGATCCTTTACTGGTTGCCCATGGGATCCCATGGGTTTTGGTTCTTGGCCCTTTCTTCAGGATATTCTTTTGGATGAGCAGGTCCCAGCGCTACGGACCACTCTGGCCGAGCCCCTCGGTTCGAGAACTCCTGATGTTGGAAGTTGAAATGCCCTGGAACCCTGTGTTGGACAGGGGTGTAAGGCCAAACCTCGACATGTTCACTCCAGAATGCCACCTGAATCTGTTTAGTGCATATGTATGCATATGTATGCATATGTATGCATATGTATGCATACGTATGCATATGTATGCATATGTATGCATATGTATGCATATGTATGCATATGTATATATAATATCATATGATATGTACAGACACATACTAGTACAAAGTACAATTTCTTATCTACCGATGTATCTATGCGAGAATATGTATGAATATGTATATACGTGCACATAATATTATATATATACAGATTATACAGGAGCAGATGACGCAGATGGGAAAAGATACTTTACCCCATCTATACTCATCTATTAAGAAATGATTAGAAATGTCTAGAGTTTATGTTTGTTTTTACTCTGCTGCCTGCTGCTGCCGGTCGCTGAGGTGTGCCAAGAGGCCTCTCTTCGCTTTTGTGGCTCCAGAGATCTTAGCTCGTCCAACTTTCCTGACTTTGGTCAGGATCTTCGATGTTTCTCGCTGTGGTGAACACATGGTTTTCAGCAGCGCGGTGGCTGAAAAACCATGGCATGTGAAACGTCAGAAAGACGCGGTTGTTTCATCGGCGAAGTTCCATGGATTCTGGCGGTGAATCCAACTTTCATTTGACGTTTGCTCTCGTATCTTGTGATGGTCTTCGTCATTTTCCAATCACCAGGAGCAGCCTTCTCTGCAAAATGTCCCGTGACCATGGATAGACCAGCATCCCTGATGTTCAATCCGAGCTCCTTTGTGTTTAGGATCATATGAGACATTTGCATCTCTGGTGGTGTTTTCAGGTGTTTTTCATTTTCAAAATAGAAATTGGATGATGATCCCCAATGACTTTCCTATTTTTCAGGGTTTCCTATTTTTCAGGGAGGTGGCTCAATCACCAACCACGCATACAAGTGCAGTCATTTGCAAGCCATTGTTACAGATTTTGCAGGTTTTTCAGCCTGCAGAAGCCAGTCAAGCAAATGGCAGAGGCTTGGCTCGTGATTTTTAGCGGGTTATCACGGTTAAGGTGGGTCAATGTGGGTCAGGACCATGGCAATCTGGATACACTGGGGGTGAAAATTTGGTACTCCAAACAATCTGATGGTTGATGCATGTCAAAACCAAAGATTGACCAAAAGCTGTCGGTCTTCAGGGTTTGAATGTTAACCCACAGCCAACTCTATTTTCCATAGCCACAAGGGCGC
>CAMXCT020000071.1:64555-172055 GCA_947184155.2 Cladocopium goreaui | reverse complement strand
TGAATGGGCTTTTCAACGGTTGAAACAACCGCACTCTTGGACACCCTCTGCACCATGGCCCATGGCCCCCTTTCCAGCCCTAGGTGCGGAGCTGGCGCAACAGTTGCCCCGCTGGGTGGTGGAAGATGGCATCGCGGCGTATGAGGAAGGTCAGCTGTGCCAGGTGCTGTCCGGGACGGTTCGGGACGGTCAGGGGATGAGAGATGGTGAGAGACTGGGATGATGAACAATAAGCCAAAAACTGGTTGGAAACCATAGGAAAATGTGGGTTTAATGGGATTTATAGCTGATTTATGATAGCTGAACATGGATCATGGATGCATACCTTTGGAAGATAATGATATTTCTATACGCTAATAAACATACCTTTGGAAGACTGGTGATACTGTAATTATGATTTTGAAGATCAGCGATGATTATATACGGCTATGTTCTTGGATACGCCAAAAGTCATTGGTAGTTTAACCTACAAAAAATAGTGTTCACAAATGGGGGGGGACATAACATGAAACTTACTTGATAATATCATGCTATGACCAAATTTGTTGTCCCGAAACTCACCATTTCTGCGCCATGCCCCCTTTGTGAAAGAGGCTAGCTGTCAACCACTTTCTTGTGTAGGCATGTTGAGACATTGAAGACATATATCCCAAACTATTGAAAGGTGCACTGAAGACAACAGATCACAACAGATCGCCACGTACTCTAAACCCTACCTACCTGATAGTGGATTTGGGTTACATTTATATTGTGTCTATCAATGCATTTCTGCCTGTATATAATATACTATGATATATACATATATATTTATGGATATCCTGAGAATTGACGCTATTAAATAGACCAGCATGCATAAATGCTATACTCTCCAGTAAAGTGGTATATATATATATATGTGTATAGGTATGGACAACCAATGTTTTTTCAGTAAATTATCTATGTTTGTTTTCATGTACCGGAGCGTAACCAACGAACAATGGGGTGTCGATGGCTATATAAATCAACATTGTAACATGGCATGTTCTTGAGATTCCCAGAATGGGCGCAGAGAACGTTTTAGAGGAACCCACCATGTTTATGTGGTATGTCATAAAAACTATCTAAAAACCATATAAAAACCCAAGAAGATAGAGAAGTAATTGATGAATAACTTGACGACTAGAAAATAGTAGGATGTCACTATGATGTCACTTTTTTATATTTATAATTTTTTCCCATAATTTTCCCTGATTTTCCCAAGGCATTGAGAGCAGTGGCTCCAGCGTTTCATCCGTTTCACTCGCCAGGAATGTGTTCGCTTCTGCGTGGCACGTGGCTGCCGTTCCGTCTCAGAAGCCCTGGTGGCCCTGCGGGAGGCGAACGTTAGGGAAAGGGTATACACACAGAATCGACCATATATATTATATATTATATGTGTATAATGATTTAGATATGTACTATATGTATATACTACACTTACATGTGGTGGTTTCACATAATTAATTATATATATATATATACATACTAATATATATATATATATGGATACATGTGATTTGATACGATATGGTAGAGTCATATGTCTATACACATATTTTGTATATGTGGGAATGGATCAATACCACATGATTTTAACGATCTGGTCATGGGGGGATGAACGAATCCATAACTGGCAGCTATTTTGGTTTGAATGTCTGGGTGACAGGGTTTAGAGGTTACGCCTGGTAGATGGGCTTCAGTTGCCGAATGATGTTGATGGTCTCACCCTTTTTCCGTCCACGAAGGCCTTGGTCTTTGACTTGGAGGATGCCGTGGCGGCAGCCAAAGAGGGCTATCCGCGCATCCTCGCCTTGGTGCAGGATACCCTGGAGGTGTGGCCAGCAACACATGCAGCCATACCAGCTAATCCCTTCCCCCTAATACTAACATTACTAACCAGACAATAAACACCTCAGGTACCCTCTGGTAAACTAACATAGCTATTGAAAATCACCATTTCCAATGGGTAAATCCACTATAAATGGCAATTTTCAATAGCTATGTTAAATTACCAGAGGGTAGCTTTTAATATTAGGGGGGGGTATTTATTATTAGGGAACCCAAGCGAACCCTAACAATAAATTTAAACCCTGAAATAAAAACAAACTATTTTTTTCGATTTCAAAATCAATTAACCTTCCTTTTATAACGCAATTAAAATATTGCAAAAAAATGGATTTCGAAGCTTCCCCCTAATGATAAATTTAAACCGTGAATATAAAAAACAAAAGTTTTCGGACGGACCCTAATAAAAAACACCCCGGGGTTGACTATTTTTTATTAGGGGGTGAAACCCACAAATAGTAGCTTGATTTTTACTTATTTTTCTAAAGGGGATCAATTAAAAGTCAAATTGGCCAACCTGACATTTTCCAAAGCTTTTATTATTCGGGGGGGGGTTAGTAATAGGGGGAAGGGATTACTTGGGGGTGTAATTACCGGACGTTTTGACCCACCATAGCCATGTAGATGTACTCAACTTGGCGATTTGACATAATCCGTGGGATTTTGACCAGTTGAGAGGAGAGGTGGGCTGCAACGAAATGGTGAATGGGAACTGGAATCACAAGCGGAAAGAATCCTCATAGCGGAAAAAACCATCAGCGTCACATAGTTAAGTACAGGCTTGTTGCATTTGACTCTTTCTTTCTATGCAAGTTGTACCCATGAGTTTAGATATCCCCATAGATGTTGGTAACTATCCCAACTTCTGTACTTGAGGTCAAAACCCAAAAAACGGCTAGATGAACATCCTGAATATCCCCTTAAATTTGCATCAAAGTACAAGGTTTCTGTGTATTTTTTTTCCTCGGATGTTTCCAGCCAAGAAATTTCATGGGATGTGGATTTACATCCAAAAACCACTGACAGTGCCAGTGTTTGCTTGTTTTTGCTCCTCCATCCTCTCAATATTCTCATCCGGCTATAAAACTTAGCTATGCAAAATCGATGACACATATCCCCATTTACTTCGATGATTTACCTATTGTGGGTAATTTTCCAGTTCGCAAAGTGTTAAAGACCAGATAGTAAATCCATGTAAATCCTATACCACATCCCATTCTATCCCCTTACCAGATATCCAGATGATATCCCCATCTCCATCATTGGACCAGTGATTTTTGGTGTCTCGGAGGTAATTCCAGTTCTCCTGCGCCACGCAGACAACTTGAGTCGCTGGGCTTTGGGCGGGGAGAAAGAGATCTTGGTGACCCTGAAGTTCTTTGAAAAGATAGAGTTGAGAAGTCTGGATACCAGTACTTACTAACTTATATTATAAGTATATATATCGTATCTATAGGTAATTATACCTATAACATGCAAGGACACATATTACTGGATTCATTCATATAGAATTCAACTCTATATATATATATATATATAGCAACACTATACAGGCCCACTTGTGACAGTTTCCAGTTGGTGACGCCAGGTCACCACCTGCCAAGTCTGTTGGAAGAGTTGCGCGCACAGGGCCGACGAGGCCTTCGCTTCGCAGTGAAGCTGTCTTTACAGTAGCGTTGGGGATTGGGGCTGCGGTTCCAGTTAAATCCTATCTGATATCTGAGAGCAGCTTTGGATTTGAAAAATTTGGTATTCCAGCCATTCAGTTGAAATCTGGCTTTGTGACTGCGTTGAGTACCCTCTGGTAATTTTAACATAGCTATTGAAAATGGTGATTTATAGTGAATTTTCCCATTAAAAATGGTGATTTTCCATAGTTATGTTAGTTTACCAGAGGGTAATTCATTGATATCAGTGGGAATCTAGCCATAGATACCAGGATTGTATCCCAGGTTCTAGCCGGGAAGAGAGATTTCTGCTGGGAAGATCCCAGTGATCCCTGAGATTGATGGTTAAAACACATAGAAACCAGTGATCTATGAATATCATCGAATATCTATCTATCTATCTATCTATCTATATATATATATATATATATATCTGGGTAAATTATAACGACCTCACTGCGACCTCACTGAAATCATTGTTAATAAGGGAAATCATCCCCAAATGGCCCAACAATTCAGGTTGGTGAAATATTTTAATTTACCATAATTTACCCATATATATATATATATATATGAATGACCAATGACCTTACTCGTCGACACCAAAGTTTCAGGGATCCCAAAAGCCGACTGTCGAGGGCCACGCCTCCATCAGCCGATCCGTTTGCTGCTCACGGGCCGTGCGGATGGCGCACCCATCAGCGATTTGGTGCAGCTACTGGAGCTGGCGCAATGGGAAGGCCCCGGGGCCTGGGAAGCGCTTGGAAGCGTTTGGAAATGTGGTTGAAAATGGGGGTTGAACGGGATTCTTCATAGGATTTTTCTATGGGATTTCATGTGGGTAAACACTGGAAATGGGGGTTTTATCATGAAGAAATTGGCGATTTAATGGGATTTAATAATGTAGTATATGAGCAAGGGTCAAAAGACGCTATGAAAGGCTTCAATTACGATCCGCCATCACTACTCAAAATATGTGATTTACTGTGTGTAGCGATAGGGGGCCTTATGTAGCGATACCTCTTTTTAGACTTTGTTTATGATTGAAGCTTCCTGTTGGGCGCATGACTTTCCAATCTTTTGATGTCAGAGTGCGACACTGGAGCAGTCGCAGTGGGCTGGTCTTCCTGGGTAGTTGCAAGATGGCCTGTCGTCAAGTATATATGAGATAGTTACATTAAACAATATTGATATATTGGGGTATGTTGATCTATAAGGTATGCAAGAAACTAATTCATAACGCATCATGAGCTTGATGATGGTGATGATGCTGATGATGATGGTGATGGTGATGATGTTGATTCAGATAGTGACCGTGCTGAGATATGTTGAAAAAGCATCCTTGTGCGGTCACGGACGCTTCTCCAAAGCCACTGTCCAGGAGTAGAATTGCAACATGGAGCTTGTCAGAATTTCGTGTCACTTGAAACATACACCTGAGATCACACATTTTCTGGTCCCCGTAGCGATGCCCGAAGCGATACCCCTCGATACCCAGAGCGATACCTGAAATCCATGAAATTAGGGAGTACCCCACATGGTCACTTGAAACTATACAACTTGTGCTATAGGTGGAAAAATATGGGAAGTATGAACAAGGGTACCCTCAAGTTCTTACTGGGTTAGTTCTTAAAGGGTTCATTTGGTCAGGGTTTTGCCGATTCATTTTGGCGTGGTATTAGGTTGCAAAGGAGGCGGGGTGAAGAAAAAAAGGCGCCGGAAACAAGGCAGCACAGGCAAGACAAGCCAAGACAAGCCAACACAAGCCAAGGGCAGCCTCCGAGGTCAGATGACCTGCAGTGAGTCCGGCTGGTGTCTAGCTGAAGCTGTCGACGTCAGCCTTGGTGATCACGTAAAAGTTTGAATTTCCCTGGAGATACCATCGCAAGGGGAATAAGAATCCGATTCCTCATCTGGATCCTCCTCTTCTAGCAGCAATTCTGCCTACTAGTTGGTGAAAAGGGTGCTGGGACTGTGTGTAGCGATAGGGGGCCTTATGAAGCGATGCCATGACCTCACCACATGAATTGAGTTTTGACCGTCGCACATATGGTATTATATACATATAATATAATTATATAGATATATGGTTTTATATAATTATATATATATATATATATATGTACTTGGATATCATGGAACACGGGCAATGTTCAAGTCCAGAAATCATCTGAAGAGACCCAATTTTTGAGGTTCCATGTTCAATTTAAGGGGTGTACGGTAAAAATATGGTACTTCTTGAGAGGTTAAACTTCATAGAATTTGTATTAGATTGTCAATTATTGTTGCTGATAATTTGTTGGTGAAACTATGGCATTGCTTAAGTAGGGGTTGAAGGAGATATGGATGTGTGTTGGTGGGTCAAAGTTTGCTAAGCTTCCACGTTCCATATTACTTTACTTGGTGTGACCCCCCACAGTGGCATATATCTTGACATACATTCTATTATATTCTGACATTCTATCTGGCATGCTATCTAAGATCTTATCCGACGTTCTATTTGCAATCTTATTTGACATTCTATCTGACATATATTCGGATCTTCTATCTGAAATTCTTTCTGGCATTCCATCTGGCATTCTAAACTGCACAAATTCTGACATTCTATCTGGCATTCAGTGTGACAATCCATCTGACATTCTATCTGGCATTCTGTCAGACAATTTATCTGACATTCTGTCTGACATTCTATCTGGCATTCTTTTTGACATTCTATCTGGCATTCTGTCAGACAGTCTATCTGGGCATTCTGTCTGACATTCTATCTGGCAGCCGGCATTCTCTCTGAAATTTTATGTGGCATTCTGTCTTACATTCTATTTGGCATTCTATTTGACATTCTATCTGGCATTCTATCTGGTATTCTGTCCGAAATTTATGTGGCATTCTGACATGCTATCTGGCATTCACATTCTATCTGGCATTCTGTCTGAATTTTATCTGGCATTCTCTCTGACATTCTATCTGTTATGCTATTTGACATTCTATCAGCCGACAAACTTGTCTGCGTGGGCCGGGTTTGCAAAGTGCTCATTTCAGGCAAACAATTTAACTTGGAACTGTGCACAGCTGGCGGTTTTCAAGATGCTATTTGACTTTTTGCCAGCTGACTAAATGACAGTTTGCATTTTTCCAGCTATGCACTTGCCCAAATAGATATTGTTCTACAGCAAAGTTCCAATTTATTTCATCCTATTTTCAGCCCAGTTTGTCGCGTCAAGTTTGCGCGAGCCAGGTGGAGATGCAGCCGGGGTCCGATTGAACGATCGGATTGCGTTGGTTCGTCAGATATTTTCCGAGCCACCTTTCGAAGCGCCGTCTCGATCCGGATCCGGCGTTGCTTCAGCCACCAAAACCGTGTCCTCCATTGCCTTTGTGAACTGAGATATGGAAATGGGGAGCCACGGGAGATAAGCACCAAACGTGCTTCGAACATGGCCCATGGGCAGATCCATTTAGAGATGATTACCACTAGAACGGTGAGTTTCCGTATGACCAGAGGGTAAATATTGTTGGATGTTGGAATTTGTGTTTGCGAGATTCTGAGTTTGGTTACACACGAAGTTGGGGGGCGTGACAAGAGTCTGTGAGAAAAGGACACTTGTCGACTTGTAAGTGGCGTAAGTGGTATCCAGTAGTCGAACACTGAACAGTTTTCACAGGTTTCAGGTTTCATACCTGAAACACATTTGTTCAAACAGGCTAATAGAAATCGATACAGGTTACTGGTTACGCCCATTCTTTCGATCTGCGTGTCGGAGAAAACTGGCACGTTGTTGTTTCTGTGGCTCTGCGGCCAGGGCCAAGCAACCTTTGGCATCTTTGGCCTGCGCAGCACTTTCACACAATTTCGCAGCAATTGCTGCACCCCTCGTGTTGAGTCCATCTTCGACGGTGACATCGCTCATGCAGCTTCCACATCCATGGAGGGGTTCTTCATTCTCCCAGCTCATTGTTTTTACCCAACCGCAGACACACACACAGAGACATATCATGTATACGTATATGATGATACTTAGCGTCTCAAAAAAAGTACATTTATAATACACATAGTAGATAAATATATATATATATATAATGATATATTTTGATATCAAATGACATGAATAAGACCTGAATTTCTTGACGGATCCTCAAAGGCTGACCAGCCTTGTACGCGTACTGGGAACTTGATTGAGATTATTGGGAAACTGACTTTCCCAGTCATGGTCAACCAAACTTTGGTACATCAACCCATCAGACTCCAGATGTCTAAAGACTTAGTGACTGAGGCCGAGTAGAATTTTGAGGTACTGTAGATGTTTGCATAGAATAACTGGTTGGTGGTTTCAAACATTTCTTATTTTCCATTTCATATATGGGACAATCATCCCAATTGACGAACTATAAAATTTTTACATATATTTTTCAGAGGGGTTAAGTCACCAGCAACCAGATAAAGTTTGGTAAATCACTCCGCTATTTTTTTTGTATTGTGACATGGGATGGTCCAGTGATCATCCCAGGAATCTTCGGTATCTTGGAGAAATTTCGAGGGAAATTTTCCTGAGCAAGTTTGAGTGACACAAAAAATGACCGTTTCCAGTGTTGGTAACAAAACATAAAGGATATTTTAGGCATGAAACACAAACATCACACACCAGAAGTGGACATTTCTCAACAGAATTGAAGTGTTTCTATCAGCAACATTCAGCAACTATGCGAAGTCACAACCTCCGTTGTGGAAGTGAAATCTTGGCTGCTTTGCTGTATCGCTGAATTGCAGGGACACAAAAAAGATCCAAGAAATACGATCATGTACTATCATGTACTATCTACATCTATCTATCATACTTGACATTTGACATGGAAAGGCGGTCCTTGCGCTTGACATTTGATGTCCTTGCGCCTCGGTGGATGACCTGAACAACAAAAAATCCCTGGTTTTTTTCCACCAATGAAGCCACGGCCACTTGGCCAGCGGCAACAAGGGCCATCGGTACAGCACACAAGGCACAGTTGGTTGCAATATTAAGAACCAACGATCTTAGTCAAAGAAAAAAAGATGCGACTTATTTTTGAATATGTTTGAAGCGGTATGTTGGTTGGATTGGGTTGGTACCATTGAAGAATTGGTGAATGGATGGGAATGGTTGGGACATTGAATTGTTCAAAATGTGGTCCCACACATCCATTGTATCATAGAAATTCATAGAATCGTATCCCATCATGGTTGCTTTTCATAGCTACGGATTCTGCAACTTCTGGGGTCTCCAAAAAGGTCGGTTCATAGCCCCCGCCATCCACTGGAGGTTACTGGGAGATTTTGCAATTTAGTTAAGGCATGATTATTGTATTTATATGTATTTATAGTCATTTATAATTTTATAGCCAGCAATATACATCTATAATCTATCATTTTATATCCACATGTATACAATAGACTAGACATGTAAGTACATACATACATGATATATGTTTGTATTGACATAATTAAAGGTTCGACATGCACGGATTAGGTTGGGACAAAATATGACAAGACTATCCCGTTACCCATTGCTGGGATCATCCCTTAAGGTATCGAAGAGGCTCGACGCCAACAAGATGAAGCAGAACGGAACATGAAACTGGCTCAACGGGAGCTGATTCGCGGGAAGGGAACAGTCGACATGTTGGAACAGTATGGAACAGTGACATACTTGCAGCTGGTAAAAGGATGTTCATTTCCCCGAAGATTATATGTCATCTAGTTGCTCTAGTTCTTGACTCCCAGATGCAGAAAAGGTCACGACTTTCTTGTTGCCTCTCCAGAAACGAAGGGTACTGATGGGTACAGTATCATTGCCATGTCTAACTAAGTATGATCTAGAAATATTGGGATCACATTTGGTTAACACATGATAGAACCGTAATATACAGCCATCGGAAGATGGAGAAGAAGTTGATGAAACGGATGACCTCAATGGTTGATCCTGGCATCATGGCATACATAACACAACGCAACCCAACACAACACAGCATTACATTATTTTACATTATACATTAAAGCACATTACATTGCATTACCTTACATACGTTACATTGCATTACGTTACATTATATCACATTACATTACATTATACTTCCCACCGCGATTATAGAAGATATTCGGGAATTATTGGATAACCAATCTTCTATTTAAAATTCAAAACTGGTTTGGAGTTTGGACGCGCAGAAAATCACATTTTAAATAGAAGATACTGTAAATTAATTCAAAGACCCAACATGGTAGAACATCTGGGATGTTGGAGGTACTTTTGCACTCTCCGCAACTATGGTCCCGGGAGGGTCCAAACTGATAGTTTCAAGTTTCAAGGCTTCCCAGAAACATTTCATACAGAAAATATACAAACATGTTAGAATATTTTCAAATAATATTATTCCTGCCCACCCCTGAAAGCCAAGATTCTCCAATGTTCTGTGCAAAAATGGGTGTTTTGGGGCTTCCCCAAGGCATTTCAAATAGAAGCTATTCAAATATGTTATTCCCGCCCACCCCCGCAAGTCCAGATTCGCCAATTTTATTTGCAAAACTCGTTGTTTTGAGGCCTTCCCAAAGGTATTTCAAATAGAAGATATTCAAATTTATCTCCTGCCCGCCCCTCACAGCTCAAATTCTCCAAGTTGTTCTTGCAAAACCGGCTGTTTTGAGGCTTTCCCAAAGGTGTTTTGAATAGAAGATATTCAAATATATCATTTTTGCATCACCCCTGGCAGCCCAGATATTCTCCAATTTTACGTGCAAAACCGGCTGTTTTGAGGCTTTCCCGAAGGCATTTCAAATTAGAAGATAATCAAATTATTGCCTTTCTGCAGGGATCTCGAGGTTAGAGCATGATCTGAGAATGTTTTTGACAATTGGATGTATGTTTTTCCTAGTGTTGTTTCGATGTTTCGGGATCCCTATTATCATTTTTCATTTGAGGACTGTGGTTTTTGTGCCCCCTTTTGTGCCCAACCTATGAAGGCCCAAAACCAAGCAAAAAAACAATGATCTTCTAATTGAAAATTGTTCTTCATGCATTTGGGATCTGTCGAACTCATGGGGTTACAAACCAATATCTTCTATTTAAAACTAATTTGGTGGAACCCTCTGGATTCCCTCATGAAATATCATCTTCTATTTGAGAAGTGTTTTTCAGTACTCCTCGAATATCTTCTATTTAAAAAATCAATAGCATTTCAGATTATTTTCTATTCAAAAAGGGGTTTGAATCACCATCCCCCAATCAAACAAACAAAAAAACCTGGGGTTTTTTAAACAGTTTTTCACCGACCCCACCCCCCGAAGGCGGGAGTGCAAAAGTACCTTTGGCCGGGTCCCACTTCGGGAGGTACTTTTGCACTCCCCTCTTCGGGGGGTTACCCGAGTCCAGGCGTCAATGTTCTATTGGTTTTATGTAAGTTCCTGCAAAAACAACAAAAAATAGCAGTGGAACAAAAGATCTTTAAATAAAAGATATTGCAAAGACAATCCCAATGTTGAGGGGTTTATTGTTGGATTTTTTGTCATTTGAGCTACTTTTGCACTCTGCAATATGACCTATTTAAAGCGCCCAAAGGCCGCACGCCCAAAATGCATCTTCTATTTAGAAAAATCCTGAACATGTTCTATAATCGTAGGGAAAAGTACCCTCTGGTAATTTAACATAACTATGGAAAATCACCATTTTCAATGGGAAAATCCACAATAGATGGCCATTTTCAATAGCTATGTTAAATTACCAGAGGGTACACCTGAGATTGCATTGTATATATATATATATACGTAAACAGATCATAGATAGATGGCAGACACTGGAGCAATATATAACTCGAACAAGCGATGGTTAGATCGATCCTCCTGGGCAAAATTTGCAACGCCGACACAGTACTGAAATGTACTGAACATGTCAAGTCTACCTGTGGGTTGGTTGTCTTGCATTTTGGACTCCATTTTTTGGACTCTGGTTGATTAAATCCCCATATTCTGTGTTGGTTGAATGTGAAATCCATTTCTATAAATCATCCTGTTTGTCGCTTGGATCTCAATTTTTGCCAGTTAAATGGATATATTATATAAGCCCCTTACATCCCCTTACTGTATCTTTTCTTGTGGAATCCCAATTTTTTGTTGGTTAAATCCGGATTCTTGTCACTTAAATCTACAACTTCATTCGTTTACTCCGAACGTTTGTTGGTTGACCTTAATTTGTTCTGGTGGTTTCTCTTAAAATGGAGTACAACTCTAATTTATGGCCATTTAAGTATGGAAATGATTCGTTCAAACCATTGGATTCTAGCGTACCCCATTGTTGGACACTTCCTTGTTGGCGAAGAAAGTCTTGCGTCACCCCGCAGGAGGCAAGAGAAGCTCATCAGGAGAAGGACAAAGCCCTTCGGCAGCGCGATGCAGCAGAGGACCGATGGTGAGGTTTTTCCTGTTGCACAGATGGTTTGTCCTCAAACAGTTGGAGTTGGAGATATACTATTCAACCAACAAAAGTAGGGATAGAATGGGATATCAATAGAATAAGACAATTCACCGCAATTGCAATTTAGGGGGTGAACTTATCATAAACCATTGATTCTTGGGGTGTCCTATTTTAAGACCAACCTGTAAAGAAATTGGGATTGTTCTATGTTCTTCTTGGGTTTTCTAAATGGCTTATCAGCTTGCCCTTATTGAATTGGGAATGGCTCAGAATTGGCAAAGATGGATAGTTTGACCCAAACATAAACAACTTTGGTGGGTCCACAAGGGCCCCGAAAGGCAGGTGGACATGCATCTGGTCATTGCCCCTGAACTCGGACTACAATGAGATATACTGGGATATAGTTGGAATATATAATGGAAACATGTTTCTGAAAACAACAGTTTTGGAGGCTACTGGTTTTGGTCACCCAGTTTCTGCCCAATTTGATACATGTCCCATTGATGTCCCTGATCCTGCAGGAAGCTCGTCGTGGGGCGGAGGCATGGGACCCCTCACCGGTGCAAATCCGATGCCGCTGATTCCCAGAAAATCTACCCGTTTTTCCCGGGTTGAAACCATGGCACTCCCAGGCGCAACGCGATGAAGCTTACCGAGCCAAAGAAGCAGCAGAGGCCTCTGAGGCATATGACTGGAGCTCAGTGGTGACAGGCGTCCAGGATGGTTCTTTTTGGGACTGGTTGGGCGGTTCTGTAGATACTAGTTTATTTCCATCCAAATTTGGGATTCACTCAATGCCATGTTCAGAATTTGAGTCACCAGCCAGTTGGGGGTCATAGTAAACATCATCCCATTATGAGGGATATACCATGGATATACCATGATATACCCAGTTTAACAGATCCCGATTGGGCCGTCGGTTGCTTACGGCGTCAAACTACTGGGATCATCCCCCTCGAAGTCCATTGGCCAAAAAGTTCACTTGTCTCCCGAGGCCAAAGAGCAAGCTGAAGTCTTCCAACAGGCGGCCTGTTTTTTTTTGTGGAAGGACTCTTAAAACCACCACTTATTGGTTTCTTTGCAAATCGATGCTTTCAAGAAAACAACATGTTTCCAAGCAAGAAGTCATTCAGGCAACCATTTGCAATACATCTTACAATATCTTACAATGTGAGGGATTGAGAGCAAGGGACAAATCATGGCAAATCCAGACAAATCTCTCTTGTAGATTTTGTGTGTGTGTGATTCAGAACTGGATATGTTTTTAAGATATTTTAGCGGATGATCATACAAAGACCCGCGCCATGCTCGAATTTCGAAGAAATTTTGCAGAGGTTCAAATATTCACGGCCTAAAGCCATCTAGAACCCTGAATTTTCAATGATTTTCAGCTATAGTGTATCAAGAATGCGCAGGCTTTGCAAGCTTTATTTACATACATATTTTTACCATTTTGCAAGGCGTGAAATCTTAGCCAACCACTCACGTGCAGGCTCGGTTAAAAGCAGAGGCAAGGCAGAGAAAGGCTGAGGAACAGGCGCTGCTGGTACCATGGAACCAGTCATACCCTGATCTCCCAACTGGTTTTTACATGTTTTTACTAAGGATTAGATTATAGTGATTATATTAGATGCTTGAATGTGCTGCTGGTACCATAAGACTGAGACATTTTAGTCTTGGGTATTTGACAAAGTTTTCAAGTGCTGCTGGTACCATAAGACTGATAAATTTTAGTCTTGGGTATTTGACGAAGTTTTCAAGTGCTGCTGGTACCATAAGACTGATAAATTTTAGTCTTGGGTATTTGACGAAGTTTTCAAGTGCTGCTAGTACCATAAGACTGAGAAATTTTAGTCTTGGGTATTTGACGAAGTTTTCAAGGACAAATCACAAACTCAGAAGGTACTAGGCCGGTGTGATAAGAGGCTACGACTACTGGATCTTGAAGAACAAGACTGCAACAGAAAGCCAATTCTTGGCAAACTTGAGATGATGTCTGACAGTGTATCAGGTTCTTTCCCAAATCTCTTTGCAAAAAACATCTGTTGGCTGAACCTGGTGGCATCCCTTAGCCCTTCTGACCGAGATTTTCCGAGATGCGACGGCCAGGTTCGAAAGAAGCAGAAGAAGATTCAGAGCCTTCAAAGAATGCTGGCAGAGATTGGCTTGACACCCAGATGATTTAAGGTTTGGTACCTGATGGTACCTGATAGCCTGGGGATGCCTGGGTACATTTACCACCATCAAATGGCCAGCTACTAGGGAAATGCTGAAAGTCACCAGTGGATGGAATGGGGTACCCTATTTTATCCTATTTTTAGACAAATCAATATGGGGCTCATTTTGTTTGCATGCTTGAGGTTGGCCCATGATTTTTCGAACGCCACTTTCGCTGACCGTGATTCGATCGGTGCAGTTTTAGCGCTTCTTGTTTTTCCGCGTGTGATTGCCAACAAGACCTGTAGCATTTCCGTAAAGCGGGAAAGGATCACATGAGCAGTGTTCAAAACCCTTGTGAGTTGATGACTAGTTTAGGGGGTATACACTATGTATATATTGGTGGTTATCTTGGGTCATTATGAACTGGGAACCCCTATTGACCAATAAGTAGAGTTCAATGATTCCATTCCCTGCAAAATGTTCATCTCCGGATCTGTCAAGTGTTCAGTCTCAACATAGACACAAACCAACACAGAAAGGCAGACATGAGTCAATAGTTATGTTCACTGGAGAATATCCTAAATAGATAGTTATAGATAGTCAATAGATCGTTGATAGTGAAATCAACCCCCAAATTATAGCTATATAATAGTTTTACTATATTGTACTAATGTTTGCTATTCAAAAACACACACTTTATGGGTCCATTAGTGTCCCATTTTTCATCCATACTTTCTGAGGTGCTGAGAGCGATAGTGACGCACCACCCGATGAGAGGGCTCCAGCGTTCTTTGTGAATGAAGATGGAACAAAGGCGGGCGATGGATACGAACTACGGGCTGCTGGTGTTATGGATTTACACAATGTGTACACCATCGGAAATGTCAGGCAATGTGTCTTGTATCAACAGCTTAAGAGTGGACGTATACATACCAGTCTCTGGTACTCAAACATGGCTTGCTGCAAAATCCACCATTTACATCCATTTCCCATCATTTACCATCATTTAGCTATATTTAGCTATATTTAGCTTGGATTTTCCTAGCTATAAACCTCCATTTATCCTGGATTGTACTAGATTTTCCCATGATTTTCCCATGTTTTTTCCGTTTTTCCCAGCCATTCCCAGCTATGAGGTGCCAAGGCCCAGGACACGGAAAGAGCGCATGGGTTCGGCACCCCAGACACAACGGTGAAATCCGGTGAAATTGGATGGGGCCCATTTAAGTATCATGTTGTATCCATGCAAGTCATCATTGAAAAATCAATTTAACCTATATTTGGGAATGATATATAAAGTCATCAGCAGAAGATTTGGGAATGACTTTTGATCGAAGCAAGGTTCAATGATTGGTTTAAATATACCTTTTGGAATGTAAAACCAGGACATTCTGGGTGAGACGACCGGAGCCTACATGGCTGCCATGGCTTGATCATCGTGAGGCATGGCTTATCGGGAAGCAGAGTCTGCTCGCTACGAGTTGCGTATCGGCATGGTGCTGGCCTTTATCGGGAAGCGACAAGTCTTTTACGGTTTCCAAGTGTTAAAATTCAAGTGACAATCTGCGGGAAGCTCCTATATTAGAGGATCAAAACCATGTTTTCCTTAGAAAATCTAAAACGTATACCTATGTATCAATTCATCAAACGATACGATGTGAATGCTCTTGGTTTTGTCTGGGTCAGAATTGCCGCAAAACATTGGATGGTCACGCGTGTCAACACAAAAAAAACTGTGGGGAGGAATGGTTAGCCACTACCGTACTGTGTGAATGGATGCAGCAAAAAAAACAGAAACATTTTAGATCCCTTGGGCATGTTGCCCAAGAGTGCCTATTCCGAATATTTCTTAATGTGCACTGAAAGTGTCGAAGCCTCACTGTGGGAGTTTCTTTCATGTCCAGAAGCATCCAGAAGCTAACTGTGATCTGCGGCTCGCTGACTACAACTCTGACCTGTCTGAAGTGTCGCAGAAAATGTCGCCATTGGCTCAGTCCGTTCCATTGAAGGGCCCCAGGGTGGGTCACACCGTCTTTGGCCTGGGTCTTGGTGGCAGGAAGCGCTGGTAGATGTAATATAGATTTAATATAATATAATATAAGATTACATAATCTGATATGACATGCGCAATATAATATAACTTAATATAATATAATGTGATATAATATAATATAATATAATATGATATGATATGATCTGATATATATATATATATATAATATAATGTGATATAATATAATATGATATTATAATATATATAATATTACAATATATATATATATATCAATATATATATATATGATAATAATAATAAATATGTATATATATATATATTATAATATATATAATATCTGTAAATGTTTCTCTTGGTAATCCAAAGTGTGAGGAACGACCATTTTTCAGGTCTCTCATATCTAAACAAAAAAACACAACATATAAATATAACAAGGTAAGAATAGATAAGACCATACAACATCAAATACAATCAAACACACATGTATATATACAATTAACACTAAATTACTAAATAGACAGAACAGATACCTACATAGATGAATGCAAATAAACATGTACATACATGTTTATCCTAATTTATACATGGTTTCACCTCACTTCCAACTGCTAGACTTGTCCCAAGCTGCGCTTGGCCGCCCCAGGTCGTGGCTTCGCAGTACTTGGCTGCGCAAGCTATGGTTGGAGCCTTGGATCAGCCTGGGTTCCTGTATCTATTTCTATCAGTTTTGGATATTGATTAGATTTGCATTAGTATATTTGATATATATTCCATTGGTATTAGGATTTGAATGGATTTGATATATACTAATAATCAACAATAATCTATTTCCAAATATTTGATTATCGATATCATTAGTAGAATTTGGTATTCCGTTACATAGTATATTGATGTATACCGGATATAGATCCATTTCCATCATTAGTATATTTGATATATTTCCATTGGTAATGGGATTTGATAGATACTAATAATCAACAATAATCCTCTGTTGGTAATATCATATCCTATATATATATATATACCTATCCATTACCCTGGGGTAAACTAACATAGATGTGGAACATGGCCGGCCCATTTATCGATGATTTACCCTATATATATATATATACATAGAGACAAGGGTGATTTTCCACATCTATCTTAGTTTGCAGGAGGGTGAGATGAAACCATCCTGAGGTCAATCTGGTGTTGCTTGCACTGCTTGCGTTGAGCAGTGGACTGAAGCTTTCTGACAAGCAGGCGCACGGTTGCGCAGGATTTGAAGGTGTGGACAAGGCAGTCTCAACTGGGTCTATTTGTGGTTTCCTAAATTTCGGACCCCAAAATCATCAAAGATGGGTCATTCTTAGGGGGAAAGCAATGGTTTTGGGCACCCATTTTAGGATTTTTTCCCCCAATGTTCGATTCTATATATGTTTCAATCATATGTTCAGGATCATGATCTCTAAAGACTACTATTTTCCCGGATCCCCGGACCATCAGTGGTCCAAGCCTTAGGAGTTTGACTACGATCATCTACAGAGCAGCAACTTGGTGGTGACGTCTCCCAAGCAAGGCAAGAGAGATTCCATCATTTCTATAGTTTAGACAAATTCATTATATTTAGAATCTATCTATATATATATATGTGATTTACTTAGTTCAAAGGGATATGTTGAACTCTATGGAAATTAGGTTTTGTAAGTCAACCCGGTGCCCCAAAACCAAGGTATTGTGCGCATCCAAACGGTCGGTGCCAGCTTCGACTGGTGCCTCAGCTGATACGGAGCTAAAGGAACATGAAGTCAGAGCAGTTTGAGTTCCTGATCATCAACTTTCTTCATTTTTTGTTCTGTGCTGGTCAAAAAATGGGGGATACTCCAATTTATGGCCATTTGAATGGCCATTTCAGTGGGAAAAATGATGGTAGACAAACAGTCTGTGGGGTAGCCCATTGACCAAGTCGTGGCCGAGGTTTCGTCCCTTCAACCCGCAGGATGGACAAGTGAGTCTGGGAAGCGGCTTCATTGTCAAAAGCCCAGAGGTAATACAACATGGCTTTGTCCAAAAACAATCAAAAACATGGATACCCCAAGAAAAACCTCAATTTATAGCCATTGAAACATAGGAAAAAGATGGAAAAAGAGTAGGAACAAACGCTGAAGCATCAAATTTGGGGGTGTTTTATTTTTAGACAAACCACTATGACCAATGTTTTCACTGTGTGGACTTCAGATACTTGAAGGCCAAGTACGAGCCCATAGCAAAGAGCATGAAGGTAGCATCACCAGTCAAGTGTCTATTCAGAGCTATCATTTGCAGTCTATATAAAGCTTGTGGTCTCGGGTTTGTAGACGATGGGTGTTTGATGGTATGTGCCAGCCAAGGTCCAAACGGAACCTTACATCCTCATTGCAACGAACCAGCATGCGAGTTGCTTAGGTTTATCTCGTGACTGTGTGTTGGAATGGATGCAACTGATCAAAAACGGCGGAAAATGGCAAGACTCTCCATCCTCCAAACCCACAAGGTACAGTACACCAAGAAAACCGAAACCGTTCGGATTTTGGGGAGCCCAAGTTCAAGACAAACACGGTTGTATCCGCTTGCTCGAATCAAACATGCCAGGGTCGGCGACACCCCTGTGGTCTGCATGCGAGGTGATTAACGATGCACTGCGCGTGCAAGTCCAGCTTTTGCTGCATAGTTTGCGCCTCTGGATTTCTCTGGTGCTGTTCTGATGCCCTCCAGTGATGCTCACTGTTGCTGCAACATTCTGCAACAAGGGATATCCTAAGATGTAGTGTGGGACAGTTGTATGATTTGACTACTTCTTTCTTGTAGGACCAAGGCATCTTTGCTTCCAAACAGAATCGAAAAGACCATGAAGATCTGTGGCTTCGATGGGCTTCAGGTCAGATGAAGTGGGATGTGCAGATCGTTTCCGCTTGCCGTGGAGCTTGGCTTGGGAAACTGGATGGGATAGAATCAACTCAGAATCAACAGAGGTGTTTCTCTGAGTCATTCTGGAAATTGCTTCATGATTTTCTTTTGCCTTGCTGCATTTATGCTACCGCTGATCCAGCAAGTCGTATGTGGTAGGAGATCATCTGAGGCCCCAAGTTTGACCTGGCCCTACTCACCTTGAAGGATGACCAGGTGGGAATTGGATTGGGGAACTGGGCACCATAGGGGAACTATTCAGGTTGGTAAAAATAGGTATTTTTGATCCAGATTGTTGTAAAGCATTTGATGTTTCACAGCATCATCATCTTTGACAGTTTGTGTTTATAGTTTTTTTGGAACAGACTGAAAACATACCTAAACATTTCTACAAACCTCTGGCCTTTCAAGGTCCTTAAATTGCGACAAACAGTTTTCTGCGCCCTGCAGAGGCTCAAAGCTGTGCTAGTTTAGAATTCGATCCTGTCTTTTTTGATCTGTTGTTCTCTCAGGTTTGCCCGAAAATAGGGTACCGCCAAAGACGGTCTCATTGTGTCTCATCATATTCCTCAATTTGATGGCAACTTTTGGGGTATACCTCATTTTCAGACAGGCCCATATGAGGCATTCTAGAAACGAAGGACTCCAAATTCACCTCAGTTATTGGTCATGGTAATACATATATATATAATATAAGGAGATTTCGGGTTTTGGGTATACCCAATTTATTGGTCATCTTTCCCATATTCAGAATGTCATAACATATATATATATATATACCTATATGTACTACATCAAATTATTCCATATTATATCCAACTAGATCACTGAATATTCATTGGTTCGATCCCCACATATTTTCCCATATTTTTCCCATATCCCCATGTTATCCCCATATTTCATTGGTTGATCTGGTCAGATCCCACCACTCCGGCAGGGCTTCAAGGCGACTCTGCGTAAGGCACATCTGGAAGTCCAGCCTCTCATCCTGCGACCCGGCACCTTATTGATTTGTTTGGAGGTGGGCTATATACGTTCTGTTTATCTATTATATTATATTATAATATATTATATATATCATATATATGAGAAATCTATTCTATATATATATATCATATGATCATATATGAGAATATATGATAAATAATCAATGTATATATATATATACAGTATATGTTTTGTTGAAATATGGAGAATGTAAGCAGTAAAAATGGGGGGGTATAATGATGTAGAATGGGCATATTTGGGATATACTGGGAATGAATGGGATGTAATGGGATATGAATCCTCAATCTATGGCCAATTTAAATGGGGAACACACAGTTTTCAACAACTATTTCTTGGGGTAATTTATTTTCGGACAAAGTCATTTGGGAGTGCCGACCAAAAACAAAAAGGGAACTACACCGTTGGCCACTTGAGCAAACCATTGCTACCCCCACCCCCATTTGACTCCCAGCATCCCCTGACTCATCCCAGGTCGCAGCATGTAGCAGAGATGGGAGAAGATGTGGTTGCCCTGGGCTTTCCACTGGGTCAGAACTCATTGAAGATTTCGAAAGGTGCCCACGAAAAAACAGTGGTCACCCCCAAATTGGGTTATTTCTGATCCAGAAATTATAGAGTGAAAGTTTATATTAATTTATGATAATTTGCCCAGATGTCCATTGTGGTGGCAGTGTTTGACAGGCTACTGGATCAATGGTGGCATTTCCCATCATATTTGTACTCGTATGACTTCGTATGATGTGGAAACAGAACGTATTCAAGTCAGCATGTGCCTTGAGTTGGCTTCAACCTTGGGACCCTTGGGAATTGTGATCCTGAAATCCAAGTGAATCCCAACGCAAGGATGTGAGCCTGCAGGCAATGTAGCTGGCAACGAGATCGTGAGCAACAATCTCTGTATTCAGTGCGAACCTTACCTTGGTGTCTTCTGCATACTCTAGTGGCAGATCGGGATGTGTTGCCGAAATTGCTGATGTTTTCCACAGAATCGCGAATGGTTTTCGGGAGCCAGCTTGATGTCGAGAGTGTGTCACTATATGGAAACATTCTCATTGTGGGTAGGTATGCAGCAAAATCAGTGAAATTCCTCTCAGCAAATTGGATGCCCAATATATTCCAGTCATGAAATGGTCAAGAGTCATGAATGTTGACCATCATAGTTCCCCACCGGATGCGAAGAAAACACAGGTCCACTGCACCCATCTCTCCGGGCAACAGTCTGTCTCTCAAGCGCAGTGAGTGTCACTCAGTTTCCGCCGGATCAATTTCACATGTCAAAAGTTGCCACATCAAAACTTTTGCAACCGATTATGGGGCTCTGGACCTGGATTATGGGTCTTCCACATGTGGTTTCATGGACCTTTTTCTTTACATAAATCAACCTAAATCAACCCTTCCTTTGAAAGGTTTTGATGTTAATACAGGTAGCCTGCTAAGATTGTTAAGATATGACCATGCCGACAACTAAGATTCCTTCGACCAATGAGATCATTGGCCCGCAATTCTTATTTAACCAATTGGGACCCTTTAGCCCTTTAGCCGCTAATTGGAAACCATGTTCTTTCAAACCCTTTTCCAATTCTATTGACGCAAAAGGATGTCCAGTCCAAATTTCGAAATAACATCATTCCTAAATCGAAATTCTGTTCAATGGGATCCCAGGTCAAACAACTTTAAAGTGATTGCATTTTACATATTCAGGATCTAATTGGGATTAACTGGGTATATGGAGGCAGCAGCGACCGAAAATAGCCAAGACACATGCCTTTTGAACTATAGTAAAGGTGCATAGAGCCAACAAATCAAGATAGTAACAATCCCCAAAAAACTCAAATCTGTCAAAGGTTCAATTTTGTTAGGATCTAAACCTTAAATTTTTCAGCAACTTATTTTACAGACTTTGTGGACCTTTTTTCCGTTGCGGACGATTATGGGGCATGAGACGTCCTGAGATCTGCTGAAAAAAAAAAAAATCGGCGGAACTTTTGGGGGCCTGTGCCCCTTGATCGGTTGCATTTGTTTTTTTACGGACTTTGTCCGTCGGCGGAACTCCACTACACAAATTGTGTACCTGACTTCTGCTGAAAAAAAAAAAATCGGCGGAACTTTTGGAGGCCTCTGCCCCTTGATCGCTTGCAATTTTTTTTACGGACTATGGTTTTTTTGTTTTTCGGCGGAACTCCACTACACAAATTATGCACCTGACATCTGCTGAAAAAGTTTTTTTTCAGCGGAACTTAGTATTCAGACCTATGGTTCGGCGGAACTCAACATCACAAAATGTGTAGTGGACTTCTGCTGATTCAATGGTTTTCCCTAGGATTTCTGCTGATTTTTTTTTTTTCGGCGGAACTCAACATCACAAAATGTGCGCCTGAGTTCTGCTGATTTGTATGGATTTTCGGCGGAAGTTCATAAGTTTAGTAACAGAGCGTCCCTGCAGCATTTTCTCTCATTGGCTTGTTACTGACCCAGCTGCAATGGATGCAATGGAAGAGGATTGGAGTGAGCCTGAATTTCAGGACACTGAATTCAAAGTATGCCCCGTTTAATTGATGGACTCTAGGTCCTCTAACATATATTCTCAAGTTTTTTGGGAATTAAATCTTGTATGGGAAATATCACCCTGCCACATATATATATAATATAAACATCATACATATATACATATATGTGTTTCTATCCAGGTATGTACACACCGACACATAAAAGACATATGTGTATATGTAAATATATATATATATGTTTGTAGGTCTGACATACGTACATATATATATATATATGTATGTATGTGAATATATACTTATGAGTATACATATTTCATCGGATTCAATATGAATTCGACACACACACATATATATATATACACAACTGTCTATATCTATCTATCACCCTGAACCACCTCTTGGTGTGTGTGTGTGTCTGCGGAGATGGGAATGCTGTGTTATTATCTATTATCTTAAATATATTTTAATCAGTTATATTTAGTATGAAGGAAGTATATGTTGGTATTATATCACATGACATATATATATATATATCACATGATCTAAATACAAATACACAAACACATATATATTATATAGTTATATAATCATATACGTGTACCTATATACATATATATAAATATATTTATACATAGCTATAATTTCGTATGGGTATAATATGGGGCTCAAAGGATCCAAATTGATGTCCCCAAATCAAAATCCCAAGCCCCATAATTGACTGCAAAAGTTTATCATCTATTTTCATGGGGGATTTCCCAAGTTTTTCAAGTTTACCCACTATTAAACTATATGATTATCCCATATTATCAGATCATGATTTAATAGAATTGACCTATCATTTCACCGAGCCGGAGGTGGTGGACCCTTGTTGGACACCGCGGGAAAGGAGGCCCGAGCCTGAGCCGGGTTTTTAGTGGCAGAATTCTCCTCCCAGCTGACATGTCTTAAGATTTCATGAAACAGCCGGTTCTTTCTCAAGATCACAGATCCAAAAAAGGCATAATTATATATATAATTATAAGATTGTTGGATACAGAAACACCATGAAACACATTGAAAAACACCCGGTTCGTTCTTTCTTTCTCAATCTCCGAGATCTTAAAAGCCATAGAAGTATTGGAACATACTGGAACTAAGATCGGAATTCCTTCTGGGAAAACCTGGGAAAACTAAATCGCCAGGTCCTCGGTGTGAATTTTGCTGGAGCAACTCGAGGCAGGAGATGACAGTGATGAAATTCAGAGCCACAACAGTCGGTGGGATTTAGAGCCTTACCATTAATGGAATTTAATGGATACTTATTGGATATGAATAGACCAAACAATATACGGGATATTCATATGAATGATATGACATATATTTGACATATAATCATGATGAAATACCAACTGACACTAGAAGTCTTCGTATTTCTGGGGATGCAGATCCAAGTGGCCAGTTGTGGCTAGTTGTGGCTACAACTGGACTCCACCAGCCAGCTGGAGGCGAGAATATCAACTACGTGATCCCCGCTTTCAGAGTCCAGGCGCTAAAAAAATGGTGATGGGAAACCCCTGAAGCTGTCACCATGGCTAGGATGGTGACCCTGGTTGAGAACTACGGTAATAAGAATGAATGAGAACTCGAGGGAGCTCGGGCGTCTATGTGTGAAGCCGTTCTGTTCCATTGCCTATGGTGATCACGTGTTTGAGGCCCTTATCAATCTGCACTTGAAGGACAGCTCAACAGTGCGGGGACGCGCGGACCAAGATCTGAAGTTAAGCAAATATGTCATGTAATTAGCCACTCAAGGCAATTTTCATAAATTTTCCTTCGAAGTTGGACACTGTAGGGCTTGGTAAGACACAGGAACAAACGTGCAGCAAGTACTGATTTGAATATTGGAATGGATAGGTCCTAATTATGTTATCCCATGGGTCCCATGGCGCAGTTGCAGATGCAGGAGCAGCAAAGCCCCCCATGGATTCGTGGCGGTTTTAAGACCCCAGGGCATGGCCTCGTCATCATCCATCCTAACGAGGCGCGAAGTTTGCGACTTGGGCACTTGCGAGTTACCTGGTGAACCGTGGGAAATGCCACGGACATGTGCTGTTTGTACTATATTTATACATACCGTTACATAGCTGATAGTATATATTAGTATATAATATATTAGTATGTATCCTTATTTTACCACAAAAAGGAAGACTTGTTTCAACTTCCGCTTAGAAACCAGAAAATGAGGCGCTGCTTTTTTTCCAAGGAGTTGAAAGGAGTCGCGACATGTCCTGCGGTTACTTTTCCGTTCGTTTTCCAAGTGTACCATGAACTCCAAGCAGCCAGACTCGAATACTATGGTTCATTAGGGCGGTACAGATTGCCTACAAATATATCCTCAAGTAACTGCTGATAGGGAGAACCATCAATTATTTTCCTTTACGGGTCCCATCTGTGATTTGTTGCTCCGAATCTTGGGGTCGGTTGACAGCAGTCCGTGCGCAGGCTCTCTACAACTACTCAGAAGGATGCAAGGAGCTGTGCTTGGCATCATGGCATCCTCTTTCAAGGGCAGAGCCTCATATTATGTGCAGGTCAATTTAGGCCGATCAAGGCACCAGGCAGAACTGGTCCTTGCTGCTCATGTTGTTCAGGAGGGTGTCTTCGTGGGAAGGGTTCATGACGACGGCTTCATGAGCAAGGCCAAGCCGTGAGTCGGGCCGTGCTGATCTTGGACAAAGGACAAGTGGCCTCCTGCAGCCAGGCCAAACCAGCACTTCAGGAGGGCAGCATGCTCCTTTCCGTATGAGTCTCAGAGATGCTGTGATTCTCTTTGCCAAACGATTTGTATCCCAGTCAGTCCTACTGAAGCCTATATTGTCCTAGCCTATATTCATATCGTCATCATATGTATATCTATATATTCTATCTCTCTCTCTCTCTCTCTCTACATATGTCATATTATATATATATATTTCTGTGTTATACACTCGTGTGATGACTCATGTGTGCATAATAAGATACATATGCATTCTTCATTCCTTTAAAGTGAGGATAGGAGTGGCCTTTATCATCTTTTGTTTCATTCCTACATATATGTATGTATTATATACCCTCTGGTTATTTAACATAGCCATGGAAAATTGCCCATTCATAGATGATTTTCCTATTAATACCTCCATTTAAAGGGGATTTTCCATGGCTATGTTAAATAACCAGAGGGTATATATATATAATATGTGCACACATATATATATATATATACACATATGAGCCAGGTCCTAGGATCCCCACACCACACCCAAGGCACGCTATTTACAGCATTTTGGAAGCACAGCCTCCCATTTGAGAGCCACAACCTCGTCGCTGGACCCTGTCGAGCTGTATATTTCCAACACATCAATCTAAATCTAGCAAAATCTCGCACATACTATCCAAAACATGCTTATGTACTGCCTATAGCGTACCTCACACATGGTTTACCACTCATTGTATATAATTATATATATATATATATACATACATACCTACAAATACATAATATACATAATATACCTAATATACATAATATACCTAATGCACATAATATACATAATATATATACATAATGTACATAATATACCTAATGCACATAATATACACAATATACATAATGTACATAATATACCTACTGTACATCATATACATAATATACATAATGTACATAATATACATAATATACATAATATACATAATATACATAATTTACATAAGATGTTTAAAATGTATATGTATCATTACATAGCATGATTTGTACTTATGGATAATTATATATAATATACATATATACAAATCACCAAGTAACATTACATACATATTACATACCTATGTATAGTATATACATTGCCTCACCAATACCTCTATACTCCTGACACCCTACATATACTACCTACACATGTACTACATCGAAGCCATATACGAATCAATGCATAGCGTGCCCATATACTATATACCATATATACTCCCTGCAAACTCCCTACATACTCTCCATGTACTCCCTATAACTGGGCATTAAGAACTTACAGCTGCACGAACACTGCCTATGTAGGATTGTTGTTGTTGTTGGGAACCCCCCAGGCCACAGGGGGGGAGGGGGGAACCATCTGGCTGGGGAGGGGGTCTGGTGATCCCTGCTCATTTTTTTGGTATCTATATATATGTATATTATATATATATACATATATATATTATTATATAATATATATATATATATTATGTATGTATATACATATGTATATATATATAATTATAATAAATTAATATACACATACATAATCATACATACGTATATCTATCCATGTCTATACAGTATATCTGTTGGGCAAACCTGACCTGTGACTCTTGGGACAGATCCGACTCGCAGGTGGCTGGTCGTCCACTGGATCGTTTCAGCAAAGCGGACATCAAGGATCTGATGCACGGCAAGGTCGGGGTCAACCCTTGGAAAAAATCCATTGGAGGCTCAGAAAATGTCAAACATGCCAAGAAATCGCTTGAAATTTGAAATCGAACTTTTGGCACTGTCAAAACGCCTGTTGTGCTTGTGATTCTAAGTGTCTTGATGTGTTTTATTCATTTGTCCATATTTGTCCGGTGACATCCTGTGATTTTCTTGATTTCTTTGACCTTTCTGATACAACCACCCTTGCAGACCTATGGCCAATATGACCCAGCTATGGCTTCCAGACAGCAGCTTGACCGCCTCCCAGCGCCTGTAGGCTGCCTTAGAGGACCTGTTCTTCATCCAATCAGACCTGAAATCCGATGTGCGCAGCTTGGACAAAGCTTCACAGCTTCACAGCCTGTCATGAAATCAATGGGAGATCTTCAGGATCCTAAAATGGAGGTACGTTAGTACCATATTTCTGGCCATATTTTGCTGGGATATTCCCTGAAACTAAGGCCTGACAAATAGGCGTTATATATGGTTGGTACCTCCAAATTTAGGTTCCTGAAATGGCCATTGATGAAATATGAGGACTTTTGATGATTGATGGTCATGAGGGCCATGAAGGGGTCTGAGTCGCGGGCCAGGTGAGTTTTCAGTCTTGCCTCAAAGGCAAAATCACCGATCACAAGGCCAGGGGGGCGTCTAGCTCTATCAAGGCCAGGTTGGGAAAAACTGGGGCATCCCAAAGGTCAGATGGGTTGGTCGTTTCAAACAATACATGTTTCATCATGTTTCATCATATTGTTCAAGCCTTTTTGGGATGATGCTTTCCATTTTTTTGCAACATATCTCAACTGACTAGTATTTTCCGTCAAACCACTAACCAGCAGAGCTTGAGGTCATTTTGGGTTCTGCCGTGTCCAGGTGAACACCAGCAAGACACCGGATTTCGACCAGGCCATCTGAGCAGTGGTTCGCTATGGCTATCCACGGCGAGCTACACCAAGTCTCCCAACCACATAAGCAGTGTTCGAAACCCCTGTTGGTTGATGATTGCGGGATTATATTACCCAATATATTGTGGATTATAATAATCTAAAAGGGACATCCCATCTTTATTTCTTTGGTATTTCACCGTTTTTTCCTGGTGAAGAACTTCAGATGTGATGACATCCCACACCAGGGCATCGTTTTTGTTGATGAGCCCGTCACTGATGGATGGACCCAACAATATGCCCGAGCCTTGATGCGGACATACGTTTCTGAGCAGACATTGGCAAAACATGGCAATGTTTAAACTATGGCAAAATTGGCAAAACATGGCAGTCAAACTTGAAATATCTTTTGAAGGACACGGCTTACAGAGATGATGAAGATAAGACAGTATCTGGTGACAATCCGTCA
The DNA here is from genome assembly GCA_947184155.2 of Cladocopium goreaui. Lineage (NCBI taxonomy): Eukaryota > Dinophyceae > Suessiales > Symbiodiniaceae > Cladocopium > Cladocopium goreaui. The sequence goes on along the minus strand of CAMXCT020000071.1, from coordinate 143,670 downwards.
CAGTGAAACGCTCATTCTGGTAGATTTTCCCGTGCATGTTGCAGTGCTTTCAAAGGAATCATCCAGCAAACATTGGAAAAGAGTCAAGCAGTAAGGCTCAGTAAGGCTTATCAGTAAGGAATGGATTTGAAGACGAAACAACATCTCAGATATCTCCCAGGTCTTTGTATTTTTCACCTGTCATGATTTTCTAATGAGACGCATGTGCTCCTGTTCCCTGGCGATGACTCAGGAGATTTTTGGTGATGTTGGTGTGCCTTGGCGTCGGCTGAGTGTCAAACAGGGGACTACAATGGGTGCTTGGAGGCTGTAAGATGCTGCAAGTCGTATTTTTGGGGCCAAAGTTTTTCTATCAAATCTATCAAATCTATCAAATCTGTCGGGCACAAGATGAGAAGAAATAAAAGAAGATCTCAGCTATTTTCCGCTGCCATGACAGCCTGTATTGAGAAGGTCATGGCCATGACGCAGAATCACGTGGCAGAGGCCTGGCCTGGGCCTGGGGAGAGCATTTTTGACAGTCAGGTCCCTGCTTTAGACCATAGTGGGGTCATATATTCACCAGCTCCTACCAGGTTTTTCATTTGAAGATATTGAAGACTTGTAATGTGAAACTCTTTGACAAAAGAACTTAAACCACATTGTGCAATCTGCACAACTCAGAGCTCAATACCTATTCCAGGGTGTTACCAACAAAGCTCATGACAGAACGCGGGCCCTCGGTCCATCTTTCCCCAAGTGTGTATCCTCATGTTCAGTTGGGTTCCAGCGGTAATGAGGGGAAGATCTTGTGTATTTTGTTCGGGGGCCTATGCTGGTTGGCCTCAAATATTCGGAATTCTCCATCCACCACCGAGATCCTTTAAGTAGTCTTATATATATAATTATATATATATATATATTATATTAGGTACCATATTCTACTGTACACCGTATCCCAACTGACTCCTATTCTTCAGGGGATTCACCCACCAACCACTTTTTTTTTTTCAGATTTCAGGCTGTCTAAGCCTTTGAAAAATCTTGTGAAAGTAGATCCTTCTGGAGAACTTTGGCGCGAGGCCTTCGCGCGCAGCGGTTCACCAAAGATCACCCGCTGGTTGCTGCCGGAGAGGGCCATAAAGCCCAGGCTGATGTGCCTAGGCCTTGAAGGTGCATTCCTTTTTTGGCACTTCGTTGTACAATCGAATTGCTATCTCTCATTGCCATCAGCAGCCAAAAGGGCTGCCCCTGAAGCTGCACCAGTAGCAGTAGCAGGGTCCCATGTTTGCCAAGGATCACATACGTGCGTCCTGGTAGCTACGCCTCAGAACCTTGGCAGAGTTGGTTCTGCCGGTAGCGATGAAAGATGCAGCAACATGACGAACAAAAATGCTGCTGATATCATTCCATCACTACCCAGTTCCTTGAACTTGTTTATGATATTTTTATGATGTTTCTTGTAGGGGCAGCAGGATCTGCCGAGACGGGTCAAAATTTGAGACAAGGAGAGCTTGGTCATTCCAAAGTGTTTTTAGGACTACTCTACCTAACTTCCTCTTTTGATCACTTTTGCACCTCTTCGTTCCTTGGCGGTTCACCTGTAATATGTTGATGGGCTTGTACGGTATGGGATCTGCAGAAGTGCACAACATTGTACAGTCAATTTTTTCTTCATATCCTGGTTGGTGGTTTGGAACATTATATGTTTTTCCATATATTGGGAATAGTAACCCCAACTGACTAATATTTTTTCAGAGGGGTTGAAACCACCAACCAGTATCACATTGTATGGCTTATTTTGTTTACCCTTTGAAATCGCTGGCTTATTGAATACCAAAGCCGGCCGATTTGTGGGTCCGTTGGTACCACGTCTGAGCCGATACACGCAAAACGCATATCAGCAGTAGAAGTGATACTTCTTGAAACTATTCCATATCATATATCATAATTATATCCCCATGATATCATGATATTCCTGTTATATCCCCATATCATATCATGATATCCCCATGGTATCCCTATTCTGGTTGGTTTTGAATCCCATACCTTTCCGGCCTTTCCCAAAAAATCAGGAAATCCTAGCGGAAGGGTCTGCAGTTGAGAAGGCTCACCTTCTGCAGCAAAATTCCGGTCGGTGGATTGAGCCAGAAAATCCATAGGGCATGAATCATTTCACTAGTTAGTCCCCAGGCAATCCATGACCTTAGTAGAACATGAGCTGTCAAACCATCATGTACCCACATTAGTGCTTTATAAATCTGTGTGATGTAAATAATGATAGACCTCTATATCAAATCCCAGGAATGATCCAGCTTAGAATGTCCTCATGTTGAGTCCATCTCTAACCATGCCAATCAACTCCTGCTTTTGCACCGGATATCTTGAAACGCCGGAGTGTTCCGTTTGCGTGGTTCAGTAAACTATGTTAAAAACTGCGCACGTTTTCAGGGCACAAGGCAGCTTGAGACTCAAAGCAAAGCCTCGGTATCCACGGAAATCGCCCACGCTGACAGCTATAAGCTTGATCACTGAGTATCTAATCGCATGAAATCCCCATATTTCGAATTATATTTATCGGGTGATATCACTTAAAGCTCAGAACAGTTTCCATTTCCCATCTTGGTTTCTCAACATGATACAAAACACATATCACAATGTATATACAGTATATATATATATATGATTATATATGTATATATAATTATATATAGATATATATCACATATCTACCCCGCAAACCTCCACATGTTGCAGCCATATCCGTTCAGCGCGGATGATCGATGCCATTCTGGTGACTGGCCTCCCTGCCTCGGGGCGCTCCACCTTGCTGCTGCAGCTGCTGAAGGATCCGGACCTGGCGGACGCGCGCTGTGCTGCCGGGAGACCCGGCGCTGGAGGGAAGAAATGGAGATTTGGCCGTGAAAAGTTGGGGATTTAGCCAAGTTTAGCCCTGAAGAAATGGGGATCAACTCACACAATGTGATTTAACGGTGATTTATTGATGAAGTTTGGATTTCAGCAATGGGAATTGGACACAGATCATACACAGATCAAGTCATTGGGGTACCAACGGAGCCACACATGTTGGTCGGTTTTAGGATCTGAAACCATCCATTTTTGGATCGAATCAAATTGACCCTTCGCTGTATTGGTGGAACCAACCCAAATTGTGGCGCGATTGTGTGACCGGAAGTGATCACATAGACAAGGGTTAAGCACTCCATAAGCACTCCAAACACATCTTCATTTGTGCACCAACAAGCTGTTTTTCGGTCGCTGCACTTGCAGATGCACCAAGTACTCCAAAAAATTGAAGGATTGGTCAACACAAAAAAGCGCCAACTTCCATCCCTTCCCCCTAATATTCAACACCCTGAAACCATAGTTTAGTATACGTAGGCAATTTCCAATTGGGAAATTGGGACCATAAAAATGGGGTGTTTAATATGAACAGGATGGGATCATGGAACATCTGCTGCCAGGTGTGCGTCCATCGCCATGCCAGAGCGTTTGGCTTGGTCTCTTGGTTGCATACCTTTATCCGAGGGTCGCTTCCTCACATCAATGGATATGTTCCAGGATTCCATTTGTGGTCAGCCACTTCGCATGGACAGGTTTTTTTGGGATGAATATATGTATATGTATATGTATATATATATGTATATATGTATATATATATATTATAATGTTTTGCACTTGTTTTGCGGATGTATGTTGTTTGTGCATGATTACATCGCAGTTCAAAATGCTCAAGTTGTCAGTCTTGATAATGTTGGTTTGCTTGAATCCTGAAGTGCGTTGGCAAATCACCCACAGGAAACCACATTGCTGCCAGTGGACACCTCGTGCCTTGGTCTCCATGGGAGGAGACCCAGAGAAATTCTTTTTAACAATACTTTAACAATACATGCACAGAAGTGTACATATGTATCATCATGTCTGCATGTGTATATATATATATATGTATATAAATGTATATAAATGTATATTAATATATGTATACATACTTAGGATAGTTTACATATGTGTATATATATCTATCTATCTATCTATCTATCTATCTATCTATCTATCTATCTATCTATCTATCTATCTATCTATCTATCTATCTATCTATCTATCTATCTATCTATCATCTATCTATCTATCTAATCTAATCTATCTTCTATACTATCTATCGATCTATCTATCTATCTATCATCTATCTACTATCTATCGTATCTACTATCTATCTATCTATCTATCTATCGATCTATCATCTATCTACTATCTATCTACTATCTATCTATCTATCTATCTATCTATCTATCCTATCTATCTATCTATCTATCTAATCATATCTATCTATCTATCTTATCTATATATCTATCTTCTACGATCTATCTATCTTCTATCTATCTATCTATCTATCTATCTATCTATCTATCTCTCTCTCTCTCTCTATCTCTCTCTCTCTATCTATCTATCTATCTATCTATCTATCTATCTATCTATCTATCTATCTATCTATCTATCTATCTATCTATCTATCTATCTATCTATCTATCTATCTATCTATCTATCTATCTATCTATCTGTAGTTTGATCTTTTGCAACACGACAGTCTCAATATGCACGCAGCTTGAAGTGCTGGAACGTGACCCAGTGACCCAGGCCATGTGTTCACTACGCAGAGGTCTTCGACTTTGGATCAGGCAATGGCTTGGGATGCCCATTTGGATTCTTATGAAACACTGGGACTATGGGATTCTAATGGGACAAATCATCAACTTGTGCTAGTATCTTTCTTCCACTGTATCTATATGTATCTATGGTAACATGTAGCGTCAACCAGGTTGTCGGTCCGGGGTACCACTGGCCGAAACCTCCAGGGAGATTGGTGAGGTCATCAATACATGGAGATTTCCCAAGTCATTCAAGTCATTCGACCATGACTTAGTCTTTGAACAACCATGGTGACTTGGGGATCCCTCATGACAAAAAAGAATACACAGCAAAACACATTGAGGTCTGGGTTAACATGTTGAATCCAGCCTCATTTTTGCGTACTGGATGTGCTGGCGCTGCAATTTCCAGTTTCATCTGAAACCCTTTTGGCTGTGTAAAAGTGGGTATCACTTGTTATCACTTGGTTTATCCCTCCTACAAAGAGTGGATCCTTGGCGGTAAAAAGGGGCCAATATTCCAAACAATTCCGATATTTTCCAATACAAAAACTGTGATGATTCAGGTGATTCAGCTCATACTAATCCAAGAATTCCAATACCAGGCTGTAATCCAATGCCAATCCAATAGATCCAATAGATTCCAATAATCAATGTTGGTTGTGGGATAAACCCAGGTATCACCATAGTATCACCCGCAAGAATCCTCGTCCCAAGCATCCTGAGGCTGCTTGTGCTGCTCTCCCGAAGGAGATTTGTCTCGCTTGCTGAACGACCTGTGCAGTCGGCAAGATGAGCTCCTTGAGATGTGCGACAAGTGTGCCATCATGATATCATGGTTATGGAGTTATGATTATGGCACTATAGTACCTATCTATATCTATTATAGTAGACTTAGTATTATGATGTATTATGACGTATTATGATGTATTGTGGAACTATAGATATGTTTCATGTTTTTGTCGGATCCCTGAATCTGAAACATGGATGGTTTCCTTGAGGCTTGGATATGGGGAAAAAAAACGGATGACATGCCAGATTTTGGTTGGATGAACATCTTTGGTGGTTTCAAACCAGATGTACAAGGCTTAGGATGTGCATGGTATATGCATGCAGTACTAATATACATATTGCATTTCTTTAAAGCACATGCATATCATTGTATATCTATATGCATACATACACATACTATGCACATACGATGGATGTGTTGAGTTGATTTGCCTTCTCGGACAAGATCAAAGATGCCATCACTAGGTGGGATTTGAGGTCAACAGATGTGCTCGAAACATGACCTGACGGTAAAAGCCAAGGTTGAAATTGACCCATCTGCTGATAGCAGCTCAACCGCATTCATGGTGGAGCATACAAAACCGGGAGGCAAGATTCTGGTTTCATAGATCCTCTACCCTACTTTGGTGTGTTTGAACATGTGATATATCCCCAAATGGCAAGTTCAGTTGAGAACATGATGAACACATTGCTCCAGCTGATTATAGGCCATGCAGCGGGTAAATTGGTCGCTTTACCCCTATATTCAACCAATTTAGCCCCCTTGTACCTGGGGTGTGTGTGGAGCAACCCATATATGAAACTCATGGACTTTAGGGGCACCCCAGTTTCAGAAGTCACCCGCTATCAGGTCACTTGCCGCAAATCCCTTTGGAGCCGAGGAGACGACTGGGGTGGCTGATCCCGCTCCCTTCATTAAGCTTTTTGACAATGAGCCATGGCTGCAATGCACTGACGTGTCCCACTAAGCAAGTTGTTTGCTTGCAGATTCAAGTGTGTGTGTGTGTGTTAGTTCAGTGAAGTGCAATATGGACGGCAGTTCACAGATCTTCAATAAAACGATCAAGCACGTTTCAGCTGCTTGAGCATAAAGCATGTTCCTTCTGAGAACTTGTTTTCCACTGGACGAGTTAAACGGACTTCCTCATCAGTTACAAGTTACAAGTCCAATTATTTCTAAAAATCCTCCATTTTGTTTTGACATGATTCCTCCAAAACAAGTGAAGCATGAACCATTCCTTCCAATCAGTCTGGGTAAACTATAGTGACCTCACTGTGCACAGTTTCATCATGGTTAGGACGGTTAGGATTCCAGGAACCGTCCCCAAATGGCCACCGCAGAAAACAGTGGCCACAACGGACTCAGGTTGGTGAAATATGATAATTTTACCCAGAATGATGGTTAGATCTGGTTAGTATACGGGAAATTCTCCCAATATGGAGGTATCCTGGCTTCCTGGCTGGGTGGTACCCCAATCATCGAAGCCATGGATGACCATGACACTTTCATGATCAGAAAAAATACAATGCTATATATATATATATATGTATGTATGTAGTATGTATGTATGTATGTATGTATGTATGTATGTATGTATGTATGTATGTATGTATGTATGTATGTATGTATGTATGTATGTATGTATGTATGTATGTATGTATGTATGTATGTATGTATGTATGTATGTATGTATGTATGTATGTATAGTACATATATATATATATATATACATACATCTTTTACCCAGATCAGTTGGCCAAACTTTCCATAGGACAAATACCGCCGGCAGTTCACCCTGCGCTGTGTGCTCAATGTGGTGGACTTACTACACGTTCAGAGCATCCTGGACGAGAACAAGGCCTGGTGAAGGTCTGGGAGACGGCGCCGGCGAAATTTTAGTGGATTTAATGGGTTTTAAACCACCTGTGTATATATATATATATTATATTATAATATATATACATACCATTATAATTGGATCTAATATGTTCTATAGTTATAATGGGTTTTAGCGGATTTAATGCTGACATTCAGAGTACCCAGATTTTTTTGTCATGCGTTTTCTTAATACACAAATAAGGGGATGGAAAAGAACCGCCATTGATAGCGGTAAAGATATCACGGACCCCCAACGAATGGTGGGATGACTTTGCACGCGACCATTCACTGTGCTGCATCTGGAGTCCGCCCATGCTTGAGATATATAGTAAGTTTTTGCGTACCAAGAGGCTCTTCTTCCACACAAATACGGTCCTATCTTCCCTCAAGATGTTTGTTCTTAAATGTTTCAGCAAAGCTGACAGAGCCTTGGTGAAGGGACGCAACCAGGAGATCGATGCAAATAGATGTTAAGGGATGTTAAGGTCATTTACAGATATTTCTACAGTGCTTGTTTTACAGTGGTTGGGATCTTGCCCACGCTTTGCTTTATGTTGCAGATGCTTGCAGATTCGGCATCTCCACAACGACACTAGATGTTTGCCTGCATCAAGAGGTGTGAACATAATTGTCATGTGCAAATAATTTCAATGCACTTAACAATACATCCGTAAAATGTGAGTAGCAGATCATAGCAGATATAGATATAGCATATCGAAGGCTTATGAGCCAGATGAGCTGGTGGGCTGCCTTTTCCTTTGGTGCAGGATACTGGTGATCAATCTGCAGGACTCGATAAGCTTTGGGGGAAGGGAAAATGTCACAGAGGTGTCACTCTCATGTGTTCGATTCGCAATCAATTCTTCATTCCCTATAGTATCTTTTGGCCGACCTCACAAAAAGACTGTGTTAAAAGGTTGTAGGTTTGTGGTAGCACCAGTCATGTTTGCAAGGGTGTCTTGAAATTGGAACCCCCGACATCACCAAAGATATCAACGTTTGTCGTGTTGGGAATCAACTAGAAACGGTGTTGGAAGGTCCCCAAGAGAGACAGCATGGCAGCATGGTCCAGTCGTGGCAGGATCGCGGGGCCGGGTTCAGCTTCGTTGCTCCGACATCTTGATCTTGAATCATGCGGATGAGCTATCAGAGTCGGCTGGCACCACGAGAAAACCACCTTGGGCACTACTGCTGGTGTGAGAAATTCTGGGCATCCATGGTTTGAAACGGCAAAATGGTCAGCTTCAGAGGTAAGTCAGATCATTGTTTTTTGGCAACTAATGTTTGTAAGTTTGTATGTTGAGCCTTTGACTGTTTCAGATGGCTGTGGATCTTTGTTTGGATGTGGACTGAGAGACGTGAACAAAATCGAAAGCCTTGGTGCAGAAGTATGCAAATCTGCTGGTGGTTGTTACTTTCATGTTTTTATATTCATAGTCCATAGTTATTCACAGACATTCCTATGATTCCTATGGGCATTGATTATTTGCCATGTGTTTTTCACATGGATATATAATCCTAACTTGAAGCCACCAGCAGATGATGTCGGACCATGTCGGACCCAGTGATCCCAGGTCATCGGTCGAAGCAACCAAGAGGATGTTGCTGTCTGCGACGGAGGCAAGGAACGTGACTGAAACACCAGTTGCTACCCCCAAAGTGACCAGCCGAACAATCAGGGTGAATTAAATTAAGATGTATTAAGGGCCGAACTGAAGCACCAAGCTTTTCTTCCTTGAGTATCTAATCAATAGAACATAATAGACCCATGGCTTTGCGGATGAGTTTAAGTGTTCACCAGCTGGGTGGCCAGGAAGCGTCAGCCCCAGAAATCCTGGGCCCCTGCAGCTTTTGCAGCTTGGGGTGCCTTGGGTGATAGGGGGGCCCAGTTGAAGATCCAATAGGCAGATGATGATGGACCCCTCTGTTTGACTAAACAGACAGTATTGTTTGGTGGTTTCAAATATTTATTGCATATTTTTTTTAGATGATTGTGATGATAATTGGTGTTTTCCACTAGATAATTTGCCTTATTTGAAATGATGATCTGATTATTGTACAGTAATATTTCTTGGAGGTAAAACCACCGGCATTTGATGGTGGACTTGTTGTTTGGGCCAGTTCCAAGTGTGGGGCGGGGGGTTGATGTAGTGAACCTACTCATATTCCATTGCCAATCAACCAATCTTCACCATTTGGGGTTTAAAGAAACACATACGCCAACACGGGTTTATTGAGTTTATTGTGTTGCTGCTCTTGCTGCTGTTGCTGTTGCTTGTTGTTGTTGTTGTTGCTGTTGTTGCTGTTGTTGTTGTTGTTGCTGTTGTTGTTGTTGTTGTTGTTGTTGTTGTGGTCGTCGTCGTCGTCGTCGTCGTGGTTGTTGTTGTTGTTGATGCTGCTGCCGCCAGTTTATCACTGTTCAATTACTTTTTGGTAATTCACACCAAAAATCATCACCTAGAGGGGAATGAGAGTCCAGAGTCCTGCTTGTTTCTCGTTCCAGGAAGACGTTGCTGTCATCGATTGCAGCTGTGGGCAACAGATCGGAAAGGCGTGTGGCTCCCACCACCTGTGAAGCTCTTCCCAGGCCGTCGATGTTTCAGTGCTTCGCTGGCACCGAAAAGGGGTCGGGCGACCAGTGGTGACAATTTGGTCTCACGGATGTCTCGCGGGGGTCGCATTGCGGAGGTAGAAAAGCATGCACTGTCGTAAAGGTGAAGGTGAAGACAACATTGTAGCCTGGCAAGTTGAAATTGTTATAGCAACATCGACAAAAAGTTTCTATTCTACTTTCTGTTGGAACGTGTCTGGATTTTTCCCGAGTTATGTTCAGTTTGAACAATTTCCAAATTAGTGATCTGCCCAATTAGTCACCATAATTAGTCTCTTTCATAATGATATATCATCTATCATTATCTATCAGCATATATCACCATATATCATCATAAATCATATATCATCATCTATCATCATCTATCATCATCTATCACCGTATATCATCATCTATCATCATCTATCACCATACATCATCATCTATCATCATCTATCACCATACATCATCATCTATCATCATCTATCACCATACATCATCATATATCGGTATGAACAACTTGTTGTGATTGTAGCAATGAGAGAACATCACCAGGGTGGATGGGTGGGATAGTGTGAATGTTACCCGTTTTGCGCTCAAGCATTCACACCACCCACTGTTAATTTGTAAAGTCACCCACCCGGTGAAACCAGTGTGGTGGGGAGACCAGTGGGGCGGGTGAATGCATCAGGCATTGATACCCAAAAGCGAATTGGGTATTGAAGAGTAATCAGGGGCGCTTGCTGCAATAGCCCTCGGTGTGGCGTTGGTGGCCTTGATCATTGTGATAACCTGCTGCAGCTTGCGCATCAGGAAACAGACTTGGGAAGTCAGCACCTTGCCAAGTGGCATTCGAATCACTATCAATGGATCCAACAGAGGATGAACGTAAGCAGATGGACAAGTTAGCTGCAGTGTTCACATGGGTTGGAGTACCGGCAGGTGAGATGAATGATGAGACCAAGCTAGCAGGATCCCTGGCAAAGCTGCTTGGGGCCACATATGATACCAAGCCAGTCACCTTGGGAGTTGTAGCAGAAGGTGACTTTGAAGCAGTGATTGCAAAATGGAATGTGCCAGATGGAGCAGGAGCAAGGCCACCAACATTGACAGAAATTGGAACAGCCAAGCTAGTGGGCCATGTTCGCAGAATTCTGGCTGGCGCGGGTGAGACGTTGGAGTCATTGAAGAAGAAGGCTCATGCTCTGTCACCGTCGGCCGCAACACCGCCCATTTCGACAGCTGCAGCAAGACGCATCAAGCTTAGCTCCATCATTTCTCAGGTGGATGATACTGAGATTCTGATGGCAGACGACGAAGTGTTGAAGGCCTTCGCACGATATGAGAGGGTGTATGGCAAGGGTGACAGACCACCGAATGGCACAGAGCCAACATCTGAGCAGCTATCGGCTGTCAAGCACTTGTTGGATTCGAACTGTTGTCCATACACAGACTTCCCTGTCTTTGGCCCCTATGGACAGAGGATCTACAAGAAGGTGAAGCTCAGCGGTTATCAGATTGCCAGAGATGGACAACTGACATCGGTGGAGCTTCATGGGCCTAGCAACATTGGCAATGGATCGGATACTGTAATGTCTTGCAGAACATCCTTGTCATGCTAGATGCGGTGGATCTGGGACATCTCCTTAGGTACAAGACCATGATCGAGCGCTTCCATGACAAGTATGGAGAGAAGGTTTGGTCTGTGATATATCAAGGGGATGTCAGATGCAGACTGGAGAACATGCCACGGATCAAGCGCATTGCACAAGCGGCCCATGACAAAACCACGTCCACCGGTAGCACCACCAACTACGACCCAGCACGGCCATGGAACCACATGTGGCTGAAAGCAACGGAGGATCTGGAGTTTTGGAGAGAAGAGGTAGTGGATCCGTCATTCCTCATCATCACCAAGATTGCCAACAACGATGAGATTGTTCATGGCGATGCACCTACGAACTCTGCCAAAGGAGGTCCAACAAACAACAAGCTTGAGAATCTCCTATCTCAGGAGCACGAGTTCCGCAAAGAAGATTCATGGGTCTACGCGCATGACATGATGCAGGATCTCAAACAATCGAAAGACAGACTGGATCAACTGGAGTCACAACTGAAACGCCTTACTCAACGAACTGAAGATGCTACTCATATCCTAGAAGGGATGGAAATTGCACTCGGCTCTTGACAACATCGACTCCAAAGTGAGACACAAATCCATAGTTGATTCGTCATGCCCGCCATCCACGTGGAAAACCATGTGCGGGTGGAATTTCTCAGCCAAGTCCCATGCTGTCACAGTCAGATCAATCTCTGAAGATACTGGCCTGAGACTTTGCCCTAGATGCTTCCTTGACGATGTGAAGGACTCTTCCTCCTCCAGTAGTAGCTCATCCGAAGATTAGCTGCAGTGAGATTGTGGCTTCAAATGGAACCCAATCTTCGGGCCCCCAGTCTAACTGGGGAGCGGTCACCCATCCAAAATGGATGGGTAGAATGGCGCAGTGTTTCAAATCGAGCAGCAGCCTATTAGGAAAACACTGCGGGAGGGATGAATTGATGTGACCGATTGCTATCATATATCATCATTATATATCATCATCACATATCATCATATATCATCATCACATATCATCATATATCAACATAGATCATCATATATCAACCAACCATAGTGTTTTTTGGTGTTTTTCCGCAGGTATGGATAGCCCCACAAATCTGTCCTCCAACTTGGAGCATCATTACAAAAGAGATGGGTTACAAAGCGCTTGCGATCCGGGGGATGACCCCCTTGCAGTTCGGAGATTCGTCCTATAGATGGATGTGTATACACATTTCTGTTAAAGGTTTATATATGTATATGTGCAAAACTAAATAGAAACACGGACATATAAGAAATATGGTGTATGTGTAAATGGTACATATTGATGTAAAATATAAAAGATAGAATGTATTGCCGGCAAGCACCAAGCAGCTATCAGCTATCACAATATTTTGAACATACTCCAATCCCTGATACAAATTCGAACCGCAGAGAGAAGGCAACAACACACATGGTTTTATTTGACAAACACGTTATATACACAAATAAAAATATATTCATAAACAAAAACAGTGTATACCAAATTGAAGGACCGGATAACCCCACAAGGCAACTTCTTCCAATCATGAGCACCAAATGTTGTAGCCGGGACGGGGAAGGAAGGAAAGACAAAGAAGGTGGTGGAGGATTGAGAAGTAAAACAAAGTTGTGTGCGACAAAGTTGTATGTGAAAGATGGTGTGTGACAAAGAAAGATGGTGTGTGTGTGACAAAATTGTGTGTGAAAGATGGTGTGTGTGAAAGTTGTGTGTAAAAGAGAGCGTGTGACAAAGTTGTGTGTGAAAGATGGTGTGGCAAAGATGGTGGGTGACAAAGTGGTGTGACAAAGTGGTGTGTGAAAGATGGTGTGTGACAATGTGGTGTGTGAAAGATGGTGTGTGAAAGATGGTAAGGTGACAAAGATGGTGTGGGAAAGATGGCGTGTGACAAAGATGGTGTGTCAAAGATGGTGTGTGACAAAGATGGTGTGTGACAGATGGTGTGTGAAAGTAGATGGTGTTTGACAAAGTGGTGTGTGAAAGATGGTGTGTGAAAGGTGGCGTGTGACAAAGATGGTGTGTAAAAGATGGTGTGTGACAAAGATGGTGTGTAAAAGATGGTGTGTGACAAAGATGGTGTGTGAGAGATGGTGTGTCAAAGATGGTGGGTGACAAAGTGGTGTGTGAAAGATGGCGTGTGACAAAGATGGTGTGTCAAAGATGGTGTGTGACAAAGATGGTGTGTGAAAGAGGGAGTGTAGATTGCGTGTGTGTGTGTGTAACATCTGAATAGATGTAAAATTCTCTCCTTTTTCTTTTTTCTCTCCTTCTACATTGCAGGGGGATCAGGGACGTTTGGCCTCGCCTGGTCCAACGAAGCTCCAGCCATTCGTCAGGATATGATTGAGGGACGCCTCGATCACGTACCTGTTCTTGATAAGTTGAACTGTTGACTTCAGTTTCTGTTAACCGCCGTACTGTGTTTGCATCAGTTCAATTTGAATTCTAGGGTCTTGATTTCATTCTTCCGACATGGCAACCGGCTAAGCCAAGAACCGGAAGGGGATTCAGTTCCCATCGGATCTCTTAAAAGATCCACTCTTGTCTAGTGTAATATCCATGGTGGCTCCGACATGGTGCCATGGAGCCACTGGAGGCAACCCTGTTTAGGGTGACTGATGACTGCCCTGACTTCTGAATTCACACATTTTAATCTGGCAATTCATCTACTGTAAGTAAAGTGTAACAGTCGGCCTTTCCGTTCTTCACCTTTTATGATGTCCTGCCGTTCCTGTTGTCCCTGGAGACCGCTGTGATTCTGCCCTTCTGTGTACTGGCAGCCGTACCGAACAACCAGAAACATTTTTGTTTTGCTGCTGCTCAAGCTTTTGAAACATTTCACAACATGCAAGGCAGGTACATGGTTTCCAGGTGTGGTGATCTTTTCTCTTGATGGTTGTCTGGTGAGGTAAAACATTTTGTGCATCTAATTCGCTTGAACTTGAACAGCCGTTTATGCCCATGTGACTTGACTTGACCACGGTCCCTTTGAGGGAATAACGCGCGAACTTGTAAATTAGCAGAACTGAATCTCTTTAATAACTTTGTTGTTCCACTGTCGTCACCAACTAGTCCCCCATTCGGTCCCTAATTCTTCCCCCGTGCCCCTCGGTAATGTGTTGTGGGGTTCAGGTGTGTGCTCTGTGTTTGTCAGATCCTTTTCGCCGTGTAGGTTGGTTCTGGAGGTCCGTTTGTTCCCTTCCCCCCCTGCGCTGTTCCGGCCTTGGCCCGTCGTTTGTGTCCGCTTTTCTCTTCCTCTTGCCTTTCAGGGTTTACCCGATCCGATCACGTACCTGTTCTTGATAAGTTGAACTGTTGACTTCAGTTTCTCTTAACCGCCGTACTGTGTTTGCATCAGTTCAATTTGAATTTCTAGGGTCTTGATTTCATTCTTCCGACATGGCAACCGGCTAAGCCGAGAACCGGAAGGGGATTCAGTTCCCATCGGATCTCTTAAAAGATCCACTCTTGTCTAGTGTGTGACAAAGTTGTGTGTGAAAGATGGTGGGTGACAAAATAATTGTGACAAAGTTGTGTGTGTGTGTGAAAGATGGTGTGTAAAAGATGGTGTGCGAAAGATGGTAGGTGACAAAGCGGTGTGTGTGTGTGAAAGATGGTGGGTGACAAAGTGGTGTGTGAAAGATGGTGTGTGTGAAAGATGGTGTGTGAAAGATGGTGTGTGACAAAGTGCTGTGTGAAAGATGGTGTGTGAAAGATGGTGTGTGACAAAGTGGTGTGTGAAAGATGGTGGGTGACAAAGTGGTGTGTAAAAGATGGTGGGTGACAAAGTTGTGTGTGAAAGATGGTGGCTGACAAAGTTGTGTGTGAAAGATGGTGGGTGACAAAGTGGTGTGTGAAATATTGTGTGTGTGTGACAAGTTGTGGGTGACAAAGATGGCGGGCGGAGGCGGAGGCGGAGGCGGTCGAGGAGGAGGCAGGATACAGAATCAAAAACAAGAACCCCACACAAAGATGTGGGGAATGCATATATGTATATGTGTGCTATGTATATAGAGTTAATTATATATTGTTTGTATATATATATAATCATTCATCATGCTCCCATTGAACACCCTGCCAAAACGAGGCTTCGCTTCGGCCCCGGTGTGCACGATGCGGCCTGCTCCACCTGCTGCCTGGTGCGCCGCGGCGCGGCGTCTCTGGAGGCAGTGCTGGCCATGCTGCAGCTGCTGCTGGACAGTGGAGAGGCCGGGCCCAGTGCGGCAAATGGTAAACATTAATGGTAACATAAATAGCGGTTAAACATTAATGGTAACATAGTACGAACTATGAGTGGTAAAACATGAATGGTAAACTACAATAGTGTATCAAATATTAGTGTTACCATTTGATCACTAACTATTTAATCCTAATCATCAACGATTGGTGTAGTATTAATGGCAACACTAATAGTTGGTGATTAGGATTTGACACTAGAATATCTTTAGAGACCAAGAGCGAATATAACTCATAATCCATATTCATGGATTCAATATTAAGCAGTGCAACAACAACTAAAAGTGAATGTTAATTAGTACCATCATATATCATCAACAATACTATTGATAGTAGTTATTTGTGGGGATTTAACATGGGTATGAGTCAAAATTTAAGCCCTATGGGACCAGATAATTTAGTATATGTTTAACGTTAACCATCTAATCATGGGGTACCCAATGTTGACCCGTGCCATTTTAAACAACTAATAGTAACACATAGCTCATAACTAATATCATCAACATTACTACGGTTTAAAATGGTTTAAACATGTTCGCCCCAACCCGGACGTTGCTCCACACCTACAATCGTCATGGTCATCATCATCATTATCATCATCATCATTATCATCATCATCATCACCAT
Organism: Cladocopium goreaui; assembly: GCA_947184155.2. Taxonomy (NCBI): domain Eukaryota; class Dinophyceae; order Suessiales; family Symbiodiniaceae; genus Cladocopium; species Cladocopium goreaui. Next base: position 127,260 of record CAMXCT020000071.1, on the reverse strand, counting down.
CATCATCATCATCATCACATCATCACATCATGATTATCATCACATTAAAATTCGCCACCCCCTCTGAACACTATGTTGACTGGGGTAATAGCATCAACTTTATCTTCATGAGAATTTGCCACCCCTTCTGAACAATATGTTGATTGGGGTAATAAGATCAACTATATCTCCATGAGGGATCAAAATTCGCCGCCCCCTATGAACAATACGATATTTGAGTGTGTCGGAAAATGTGGGATGGCCTTCCGATTTATGGCCTTCAAGAAATGGGGAATATGATGATAAACCATCAACATTTGAGGCAACCGCAACTCTTGGGATTTTTCCTCAAACCATGGGGTTTAACCGACCAATTAAAACAAGGATATGACACATTTATTACATAGGGATTTAAACAATAAAAGTGGGGAGTGACTTCATATTTCCACCGTTTGTGGACTGATAAAACATCCTTTCAAATGCGGATTTCAACCTTCGAACTGGAGGGGTGAAATCAGAAACCTTGTGGATTTCACCAGCCAACTGCAATCATATATTCTCCACTAATTTCAGGACATGTAAGTTGGCCGTGTCAAAAGCCGGGGGCCACCAGACGCCTATTAATTATGGCATTTGCTCCTGAAACAGACAACGAAACAATAGAGGAATCCTATTTTTAAACAACATACATGTCCATTTTTTGTTTTTCCTGTTTGTCCAAGTTTCTGATTCATGGGCTGAATCAGTGCGGGATCCACACTGCAGGCTATAGGATATGTCTGCATATTTGGCTGTTGGACAGATGCGAATAAACTCATGATCTACAATCAGATGTGGATGGTCTGGCAGTGTTCAACCACTCAAACGTGTGGTCGACAATGTTAGCCCTCGATGTTGTTGGCCCGTGCTTTGTCAATCAATTTGGTATACAACCATTTGAGCACTGCCCAAAACTAACGCAGATGTTCATTTTACAGCATATACACTGTATATATATATATATACGGCAAATGCCTGGGTTCTGCCCGGACCCGCAACGACGACGGGCGACGCATCATCATCATCATCATCATCATCATCAATCAAATCCTTATTGGAGATCTTCAATGCATGTAGAAGTTTAACGGGGGTGGGAGAATTAAACCCTTATTGAAGATCTTCAGTGAATGTAGAAGTTTAACGGGGGTGGGAGAATTAAACCCTTATTGAAGATCTTCAATGAATGTAGAAGTTTAACGGGGGTGGGAGAATTAAACCCTTATTGAAGATCTTCAGTGAATGTAGAAGTTTAACGGGGGTGGGAGAATTAAACCCTTATTGAAGATCTTCAATGACTGTCGAAGTTTAACGGGGGTGGGAGAATTAAACCCTTATTGAAGATCTTCAGTGAATGTAGAAGTTTAACGGCGGTGGGAGTTTTAATATTTCCTAATATCTTTGTTGATCTTCCCAATTGACTGTAAAGTTTAACGGGGGCTGGAGTTTAATATTCCCTAATACCGTTTTTGTTTTTCCCATAGGAATTTCGGGTGTTTTGACCTTTTTTTTAAATAGTCCCTAGTACCTTTGCTGTTTTTCCCATAGGAATTTAAGGTTTAATGGGGGTGGGAGTTTAACATTCCCTAATATCTTTGTTGATCTTCCTAATTGGATGTTAAGTTTCACGATTTGAGAGTTTAAAATTTCCTAGTACCTTTTATGTTTTTCTCATAGAAATTTCAAATATTATGCGATTTTTGTTTTTCCCATAGGAATTTCGGGTGTTTTGACCTTGTTTGTTTAATAGTCCCTAATACCTTTGTTATTTTTCCCATGGGAATTACTGTAATTTGCAATATCATTTGTTTGTGAATTGTAGATATATACGCTGCAACGCCTGGGCAGAACCCAGACGTTGCGCGTATATCGGCATATATATTAAATGGGGATTTCATGAAAAGACACGTTGTGTATATATATATATATGTATATATATATATGTATATATATGTATATATGTATATATATATATACAGGTGTATATATATATATATGTATGTATAAATACATACAAATATATATATATATATACAGGTATATATATGTAAATATATATGTATATATATATATATGTATATATGTAAATGTATATATATATGTATATGTATATGTATATATTTGTATACATATATATATATACATATATATATATATATATATTATATGTGTATGTACATATATATATATATTGTATATGTGTACATATATATATATGTATGTATGTATTTTGATATATGCATATATATATATATATACATAAATATATATATTTACATATATATATATAAATACATATACATATATAACGTGGTTTCCTGGGGATTATGATGATCCACTGGGAATCCCAGCATGATCCGCTTTCTTGGAGGCCTATCGCATCCAGGGCTACCTGTCGTTCTTGCCACAAGACTTGGAGCCAGGACATAGGCCATGGCGGCCATGGGGATGGATGGAATCTGGACCTAAGAATGGCAGTTCCACACCAAAATCTGAAAACAAATGAATAATCCTTGAAATACTGCCCAAAATGATGTTGATTGATCAATGCTGAAAGTGTAAATTTTAGATCATATCGGTCCAAAGTCGAAGCGGGAGGACCTTGAGATTCCATTCATCATGTATCAGAAACGGGCTTCAACTTCTGACAGGAATCTGGGAGCCAAGAATTGGCGGAAGCTGGGGTTCTGATGTCTGTGATGAGTGTCTCCTTTCAACCAGTCTTGCAACGCAGGCCAATTTGAAGAGACCATTTTAGAATAGAACCTTCCCTTACAGGAATTTTCAAATTACCATTGCCCAAACTTATGCATGACTTTCCCCATCTTGTCCACAGACCTTGATTCTTGTTCGTACTCAAAAGCTCCCCTGATACAAATGGAAAAGGAACATCCACTACCCACTGGTAATCAATCATGGCAATGCAACATTCCCATAGACAGTAAACCCTGCTTGGTTAATTCCGGGGGTCCCTCCAAATAGTGACAAGCCGCTGCTCAAAGGGTACTTGTATGTACCTTTCTCCCGCAAAGAAACAGTTCATGGGTTCCAATCCAGGGTTGACATGGTTAAAATCTGGTTGGTGGTTTCAGACATTGTTTGTTTTCCATCATATATGGGATAATCCTTCCCATTGACTAATATTTTTCAAGATGGTTAAAACCACCAACCAGAAATGTTTTGTTTTTTTCCATTGATTGATTCCCAGCCAAATCATTCCCATGGCCAAAAATAACCTCCATCCAGTGGCTTTAATGCAACATTATTCTGCGATGGTATGTAACCAAATATGGCAACTAGAGAAAGATTCAAATCAGTTGACGGGGCATCAAACCATGGTAGCTGCATGTAGCTGCCATGTTTGAGTACTATCACTTGGGCAATTAAGATTAAATATGATAATCCCCATATTATATCCATTTATATCCCATTATAACCACTACTTTCAGACATACCGACCCAAGAAATATTGCTGAATAATATTCCCATATCACATCCCTATAGATGTGGATTAGATCCACTAAACCATCCCAGGCCAACCAAACATGGGGGTCATTTTGATCCTAAACAGGGGGGGAAATACAACAAATCACCCGCCTCAATTGGGGATGGTTTATGGCATTGGGATTACCACACTGAGTAGAACAACCATGATTAATTAGCCACTGGATCATCCATTCGCAACCATTTTGTGAGTGTATTTTTGATGGTCCCCTTTGGTGCAACTCATCCTTATTAAGAAGATGGTCTGCAGCCAGGCCCACCCTTGGCAGCGATGTGTTTCCTCCTCCGCTGGAACGACTTTGGGCCATGCCGATGGTGGTGGTAGAAGGCCTTGGCTTCGGTAGCAAGATGTAGCAAGGAAACTTGTTGGTTTAACCAGCAAACATGGATTTTTTCCTGGGATTTAGCCAACAAGAGTAAGGACATACTTGGATATCATGCGATTTATGGCCAGAAATATGATATTTGGGTGTGTGTGGAAACGAGGTATAGTTGGAAACATGGTGATACTCATTCGTTGAGGGCATAGCCAGGCGTATGCCAGGAGCATGCTAGTGCTTGAATCGGAGGCGAGACATGCCATGACATACACTGGCAACGACGACATCAGATCGTGGTTTCCATTTTGTAGACGACCTTTACAGGTGATGTTGTCAAGACAAAGATTTCCCTCGAGCCACGTCGTTCTACAAAGTGCGGCCTTTTCTGGATATATCCACCATACATTCAACAGATTCCAACGGTTTTTGGTAGTTCTAAGCCAACAGAAAAACCATCTGAAAGGGGGCCCCATGGGGCCCCACATTGTAACAATGGCTGCATGGCAGGCTACTACCGGAGACCTTTGAAGCTTTCCCCTGTGCTGCGAGCCGGAGCTGAACCGGCTGCATCTCGCCCATGGCAGGAGCGGCTCGGCCGATGGGTTTGAGCGTGTATCATGTATGTTCGTGAAATGGAAATATACATGGATGTGGGTAAGTTTGTATGGACTGTGTGTATGCAAAGGAATGTGTATATATTGTAAATGTATGAGTGTAAATATATTTGTTTGTATGGGTAAATATGTTCATGTTTATTATATGTTTATTTATAAATAGGTATATGGTTGTGTACACGTACCTGTTTTCATATATGCATATCTCTTGTACTTTGATATTTAGATGTGATGTGTGAAGAGGTTTTTGAATGTTTATGTTTGTGTATATGTATATGTTGATAGTTTATATACACATGTGCATGTCTCTCATGAATATGTTTCTTTACAATTTTACATTACACGTGTTTAAATAGTATGTACATTATTCTTGTGGACGTGATATCAAAAATCCACATATACGGCACACCAATAAAAGCCAGGATAGATAAGACACCAATTTCACCATGACATCTCCAGAGGAGACTGCCTTTGACTCTGCCGTAGCCGATCGCGGAGGATGCAGCTGGTGTTGGAGGAAAATTATTGGGAATTCATCGGATTGGGACAGTGTGTGTGTCTGAAGCTCCATGAGTGTGTAAGGAAAATTGTGACGAACAATGAAATCTGGAGTTACCCTCTGGTGAACTAACATAGCAATGGAAAATCACCATTTTTAATGGGAAAATCCACTATAAATAGCCATACACCATTTTCAGAGAAACCCAGAGTATTTCGAAAATTTTCCGCTGATAGTGATGTTCATTTTCTTTTCATGGTGCTGAGGTAAGATCTTTCTATGTGGACCGCGCTTGGATGAGGCCCAGCTCAAAGTCCAGCTGAAGCAGTGTGTTGCGCCGTCCTTCGAGTTGATTCTTGGGACGCAGCTGCGGTCCGAAAGTCAGGGCAGGAAGGGGGGGTGCCTCGTTTGTCGTTTTCTGGGACTTCAGAAACATCAGTGCAGGAAGATCGGGAAGGGATGTTCATGACATCTCATGACCCTCCTATTGCATCCAACAAACACACAGAGTCTGGGGGATTGTTTCATTGGAGCAGATGTTTTTCTCGTTTCAGACAAACATGGTGGGGATGATCCTTGCAACACGGCGTGCCCCACTGCGTGGTGAGGTTTGCAATCTGGAGGAAACCGTGCCAGAGGCAGCTCAGGTCGGACCACCAATGGGTGGTGGGAAGCGGGGAACCGATCCCAAACCCACATGGAGATTGGATCTGACCCTAGTGGCCTGCCGAAATCCAACAAGGCCATGGAGCGCCTAGAAAAGCAGGTGACTGGAGCCCTGCAGAGCATGTCCAAGGAGCATATCGCAGAGGTTCTTTTGTTGGTGGATTTAAATGTGTTAAGGTCTGACATAGATTGACATAGGGGATACCCATGGATACCCCGAAGCGCCCCGAAGTGCTAAGTTTTTCGCAAGGAACATGTTCCACCATGGTGATCTACAGCTGGGACCCATCATTGATTGAAGCGGTTAATCCTCTGGTCTCATTAATTGAATCTGGGCAGGGGCCCATACTTTCTGACAGAAATACCTCTGGGTCAGAATTGGATGCCCTCAAAACTGGATGATTAATCCTACAAAACTGGCCGATCATGACCTATCATATCAAAGATTATGCGTGACTCGTCCTGGAAAGTTTAGTTCAAATAAACTTCATGGCGTCCCACGGGTGTCCCTGGTGTCCTGGCGTTGCACAGGAGGTCGATCAAGATGGAGCCGGTCGCTGGATATGTCAATTTGGGGTTGCTGGTTCTAAGTCATTGGCCCCATGTTCCACAAGAGCTGAAGGTAAATGATGACGAATGGTATCCAATTGCATAGCATACCTTCCGCTCTATTTTTGTCGCATGACATCCGCAAAAATCCTGGGTTCGGTTTTAGGTTGAAATCATTTTGATGTGGGGTGTCATGGAGACGCAGTGCTGTAGTGGCCGGAAGAAATGATGCATCACTGAGGATAAAATTGCAATCTATATGGGTAGTTTAGCATTTTATGTATTTTTAACTGAACATATTTGCTAAGCAGCTTCAACATTGACTGTATTTTTGCATCGTAAACACAAGGCCATGCTAAACCTGTTTACGTCCCCTATCCATCATGGGCAAACGGTACCCGATTGGTCGGGTTATCCTCCCACCTTAAAATGTGTAAGGCCTTAATATGGTTTCAAATTTGAAGTCCCAATCCATGCGTTTGGTAGCAAGTCGAGAATCTTTGGCAGGATTTTGAGTCGTCATTTGTCGAAACCGCAAGCATTTGATCATGTATAAGCAATATATACTGTGCTAAACATAATACAATATATACAATAATATATAATCATATATATATATATATGTATATATATATATATATGTATATTCTATATGCAACATCCTTAAATCATATCTAATCCCTTGTCCATCTCTATTTTTCCAGGCTTGATCCACCTGGGGCCACCTTTTTTTTCCCCCCGGTCCCAGGTGCGCGGCCCTCTGCAGAGGCCTTTGCAGAACTCCTGGTGGTGGAGCTATCAGGTCAGGTAACCAATAGGATTTCAATAGTGATATGGGTATCCCTCTGGCAAGTTAACAGTTTGCTATTGAAAATGGCCATTTATAGTGGATTTTCCCATTAAAAATGGTGATTTTCCATTGCTATGTTAGTTTACCAGAGGGTATGGATCAATACCTATCAATACCATTTTTAGGGGGATGAACATCCATAAATCCCAGCTATTTTGATGTGAACAAAAAAGGGGTACAATTGGTTTTGACACACTGCCATATAAGATCAATAGTGATTTCAATAGGTAGATTTAATGGGGATATAAGTTGTACTGGTTATTCAATTGTTCTCAATGGGAAATTCATAGATATATAGTGGGAATATACAGTAAGGTATTTCATATATATATATATATAAGATGACTGCAACATCGAGAAAACACCAGGATGGATCATAGTTTTCCATACCTTTCAGATGGCTATTTCAATTTCCGAGCCCTTTGTGGCTGGGATTTGTGGAACTGGTGAGTCTGGAAGTTACCGATGGCAACTTTTGGGGATGGCAATACTGGATGATTGGGTTGACCACATTGGCCACAACAAAATGATTGTTAACTTTTAGTGAGTACCAAAATTGATGGTTTAATAGTTTCACCCGCGATTCCCATTTTTCCCGTTGCGGTTTTGAATGTTAACTCATTCCCTGTTCTTGTTGCTGAATGTCCCATGTTTGTTGATACCTTTTCCCAAGAGAACATGTTGAAAGGGACTTCGCAAGGTATGAAAGTGGATCTCCACGTTGCCCCATTCAGATGGAAGGTTGGATGGTTTTGGCATGTCATCCGCCAAATATGCCAGAAAAGCGCTGATTTTGGTCGGTGAAATCCAGTTTAAATCTCATATTCCAATTATTCCAAGTTTACCAGCCATACAAGGCTCATATGTTCACAAGTTTTCTACGATGTTTGTTTCGTTCAATTCGCACTGAGTTGTTGCTTCGATGAATAGCTGGTTGCCTGATGGTTTAGGGATCCATCCCCCAATCAACACCCACACATAGGCTACAAAAATAAATGCTTCCCTTAAAGAAATGGGTTTGTCTGAAATACAGTGCACTCAATTCCAACTGGAATGATCATTTTATGTTCCCAGTAAAAAACTGCAGTGTTTGAACATACCTACCAGTATATCTGTTTATGTATGTTTCAATTAATGGTTGGTTGATTTGTATTCCCATAGCTTTTGGTGAAAATCACAAGCTCATCGTTTCCCCGAATAAAAAATGTCTAACTTGTCAACCCTCAAACATGCTCAAGCATCCTGATGTGTTTTGTGATATTCACCTCAATGTCACTGGTTGATCATCATTTCTTCATGAACATGGTCACGCATTGGCGATGTAAATCTTTTTTTTTGGACAACCACATATCATATTGTTTGTGATATCTCCGGTGATATCCCATTAGATCCCCATAAACTGGTTGGTTTTGTGTAGTTATGCGTAGAATCAACTTGCCAGAAATTGGAGAGCAACTTCCCCTTTTTCAAATGCATGGTCTCAGCTATCAAATCATATGGTCGGTTATATATCCCATTATATGTATACATGTATGTATATATATATATATATCCCCAACCATGACCCCCCAATAAGATCCAAATAGTAATACTAATCATCAACTCTTCATTGTTTGGTTTTTTGTTGATTAAATCATGCAAAATCCTCATTTTTATGTCAATGAAACCAGTGTTTTTCCTGGGTGAATTTCCCCATGATCCCCACCGGCAGGTGCCCACCCCGTGGATACCCCCAGCGCCGTTCCAACGAAGCACCGCTTCCGTGCGCGGCTGCGACCCCAGCGTGGCCGGACGTTGGTGGAGGCGGTGGAGGCGGTGGAGGTGCCGAAATCGTGCGCCAGGGATGGGTTTCCGGCCCGAAGGAAACTGGGTATCCCTTTGGTAATTTAACATGGTAATTTTCTGGCAATCACCAGGACATCCGTGATATGAATGTGGTTGATAGTGATATTAATGAGTTACCCTCTGGTAAACGTTTACATAGCTATTGAAAATGACCATAGAAATAGTGGATTTTCCCATTGGACATGGTGATTCTCCAGTTCGTTATGTAAACGTTTACCAGAGGGTATCCCTTTGTTGGATACTTTAGTACTTTAATCATCTTTAATCTTTTGATATCTTTTGCTATCATGGGTAAAATGTAGATTCACCAGCTAAACATTCGATGCTTTGCCAGGTATCTAAGATTCACCATGCAAAGTGGGAGATCTCATGGGGATTAGTGGGGATTCAATGGGATTCAATGGGGATTTTCCAGGGGATTTCATCCCGGATTTCACAGGACTTGGAGTCAATAACCATCAACATGGGGGATAAATGTTGGGTATCAGTGCGGAATAACCATAGTATATCCAGTATATCCCACAACCATTTATATGGAATGTATGTATGTATATATGCATGTATGCATACATATATATATATATATGTAGATAATTGGGCTTTTAAGCGTGAAACCATGAAACATGGGAAGATCAAATCCCAAATTCTGGTTGGTACTACTGTATCTGGGGGACTTTCCAGTGCTCATTTGGATGTGTCTGAAAATGGGGGATGTACCCTGCCGTCAATCTATGCCAATTTTAATGAGAATGATGATACACCACTATATCAATTATAGAATTTTATGTTTCTTGGTTCCCCTATTTTCTTCAGACGATGTCATTGCGGACCATCTGTGTTTTTCTTGATGGTAATATAATCTATGGATATAGAACGATGTACATGATTGGGATATTCTAATCGCCGGGTTTGTTACTGATGTTTCCGAGGATATGAACTTGAACCGACCAGAAAGAAAGGGCCTGACATGAAGATGCAAACAACCCAAATGGATGATTTGGCTAGCGAACAAGATGGATATTTCACCAACCACACATGGTGATGAAGAAGAGATTCCGGGTGACAAGAAAAGAAACATCGATCCAAAGATTGAGGACACCCAAGGCGTCTGTTTTGTTTCCTGCTTTCAACTCAATAATCCAATTTCAGACTTCGAGGAGTACCAAGTTTTGTGACGCATGTTGCGCAGCAAGTTCCTTCTTGGGATGATGCTGAGCTGCTAGACTATCAGTGACTATCTGAATATACATTGCCGACCTGTGGATTCTGCCCATCTTTTGTGGTTTCATAGTCAGCCACAAAGTTATTAGTTGCACTGACAAAGCGACCGGTCATGTTTCAAAGTCTATAACCTGTGGACGCCGTCCACTCGGAAATATTGTAGTTTGGAAGACTTGCTGTATTTGACGGTCGACTCCAAGATTTCAAGTTTCATCAACATTGCACACACACACAATCTTTATTTGTCATGCCTGCCCTTGCATCTTAAATTTGAGAACAGAATTTCTCGATGTTTCATGTGTTTAGTCTTGCATGCTTGAAGGATGGATGTTTCATGAGCAGGTTCACTGGGAGAATGGCGTCGTCTCTGCCGCTTGCACTTCATGGATACGCATTTTGTGAAGGTTGACTTGGGACTGACTTCCAAAAAAAACATGTTTCCAATAAGTTCATGAATAAAGCCCTTGCTCAACTTTGTTCACGTTTCAGCAGGCCATGCTAAAGTGTAGTCCTTTTGAACCCTGCACGATCTCTTCCTGGGGTTCTGAAAAAAGGTCGCCCTTTTTATCCACTGCTTCATCATCATTGTCCCCAGCAAAATGGCCAGAACTATGGGTAAATCACCATTTTTCAGACACACCCCAATATTTCCACCGCCTTCAAGGCCTCCAGTATGCCTCTGTACCGAGGTGACAGCGTGTGGTGGAGCAACAGCTCTGAAGGCGCCCCTTATCTATGACCATCCTGGAGTAACTCTACAGTCTGGGCTGGCTGTCACAACAGCACGTCTGTGAAATTCCATCATGTTTCCAGGATAGAACTTGAAATCCCCCATCTTCCCCGTTTACGGTGGACAGGATGGATCCGGCTACGGTTTACGCTTCATCAATGGACCCAGCTATGAGACCTTAGTCCTCGGCAGCAACCTGGATTCATGTTGAATCCCATCCCCCCGAAGGGTGAACATTGACATAGCGGTCTACCCTTGGTAATCTAATAAAGCAACATGGCCATGGACCTTCCACCATTTTTCGCAGGTATCATCGAACCACACGGGCCATTTTCCATGGCCATGTTAGATTGAGAGGGGGCTTCATTTTCACTTAAGTAGATAGGTTCAGTTGCCAACACCTATGGCAACCAAACATATTTCAATATTGCCAGGTGAAATTGCTACACAGTGTCTCCCAACATGGCTGGTCACGCAAAACCCAGGTGATATTTACTGCCGACAGAGTTTGACCAAGTGAATGCGGCTGGAAGCCAGCATCGTCTTAGTTGTGGCTGGTTCGATGATTTTATTTTGTGTTCGTTCGTATTCCAAGGATCTGACTTGTGGTAGTCTCGTTTTGCATCATTGTGATGATGTCGATGATGTCTCACTGACTTGGAGTGACACTTTTGTCACTACGTGGAGAACGCCAAAGAAGCCTTCTCCTCTTCACAGACGCTCAATGCCAGCGTCTTCTTTACGATTGTGTGCGGCAAAAGCCGGCTAGGGACTCAACCTCTAGACGCACTATGAACCCCAGGGTGTATATATAATATCCTAGTTTTGCCTTGAAAATAGCTGTGGATCAGATTGATTAGACCTGTTAGTGGTTCTTTAAGAAACAACCACACATTTTGATGAGCACCCGCATGCGTCTTTTCCAGTCCATGCTGTGTACAGGTCAATGGCAAGCTCGTCCGAACCTTGGAGGACGCCTTTGACGGTGTAACCCGGGATTCACATCATACTAGGTCTCCCCAAAAAGTGATCATCTGCCGCTAAAATGGTACCTTCCCAATCAAACTGCCAGGAGATTGATCCGATCCCAGGACTAGCCAGGAATTTCCCGGTCGCTCCCAATCCATTGCTCCATTGCAAGGAGTGGCGAGAGGCACTCGTTCCAGACTCTGGCAGCATTTGGACCTTGGAGACTGACTTGGGCATTCTGCTGGCGTCACCCTTCAAGGCGGCGACGACTTGGGAACTTGGGAGTAAGGCTGCTGTGAGTCTTGTCATATATGTTCTTGTAGTGGGTCCCAGACGTGTAATTTACAGACAACCCCCCAAAGTTGATAGATGTTGATAATAATGTTGCGTCCTGATTAGTGTGTGGCCCCCCCCCCCCTCCCCTAAACTATTTCTGGACTCTCTTTAAAGTAGAAAGTCAAAAATTTTCTTCCCAAAAGAAAAACATATCCTCAATTAAGTAAGGATTTCAATTGGCTACAATTGAAATCTAATTACTATTGTTTTTTTTGCCGATGAAGTTGTGGTATTTGTAGTACTTGTAGTACTTGTAGTACATGTAGTACATGTAGTACTTGTAGTACTTGTAGTACTTGTAGTACTTGTAGTACTTGTAGTAAGCTCAGCTCATGTTTAGCTTATACTCAGCTAAATCTCAAGAGACACTGAACCAGCTCATGCACAGCTTGCTGCAATAGTGAACCCAGCAAACAAACCTACTAAAGTGAAATGGAGCCTCTACTGGTCCAGGGCCTTGGAAAATTGTGGGAAAGCTGTTCTTTAATAAGGGTTTAATAAGGGATTGGTTCTTTTGGGAAAGGCTTGCAGTTTGAATTTGGCAATTTTGGAAATGGCTTGCTTCCCTTCTTCAGGGGCTGCTCTGGCACAGCTTGCTGCAATAGTGAACCCAGCAAACAAACCTACTAAAGTGAAATGGGGCCTCTACTGGTCCAGGGCCTTGGAAAATTGTGGGAAAGCTGTTCTTTAATAAGGGTTGAATAAGGGATTGGTTCTTTTGGGAAAGGCTTGCAGTTTGAATTTGGCAATTTTGGAAATGGCTTGCTTCCCTTCTTCAGGGGCTGCTCTGGCACAGCTTGCTGCAATAGTGAACCCAGCAAACAAACCTACTCAGATAGAGATGCATTTACAGGCTCAGATAGGGAGATGAGCAAAAAATTGACTGAGCTACAGCGTTTTTGAGAAAAAATGCCTCTCAGCAATTACAGTTTTTTTTGCAAAAAAAAGGGCTCTCCCAATTTTGTTTTGCCACAAAAGCGAACCCTCCAAACAATACATGAGTTTCAGAATAATTTGGAAAAAATTTGCCACAATAGCGACCCTAGGTACTAATCAGGACTCAACATTAGTATACACTACTAAAATCTGGTTGTAGCGCAGCCTGCGCTCAATGTTCCGAAGTTCTTCCATTTCCCTCATCCCCAGCAGTTTTGGCTCTGCCTATCTCTGCCTGGGTCAGGAGACCCTGTCCACTCAGCTGCAGCGCGGCAAAGTGGATGCCTACTTGCTGACCCAAGGCATAGAACAGGCTGGGAAAGTCAGCTACCAAAGCAGGGATACAAGTCAAAGCAGGTGTAGAGTAGAATACTGGGTAGTATATAGAATATAAATGAATATAATATAACAGCATATAATATAACAGCAATGATCAAACAGGGGGTTAAGCATCACACAAGATATGGATGGATATTTGTTGTGTATTAGGAAATTGATGTGCAGGCAGAGTCTGGGCTGCATCACGCACCAAGCAATGTGGGGGTCGAATTGGATTGGTTACAACGGATGCAAGTCGAACCAAATGGCTTTGCACAACAGGAAAACTAGGAGATGGCTCTTTAGATTAGATTATGCTTCTGTCTTCGCGTCGATCACTGGTTCTACCACTTTAGACCCTGCACCCCAAATTTGGTGCGCCCAAATCCACACGATTCTACCATGGCCGTGTTTGAGTCACGGATTGCCACCAACTGCATCTAGGTCACCAAAATGTACAGATCTAATACTCAAGGTGTCTGGGGGCTATTCAAAATTGGGAGAAAGGTGTTGCACCCACCATGCCTGACACGTCGCAGCTGTTTAAACGTCATTTTCAACGTGCCAACGTCATGCAAAGATGCATGCACAAGGGTCGAAACGTTAGTTCACAAGTTCGTGTATCGCAGTGCGTCTCAGCTTAGGGAATTCCTTAGGGAATTTCTCTCAGACGACATCTATGTAGCTATACAGGCTATACATTTACTATCCCTTTCAACTGGAGCCATTGACAGTTGCACCCCTAGCATTTGCAAACTCGCAAACTCAGCACCAACGTTTCACTTGCGAATGCCGCATGTGCAAAGTTGTGCCAGTGATGGCTGACTTCCCAATCAATGCAGAGGACAGAATTTTTATGACCCATTTTCATCCATTTTCCACATGCCTGCTTGGGGTGCGTCCTAGGTCATCTCTGGATGTAACCCATACATAGCTGTGGATATAGCATAATATAACATACACATATGATCCCATATGTAAAGTAAGTGGGGTGAAAACGTTGCAAGTTATGTAACCATTGTTAATAAGATATACCCCCAGTCCGGAGTCCCGCCCGCAGTGAAGTGATGATGGTGTTAAAGTTACTGTTCATATTGTTCTTGTGGTTGTGGTTGTGGTTGTGGTTGTTGTTGTTGTTGTTGTTGTTGTTGTTGTTGTTGTTGTTGTTGTTGTTGTTGTTGTTGTTGTTGTTGTTGGTGCTGATGATGATGATGATGATGATGAGGAGGAGGGCAAATCTCGTCATCCGTTCGGCCATCCCGACGACAGCCCGAATTGCATAAAACGCTGGCCTTGCGCGGTCAAAACGCACTTCCTGGGGCAGCACCTCCGTCCTGGCCGTAGTTATATATATATATATTTATTTATAATATATATATATAGAATATATATATATATTAATTACCAACTTTCTAGCTAGGATACACTTCGAAGTGGGTAGCAAACCGAACAAAAGAAACAATGCAGCTCCTTGAGGATCAGAGAAAGGATTTCCTTTTGCAATGATGTATTGTATAGGGAAAGGCAACTGATCAAAGGCAACATTGCAAACTCAACTCATTCTCAAGCAAACTGGGTCCATCATCACTTCAAACAAACTACGCATTTTTTCCTATAGCGCTTGTCATGATGGGTAAACACCATATTAAACCATGTTCCGTCTACCAAATCTCACCACATGCGGGTATCAAGAAAGCCATACTTAAACAAATTTAAGATGTATACAGGATTTACAGCAGGGAAACCCCGAATGCGGAGCCAGCAACCCATTGGAACTATCATCCCAGCGCCAGGGGTTTTGCCATAACAACATAACATGGTTATTTGCTGCCAACAGGTTCGAGACACGGAGTGTTGGAACAGTAAAGATTAGTATTACTTACCATTACAGGCACGCGTGTTGGTTAAGAGCTACTTACCTCCTCGCGACTTGACTAAGCTCGGAGAGAAAGAAAAGGTATCTTGCCATATACAGTTTCATGCAGGCTTTACACAAGTTATAAAATCCCTCAGCCTCATGGGACAAACAACCATACATCTATTAGGGTTTCATTTAGGGTCTACATAAGTTATAACATCCACAAGATGACATATGCACTCCAGACTCGCCAAAAAAAAAGTGAAAAAGGGGAAAAAACCGAAACACATGAAGTCTGCAGAGGGTTCGCTTTTCCGTCTAAAATGTTGTCTTGGAACATACTAACGCACAAATGTACCAAAGTCATAAATCCCCACGCCTGCGCGGTGAAATGAGCCTTTTTAAGACGTCAACCATTCCGTTCCGGGCAAACCCTCAGTCCTGCCTGATCCTGCCTGTATGTTTTGCCAATCAAAAATTATACAAGATACCATAAGATACCACCTACCCCAGACCCCCGCTCATACCGATACCTACCCCAGTACCAACGGCAGGACTCGACTTTTCAAATTGCTTGGGCATCGCTCGCAGACCTTAGTTTCCTTCCATGCCAACGATTAGGGTGTCTGTGGGTGGTGAAGGCCGCGGATTTTGGGGGAAACAAACCGCAAAGGTGAGGATAGAACCTGATATAATCTGAGAATAGCTGAAATCAACCCTCTCGGTTTTTTAGTTCAAAATAGTGCAACATAGTGCAACATTATTTTTGTAAGTGCAAGAAGCATCCGAAAACTGAACAAACGTGTTGTTGAAGGGATTCAAAGCACATATAGATTCCAAAACTGGTAGAACCTATTTGGGTTGACGAGTCTAGTGGTAATCGGGGCTTTCAAGTCCGATGAGAATGGGTATTTCTTGTTGTCAGGGATAAGAAACCCTAGAAAAGTAATAAATATATATACATACACATACACACCTAATGAATACTGAGTACCCTTTTTATGCAATCCTTAGGAGCGTTACAATGCAATGACAATTCCTTTGGAAGAAGGAAATTGAAGAATAAACCAATAATTAACAGGCCACCCTTTAATGGATGAAATGGATGGTTGTATACCTTATATATCACTTTTACAGTAACCACATGGCTTTTCTGGTTGATTTACACATCGAAAGAGCTTCGACAAACTCCGGAGCGAGCCCAGGCTATCAGAAACACTGGATCAGTCAGGCAGATGCCTGGATCTCAGGGACACCAGCCTGGACAAGGGAGATATGACTGGACAATGACTGAGCTGTGGCAATTTCAGGATGGGAAAACCAAGCCCCCTTAAACCCCCCCAAGGTTTATATACAAGAACCCTTAAAAATGGTGAAATTGGATCGTTGGGCATGGGTTTTTACATGGGTTTACCAGATTCATTCAAGCGTGGTTTGCAGTGATCTTAAATGACAAAGTCCCATCTAGATATATATATATAACGCCCAGAGTTCTTGATTCGAGCACCAACTGGTGCCCATAGAACCAGTTTTGACCTTGTGGCATACCTCCCCTTGAAGCCATTGATAGCCATTGGAAATCTCGTCGTTTGGGTAGGATCATTGTGGATCCTCCGTTCTCAGACGTGTTTTGAGGCAAGGATTGTGACAGACGCACATTTGGAGAATGTCCAAGTTCGGACGCGTGCTCCTGAGGGGCTGGACGATACACATGTCCATTGACAACTGAAGGCCCCATTGACAAATTGAACAACTGACGTGTTTCGTAGTGAAACTCCGAAGTTGGGGGACCCCAAAAATCATCCCAGATTCGTACAGTCAGTAGTCTTTCATTGAAAATGGTGCTGGTGACATGGAGTCCCCGTGGCAAACTTTGCGACCCGTGTGGCTCCGCGCTTCTGAGGTCCTTTCTGGTTCTGCCGCACTTTCACCAGAGAGGCGGTGAAATTGATCCGGTCGTGATCAAGGACATGGAGGATCGATTTGCCCAGTCCAAACACGATGTCTTCAGCCCCTTGGATCCCCTTGGCATGGCTGGTGAATGCTGGGGTTTCACCCCATGTGGGATGGCTTGACCAACCATGGTGCAGTCGAATCCATGCGGTGGATGTCTGAGGATCCGCGATGATGAAGTGCAGTGGCATCATGGCCATCTTGACGGTGTGGATATCGGGCCTGGCTTTGGTGCAGGAACTTTGGTTCCGTGCTGCCATCCTGCTTGGGTTGCTTATCTTGCTTATCTATGGCTTATCTGCTCAACAATGGACTGCACTTGGCTTGGCAATGAGGTTGCGATTTTGTTTGAGGGTACTCTGGAGAATACTCTGATATCTTGTGACAAGAATCTCAGTGACCTGTAGGCGACGGTGAACACCAAATCCTCAAATGTTGGTCCAGATTTTAGTCAGCTTACTAGTAGTAGGAAAACCATGTCTACCATAGGACTACATCCATATGGATGGCATGTTCCTGTCATGTTCCTCAGTCACCAAGGCTCAGTTTCCCCTTGTACAGTGGCTACTGTCCTTGGACTGCATGGCTTGAGGATTGGTTGGAATAAGCCCAGGATAGATCTGGGATGGTTGGATGTTGTTGGATGGTTTTAGCATTACCAAATTTGTGGGTCTAAAATGACCCTTCGGAAGTTTATGCTTTCATTTCAATGACATCTATTGGAGATGGCCATGTGAATGCTTTCTTGAGACTACCCTTTCGGGAAACCTGACCATGAATGAAACATATACATACATATACACCCTGACAACCAAACATGGCTTGCTGCCAAATCCCACCATTTATAGTTTGATGATGTTTGATGATTTTCCCACATGTAGATGCCCAGCTGGAGCATCCATTTCTTTAGCCCTCCAGCTGTGTCCCATCGTCTCAGGCGCCTGCGCAGCCCGACGGGACCTTTGGAAGAAGTTGGGGCGCTGTCGCATCCTCCTGCTGCTGTTACTATGCATCCAGAGTGCCTTGGTGCCAACGCACCGCAAAAACACATCACTTGTACTGAGAAGAATCTTCAACTTATCCGCCAGTATGAGTTGTCCATAGTTTTCATGTTTTCCAGCTCGGACAATCTTAGATGCAAACACGATAAGCTCAACTGTTTTGACTTCTGGGTGCCCTATGTTTGTCTTTAGACAGGGACAACGGCACCTCAAAGACTCAATGGGAGGTACCTAACAGAATGCAAGGTCTATGCAAGGTCAATATAGCTCACTACGCCCCCAAAGTCTGGAGCAGAATGTGGCTGCCTTCACCATGGAAATTATATTCCCCACATGCAGGGTGTGAGGCTTTTTGGGTTCGCCCAATTTTGATCCATTCCCAATGGGTTTCAATCCACCGCAGCAGTAGGTGACTCAACCAAGTGGATGGAAACCATTGGAAAGAAGTTTTTCAGTGACAAGCTGTTTAGATAGATTATTATCCATATCAATACCACCAACAATCTTATAAATATCATAATTATGGTTTATCTATATATCAAGATTTCTCATGGATTACCATTGCGCCTTTGCATGGTGACTTGGTCTGGAAGCGCCCCAGGTGTTTCCATTGCATTTGCTGAATGGGATCGTCCGTTCCAGACGTGGGGCATGCTGCTGCTCCACACCACATTTGTCCCTCGGTCTTTTTCCAAAGCAGAAATCTGCATAGGGACTGACCCAAGTTCACTTGTTATATGATTATTCATGATTATTCACTATGTGATATTAAATATAATTTAGATCATTTACATACAACATCTTGCTGCAATATATTGACCAAACCTGGCACTCTTGACCAAACTTAATTAGCATAAATATTTGAAAATCGTTTTTTTTTGTGTGCAATATTTCGTTTCATCATGATGAAGCCGCAACATGCTGCACGAGTGGAAGAGAAGCAATAGCTATCTAGCTCATGTTTGCCTTGGTTGACTTTGGTCCCAGATTTTTCAGCAATATTTGTCGCTGCAAAGATAGAACCTGCCTGCGCAGCCATCATTTTGAAGTTGACTCGTAGCAAACAGAAACAGCAAACGTTTTCAAAGGGCTAGAGATCATTCGGGGTCACCAGGGTTAAGACGGGTGGAGAAAGGAAGTACTCCCGAATTTTCTCAGTCTTTCTGAATGCAAAGATGGATGCAATGGGTCTGAAAATTGGATAACTCCAGTTCCAATGGATTATCATCATTTTCATTCATTTTCTCATTAAATGAATTTTAATTACGTACTGTAGCCACATAATGTATCATAATGTCACATAGCCATAGCCTGTGGGGCCCCAAAGTATGACCTTTTTTGACTCAGCAAAAAAAAAAAGTGGCGGTTTTTCATGTTTTTCAGGTCAGCAACTTCAGTCCCTTTGGTGTGATGGAGATTTTCTTTGCAACGGCGGTGTGCGGCATTCCTGCATACATCTCGATTTTGCCACTTGGATCCACTTGGCCTTAAATGATGCAGCAAACCAACACCACTGAGTTGGTTAAAACATGTGTTCTGCTTCTCTACAATATAAATACACCCTGAACCAACCCTAAATAAACCCCAAATCCCCCTCTCCCCCGAAAAAAAAAAACAAAAACTAAAAGCAACTCCAAGTAAACCCTATAATTTTGAGGATGATGATGATGATGATGATGATGAGGATGAGGATGAGGATGTTGAGGAGGAGGACCGGGACCCACCCTTTGTGCGAACGTGGGCAATCGAAATGCACTTGCACATGTCACAAGGGCCATTTTGTGCGGAAATTCACAGGTAAAATGCCGCGGGCCAGCTCGAGCACCCTGATCAAGCACCGGCCTTTACACCTACAGTAAGAACCCAGTGTGGACACAGTGCTTGGGGAAAAACGATAACTGAGACTTACCTCAAACAAACCCTAAATAAACCCAAGCTTATAACACCCAAGATAACAAAAGCAACCCCAAGTAACCCCTAAGCGAACCTCTGAAACTTACGCTACACAAACCCTAAACCACCCTAAATAGATCCTAAACCCACCCAAATAGATCTTAAACCAAACCTACTGTATAAATAAACCCTGAACCAAGTCTAACTAAGACCTAAACCAACCTCAAACGGATCCTATGTAAATCTTAAACCACACCTAAAGAAACTCTAAACCAACCTTAAACCAACCTTGCGACCACTGACATTGCAAGGCTCCATCCAGACTGGACTGTCAATGTGGCCCAGGCGCTTTTTGCTTGTCTTATGGCTGAGCTCCAAAAAGGGCCCTACCTAACTCATTTGGCGGGAAACTATTCCAATATAGTCTAATGTCAGCCCACGATGAATCAACAGTTTGCTAATGTGGGAGAGTCCAATTTTGGTTATAGTAGCATTGTCACTCTTGGGGGTATGGGGTAGAACCTCAATTCATGTTTTATTAGTCCAGGGTTGGTATTGCACTGGTATGGCTGAGGCTACATTGACCGAATAGTGACCATAGTTTTCTCTCAGCATGTTGGATCACATTTGAATGTTTCTGCGGGGATAGGTCAACACCAAACGAACCCAAACGATATCATGTTTGGATTGATACGCATTCACAAGAACCAGCAATTTATGTGAACAGCACGACACGAAATAAATAGACAATTGCAAACCTTGAAATTATATTGAAATTATGAGGACCACATCATCTATACTATCCTGGAAATACGGTTGTATCTTTTCCTGGGGGACCTATACACTTAAACTTGTCAGAATCTCTGAGTTTTGTGCTTTGACTCGCCGTGTCAGCCTGCCGTATGCAATGAGCAACAAGAAGATGCAGCTGGCTTTCTTGCGGAGATTATTCTGCCGCCGGTGGTGTGTATGTGTCAGCCACTGGGTTCAAATTTAAGGGATATTGATGGAATTTAGAGGATAAATATACAGAATCCGTGACTCCGTGACTGTTCGATTTATATACGGTGTATATGTTATATAATATTATACGTGTATATATATATATACACGGTTATATAATATATAATTTATATACAGCGTACAGTATATATATATATAATATATACATAATATGTACATAAATAATATATATATATTATATATATATTACATGTACACAGATCACTCCAGCGGTGCATTTCCTTTGAGTTTTCTTGATGCCGGCGTATGATTGGGATAAGTCCCTTTTGGGATCTTTTGGGTCATGTCATTGGACACCCAAGAAGAGTTGGATAACATAGTGATAGTGGACACTCAATAATGATATCAATGTATTGATTTAAGGGAAAATTTACAGGAAAGCCCCATATTTAATGGGAAAATCTATGGTTTCCTGTAGATTTTCCCTGAAACCAATCCATTGATGATATCATATATCTGGAGGAAATTTGAGGATATCTATTGATATCATTAACATGGTCATTCTCATTCAGATGTAGTGGTGAAATGTAGTGAATGAAATCCTTATGATGACTATTCACTTTGCAGTTTTCCAGTGCCTTCGAACATTCTGACCCAAACCAGGATAGCAGCATTGGTTCAAAGAAGACAGGTTTCCGGTTCCCATTTCCCCCAAACAAACTTCAATTGGATTGGTTTGAGGGAACATTTACGAGAAAACCCACCATGTTTTTCATGGGAAAAACCATTGTAAAAGCGCTTCCGATGTTTTTCGCCAGTCGCGAAACGAATCAGCGAGGTTCGTGCTGGCCAGTTGGCGCGACGAAACCATGCGCCTGGATTTCCTGCTCCGAGACCAGTTGCAAGCGCAGCGCTGCTTGGATCGCTGGTGGCTATGGTACGAGATGGTGATTTCATGGGGATGAAACCATAGATTTATGGGTTTTTAAGAAGCAAATACATGATGTAATCATGTTTTTTTTGGGGAGGTTGAAGTAAAACCAATAATGAGCCTACAATGACTGGGGATGGTAAAACCAGTCACCCATAAAAACTGATGATTTTTGGGGGTTGAACGATGAAATTATATGAGGACATGATTTGGTTGATAATTTATTAGGCGTGTTGTACTATCCTATATATATAATCCTATATATATATATACTATATTGGGAATGATCATCATCCGCGAACTGGGAACCCCGATGGCCCATGGCGCAGCAGAGATTTTTGATCCATTGGCTTGTCATCATGTTCCTGGTATACTCCCCGTTGGTGCAACCATCTATCACATTATCTGGTGAAGCTTGACACTGGTTGACAGCATCTATGTTACCTGCTTTGATAAGGTCGAAAACTGAATGAGGAAAATGAAAAAAGTGAAGATCTTCTGAAGAGTATGCTGCCACAGGCGTGGGGCCATCTAGAATAATCATGCCTTGCTGTGATGCCAGTGGAAACAACACATGGGGACCCAGGTGAAAAAGTGACTGAGCTCGTACAGGCATAGCAGTGTGACCTCGCTTGCAGAATCATCTTCCAAAAGAACACAGAGTCAAAAAGTAGTTTCACAGCTGTATTGAAGAGAATTGAAGTAGCATGGAGCGTGCTTAAAGGTGATCATTGATTCTGTGTTTCTTCCCCTGTAGCACTTTGGAAGGCAATCATTGATTCACTTAAGCGCCACGAGCCGGTGGAGTGTCAAGACTTCTCAAACGTCACTGTGTCTTGGTCGCAAAACCCTGATGCCCTGCTGCTCACATCAGAAAGCTGGTTGTGGGTGTTGATCCCCCCATACTCAAAATCATAGGTTTTACATGGTTTTACCCTCTGGTAATGAAACATGGCAATGGACATCAATGGACCAATTTCCCATTTGTAGATGATTTTCCTGATGATTTTCCTGGTACTTTCATCAAACCTCCATATTGATATCATATTGATATCCATTTACAGTATATATTAAAATCTGGTATATCTGGTATATCTGGTATATCATATACATATATATATATATGTGTTGTATCCATTTCGTTCGGGGATTTCCCCATGTTTGACACCGAAGAAGCGCGCGATATTTGGCCAGGTGATTTTTGTGCAGGTCTGTGACTTTGCCCAGATGTGCTCGGTGTTGCCACCGACGACCATTGTGCAAATGTTAGACAAGGCCATGATTTGGAGCCATGGATTTGGAAAGCCCTGGAAATCCACGATGATTTTGATTCAAATGCCAGTTTTCGGGAAGAAAATCTGATGGACTCAGCTGTTGTCATGTAAAATTTGCCTATTTTTAGAGGACTGAGCAATTTATATAGTGCACTGTTATGCTCTGTACCTGCTGTTGGCAGTTCCTCAATGCTGATGTGGTCAGTCAATCATTTCTCACATGGTATATAATGATGCTGTAGATATTCTGTACATACAGGGGTTCCTACAATTGGGGGGTACCCCCTAAATCATCCGTTTTAATAGCATGTTCCATTCTAAAGCATCCAGCTATTGGGGTACCAGCCATATTGGAAACCGCCTGACGGGTCCCAACCTCACAGGTGTTTCAAGAACTGGATCGCTTGAGCGACCTCCTCAAAGTGCACAAGGCGGCGATGGAAATGTGTCCCCAATTTCCTTCAGTTTGGCGGCACGTCATAGATATCAAGAGTTTGTACCCAAGGTCCCACAGATTCTGGTCCGCCCTGGTGTTCTTGGGACAGTTATGTCATGCGTTGGTTGAACCGCTCAGTCCAGACCCCGAGATCAGCCCACAAGCGGAGACGCCCTTCCTTTGTAGAGCTGCATGCTGCTTGGTAATCTTGCTATTCCCAAGCAGCAACATTTGGCATGCACTATATAGAAACATGTCTCTATATCGACGTGTCCCAAAATGGAGGATTAAAACCCCCAAGTTGTGGCAACTTGAATGGCGAAAATGATGTCCTCAAGGATCAAATGTTTCCCCTAAACCTTCAGACAAACCCATATGTTGCCCCATAGCCATATAAGAGTTTCCCATATTATGATATTGATCATCTCATATTATCCCAAATATATATATATATATATATATATTTATATAATATATAATATAATTATATATATATAACCTGATATGAAAGTTGAAGTTGAGTTGCACCTGCCACAGGTGGAAACTGTGGGAGATGTGTATATGGCCGTGTCTGGCTGTCCCCATGAGATCGCCACTGGGGCTTCATTGCGCATGGGGGTTGCGTTTTTTGGGGGGTTCTATAAAGGGGGGTACCCCAATAGCTAGACGGTTTATAACATAATGGAATATCTCCCAAACAAATGGATGATTTGGGGGTACCCCCAGGTCAAGAAACCTGCATTTGACCAAACACTTCTATTAGGCTAAGAATTTGATCCGGAGGAAGCCGGATCTCTCATGAAGGGCAGTGACCTTCATTGAGATGTCTCAGATTGCTTGAAAGGCCAATGAAGTATACATTGAAGCACCCATTTTGGGTCACACCGAGTCATACCATCTAGGATGTTATTTCAACCTCACGATATTGTGATATATATATATATATATATATTTATCATAAATGATCATGATCTCTTGCTTCCACTCAGATGCCACTCCCATGTTCGATCCTTTTCTTCCGACCCCACAGCGAAAAACTCACCGAAAAAGAAAGCCCAAGGCGAACCATGCAGATATCGCTGCGCACTTTGCCATCGCTGCTCAGTCCAGTATCATCAGGAGCGCACCAAAAAAGCAACGGTCTGTCGTGGGCGATGGTTGTGGTGATGATGATGATGATGATGATGATGACCAAAACAACCAGCGTCAAACTCCGCAGCTTCGCCCTCAACACGACAGCCTCGCTCACTGCGCTTGGACAGGATGCGAGCGTCCGATGTGATCCTGCCACAAGGGTTCCAGGGCCGACGTTTGTCGGCAGTGCTGGGTGACAAGCAACTGGAAACTTGGCCGAGTTGAGATCCTTTTGAGTTGCCAAAGGGTGGCAGTATCATCGCTGTCACTGTGAGATAGCCAGGTAAAAATAGGGATTTTAAATGATTCAAACTAGCCATACATGTCAGCACTGTTTCCCAGGGGAGTGCAAGGATCATTCAGGAGCTAGACAAGAGTGAAACGAGATTCGGAGTTCAAAAACAACAATGATGCAGCTCAGCTATTTTGAGCATGCTAGAGCAGTATATAAACCATGCTGCTTTTGGGGTCCCTTGATTTTGGACATATCCAATATGGATTTCATTGGATGGTCCCAAGTCGGAAGATGTGGCGTGGTGACATTGTGAAAGACGTCAAGGGTGTAGATTGTGGTGATGCTGCTGCTGGTGAGGAAAGAATGTAATCACCATAATCACTGAGCGAGTTTGATGAATATCCTTTAGCATCTTTAGCCGAAACTTTAGCCCAGCCTTGAAATCTTGCGGGATGCTGTGTGAACAGCATCGGCCAAGAAACAGTTGCAAGGAAGGCTGTGGACCAATTCCAATCCCGTCCACTTAGGAACTGAGGATCCGGATTGGCTTGAACAGCGGGCGGATACGTGCAGGTGCATTTAAGCTCGGCGATTGGGGCAAAAGTAAAAGAGTGGGAAAAATAACTATGATGGAGACGGTTTTCGAGTCACTCAGTGTTCCCGATTTGAAGAGAATTCATGATTGGTGAATAGTCCGGGGAAGACTAGTTGAGTCCTGTCCTGTCAGATTTTAGATGCCATTGTTTGGATCAAGTCTCAGAGGGAACCGTTTCCGGCTGCTGCATAGGCAGACAGATGTTTGATGATTTTTGGACGCTTCCATTCACTGGCCAGTAAAGACGGGGCAAAGAATCCATCCTGTTTGAGATGATGATCCACCATGACTCACATCTGTCAAAGGGGGGTTGAAACCACCAATCAGTTTCGTGTTCGATTCCCAATTTACAGGGACTGGTCACTGCTAAGCAGTTGGCTAAATTGGTTAATGACATTGTATGACTGGATTACGGTTTCAAGGTTTTATCATGGACAATGGACAATTGTGTATATTATATATATATTATATATATATATATATCAGTATGCAAGGGGATGATAGGGGATGATATATCTGACATATCTGAGAATATCTACATTTAATAGCAGAATTATGCTTATTATATGGTTGGCTTTCTAAAACCAACTCATCAATGATGGAACATACACATACACTAATCCATAGAATCTGTGGCATTCGCTCTACCCGACCTCAGACGATGCAGGTGTGGTGAGTCTGGACAAGCCACGCTTCAAACTCTTTGGCGATACGGTCAACACTGCAAGTCGCATGGAGAGCACCTCTGAACCAGGAAGCGCTCCGCGCTGAAAATCACTGGGTTAACAGGGTTGATCAGGGGGATGGTAACTGATATGACTATAGTATACATGTGGTTTATGAAGCAACAACACATGAATGAGTTGTTACTGTACCCGTTGGTACTTTGTTACAGTTTGCGAACTGGAAGCTATGGCCCATTTGTAGTGATGATGATTTACCTTTCTTGAAAATTGCGATGTTCCATAGCAATCTGTTAAATTACCAGAGGGTATTGTATGATATTGTGTAAGTATGTGTAAGTTAGATGTAACCTGGCCATAGTTTGGATAGAAGCATGACTTGGCAACGCTTAATTATGTTTAAGACTGGTCAAACGTGATTAATTATGTTTAACTACGTTACCATGATGTCAAACGTTAGGAGATAAATGTAGTTAGACAGAATTAAAAACGTATCTATTCACATCTATTAGCCTCAGGACTTAACAATCAACTGCCATTAATGCTACCATTAATAGTGCCATCAATAGAAATACTGCAGCATTGTGTCGTGCTAGTCCCAGCCCGCCAGGATGTACCCAGATCAGTGAGTCCACCAGATCAATCCTCAGTGAGGAATTCGATGCGCAGGCACGAAAAGGGGTGGGCTATCGGGACGGAATATTAGATTATGGGATAATATGGGATAATATGGGATAATATGGGATAATATGGGATGATATGGGTTAATGTGGGATAATATGGGATAATATGGGATAATCTATCTATAAGATATGGGAAACCTCTTTATGGCTATGGCGTAACATGTGGGTTTGTCTGAAAATTCAGGGGAACACCCCAAAAATTGTTGGTTTGGAACATCATTTTCCCCATTTGCCATATTTTCAGACAAGGTTAGGTATCAAAGAATTGATGTTTGGCGCAAGGGAAATATGATAATTTCACCAACCAAAGTGAGAGACATTTACCAACAAAATACTCGGTATCGATCATAATGATTATTGATGATGGGATTTGCTTCTTGTTCAATCTTATGGAGATTTACTTAGGCTCAAATTTTGATCCGCAAATTCCAAGTACCCTCTGGAAATTTCACATGGCGTCGATTATCATGGGATTATGATGATGATTACACTCTGGTGAACTAACATAGCAATGGAAAATCACAATTTTTCATGGGAAAATCCACTATTTCTATGGCCATTTTCAATTGCAAACTGTTAGTTCACCAGAGGGTATCATGGGATGAAGATGAACATCATAATCCCATGATAATCCCCATGGTAATCCCCATCATAATGGGGCCTTTTAATGGTCATCCCTTTCGTCCTCATTCAGCTAGGAGCGAGGCTGGGTTGAGGTGAAGGGCAAAGGTGCTTTGAGGACCCGAGGGCCTGAGGGGGCCGAACGTATTGAAAAGGCGAATGAGTAGAATGAAAAACCACACCGGGGTCATAGTTTGGATATAAGAGTTATCATTATAATCATAATCATAATTAGTCTATTCTATAATTGATAATTGGGATCTTATTAGAATGGACATTGACAAATCTGAACACCAAGTCTGGTTGTACCGTACCTCAAGTTTCCTGGGCCTGTTGAACCCTCTGGTAATCAACCATGGCAATGGAAATTCGACGATGATTTCCCCAACTATAAACCTCAGGGTGATTTTGCAGGACCTACTACCTCCGTGGATACAACCTAGTTGAGACGCCGGATGACAGCAAAATGCAGGCCGGATCTGGCTGGATCGTTGGGCAAAAGAACATTGAACCTTAAAGTCTCACATACGGCCATGCTGTGCAAATGAAGGTTGAAAACTACAATACGTGTCATCACGCTCTGTCGCACAGCTCCTTTTTTGCCAAAGTCTGAAAGTCTAGAGTGATCTCAACTGAAGCACTTAGTCAAAAAATGTCAAGAAGTTGAACCAAAGGATATTTCCAATCTCTGTAACATGTTACATCATGTTAGTATGTTGTACCCACTGCCCCAGGATTCCGTCACCATCAAGGTGATACAGAAGGCTGGAAATACACTCCAACTAACAAAGAACCTTTCATGACTTGGGATTGGAAGGCAACTTTCCAAAAAATGGCTATTCTCAGGATCAAACTGTGAGTTTTTGGAAGGGAAATGATTCTGAGTAGCTGAGTATATGGTTCATACGCCTGTTTTATGCATTTTCAAACCTAATCGCAGCTCCTGCGTGCTTACAAGATACACAGACTTGTTGCTTGTACTCCCCGCGCGTAATCAATCTTTGGTTGGCAAGGTCAAGTCTGGCTTGTCAAAAAGCTGAGGGGCAAACGTCGATCAACTCAAGCAGTGTGTTTATTTATTTTTTGTTCCCCACCAGAGAGTCTAGGGTTTGACCCGTACCTTCTCGTAAGATTCATGGTGACTGAACATGTTAATTTCAATGTTCAAATATGTTCAAATCATAATCATTTGCCATGGGATTTCACAATCACCAGGTATCACCAGAGGGTAACGTACCACGCGTGGGTAGGCAGCGTTGGCTGCTGTGGACAAGGATGAGGCCTATCAAACTGAAGCTCCAGGTGAAGCGGGGCAGTTCTGATCTGTCAACACTTGTTGTGTGACTGAAAATAGGAGATCGCCCAGTGGTTTTGACATTTGTTTTGGCCATTTGAATAGTACGTATATATAACCATTGGAGTATATCTAATGTAACCATTGGAAGATGATGATTAACGGCAACATTGATTAAGCATTGGATTTTGGGGTACACTATTTTCAGACACAGCCAGATCGATTTCAGACTCTTCTTAGACAATTTTGGCTCAGCTTTATTCAGGGCTTGGCATGATCGATAGGATTTTGCTATGTTCATTCATTCATTCATTTTACTAAGTTCAAATGATATGATCATTTTACTTACCCATTTAATCATTTATTTCACAGCTAGATCAATAGGGTTTTTTGCGATGTTGGGCGGGATCTCCGTCCCAGATTCTGTCGGGTTTTGGTTCACCATGGGCTTTCGTGACACTGGCGCAGGCAATCCCTTGCTGCGAAGGGCAGCGGGGAAAGCGCTACAAGATCTTCTGGACAGCATTCCTGGGACCTTGCAGGTCACACAGGCGTGAAAGCTGAAACCATCTGAAACCTGTAGCGCAGCCTTAAGGAGATAGGTACCACTTGTGGTAGCAAGGTGCATCCAAGGAATCGTAACTGGGGAACAACTACAGTAACTAGATGAAAGAACCGATTTAGATGTGGGATATATGGCCATTATATACCATTATATACCGTGTTATAGCTTATCAACCACGTATTTACTATAGTTGGGATGCACCCTCAAGTATACATATCTTAAAATTGGGGGATACGCCAAATTGTGGCCATTAAATTATATATATATATTATATCCGTTGAATCAACACCAAAATGACAATTCTACTAGAGATAACGATGACAACAAAATTGCATTTCGACATAGCCTGCCAGCCATCGCGCCTGAGTCGACCCCATTTAGAGGTGCTACAGGTCTGTTTTTGTTTGCCTTGGACAAATATCACGGGCAATAGCCACAAGAATGATCTATCAATCTTCAGGATGTAGATTTTCATGCATTTTCTACCATTTGTTGGAAATTGAATAGTTTGGGGTGACCATTTTCAAATGACGACATGTGTCGCCCAGTTTTTCGCCTGACCTGAGCCTTGAATATAGGTCATGTCGAGGGGCCAGAGCACTCGAAACAGCAACATGTACCAAAAGAAGAGAGAAAGTTGGCCCCTCGGCTCCAGTGATCCAGTTCCGAAGTGTTCCAAGGATCGACCGGTTTTGACAATTGAGAAACCCTGGAGGATGGGGGAATCGGAGCCATTTTTTTTGACCGCTGTCTGGAGGTTTTTTGGAAAAATACCGTCAGGGGCCCCCTGGAATTGGCTGAACTATAATGTGATATATAAGTACTTGGATCACATGCGTTTCCTACTCCGAGTACAGAATCTCTAGACTCTAGGCGGGCAACCAACTGTAAATCTGGGCACCGTCTACAGCAGTGTAGTTAGGATTTCTTTGAGACCAAAAGGCATTTGTGCCAGCTGGCAGAAGTGTGCCTCAAGTCTCTCAAGATCACTTAAAATCATTGCCATAAAAGCCAACCTGGAAAGTCTATCTAGATGTTGATCAAAGCCTATGAAATACATATATATATATATATATACCATATTTTGGATGAACATCCAGAACATTCCCAGCTATTGTGGTGATATTTTCCAGCGCAGATCCATAAATGTTCATATATCCCACCTATTTTGGTGATAAAAACCAGGGAAATCCATGGGTATTGACACGTTGTGATCCATGCCACTCTCCGCTTAGGAGAGAGTGGCTTGATATGAAGCTGCTACTGGTCTCCAGCACATCCAAGCGCCCAGAGATGTTGCACAGTTTGAAGGAGGATAAGAGGGAATACAAACGAGTCACTTTGGACTCTCAGATTGTGGTGAGGCCAGTGGTGGTTGTGGGCTGAAAAAGGTGAATGGTACCGATGGTACCCATAAAACAACCATGATTGGGCCATCATTGTTTTTCACACCCCCAAAATCGTACCAAATGTCTAAAATCCCTATCAACACATGGTTTCTGGTGTATTTAATATTTACCTTAGTAATCCTTAGTATCATTAGGGGAATGGGATTCTTGTACGAAATCATGGTGAAGCATCAAATCTAGGGTTACACTCACTCTGGTCATGTTGTTTCAGTTTGCTATGGAATATCTTGACTTTGAGGTACTTTTAAGAGGTAAGTCATCAAATTCAATCGGCCATGTTCCATAGCTATGTTGAATTACCAGAGGTTATTAGTTTTTTTTGAGTATGCATCCCGACAATTCTGATGCTTGTCTTTAAAGTGCCAAAATATGTTGTTTGCAGCACCTTGAATTTCTGATGCATACCCATATTTGCTTGCAAGCTTGGTTCATTCCAAGGTGAGTCTCTACCAGGCACTACCAGCTGTGAGACCATTGAGTGGAGTGTTTCTACATGTTGTTCCAAATTTCTGGGTTCCATCCGCTTGTTTCTATCAGCCATATCCTATGGTCGAACCCAGTTTTTGCTTTGGTTGGTGCAACAATGGTCCTTGAGAAATGAACATATCTGACATTTATTTGTGGCATGTTTTGCCCTAAGACCACCTCACGATCATGTCGTGAAAAGATGCATCTGACTGGGTCTGCGAAAACTATGCCACTATGCGCCTGCAATCCTGCGTGGTGCTGAGGACAGACGTGTCTTCTTTTCACGCGGATTGGTGATTGCATGGCATCTGGTCTTGTCCACCACATCGCTGCTGGATTATGCCTTTGACATTCCCATGAGTCCTTTGACTTGCGCGGGCCCTGCGCGGTGCGGGAGAAACTTCACTGTCGAACCCGAACCGACAAACAATGGCAAATGGAAATGACAGGAAATACCTTTGAAATAACTGGAAATCCTCAATATCAAAATGTGAATCCTTTCCACTTTGGTGTTTCCATTGCTATAGTTAGACTATGTTAGATTATCAGAGGCTAGCCGAGCCATGAAACATACGTGGCATACCATGTGGTTTCCAAGTCCTGACATGATGAGAGATAATGACTCTGCCATCATTACAACAACCATAATATACACTGAGGCGGAGGAGGCTAGCCTTGCTACACTCCGTTATGTGATTCATGTCCACCAATCTTCATGTTCAAACTGAGACATTTGGCATTTCCAAAAACCGGGGGTACCCCTATATCATGTTTATTTGATTTTCCATTATAAACCATCCATTTTTGGGTAATTACCCATTTATGGAAACACCGGAAACAATAAATTTAATATGTACATTCAGTGAATCTCTGTAGGCCTGACAACAACATACGAAGACTTCGCCATGGAACAGACCCTGCCGTCAGAATCTCCGTGTTACGATGCTGTGCAGCAACTTGAGCTCAAGATGATGCTCTGTGTAAGACATGGAGTATTTCAAGCAACCCATGGCAACCGACCTCTCTTAGATGTCGGTGGAAGATAGGTTAGCCAGAACACCCACGTCCATCACCTAATCTCCAAATTGTCTCTAGCCGCTAGCCATTTCAGCATTTTGAGAGATTATAGTATATTATAGTCTGGTCCAGGGCCTGATTCGTATCATAAGGTCAGCCTGTCACCCACCACCCATGTTTCACCATGTTGCTTCAAATCAACCCCACCCAGCTGAATTAGCGCCACCCATTGAAACATAGCACCCTAACCGTGGCATGTGCCAATGGCGGGAAAGCAACCGGCTGGCCCTGACCGGCAGAAGAAGCGTGGCGCATGTGGCGGGCGGGCCGTGGGCGTGGCTGTGAGCATTTCGCTGCTGGCCAGCTTGCCGCATGCGCATGCTGCGCTGTCCATTTCCTCAGGTGCGAGGTGAGTTTGGGCAATGCCAGGCGGTGAAGTGGTTACTGACAGATACTGACAGCTCTGTTTTTGGGCCTGGCTTGGTAACAAAGACTTCGTAAGTAAGAATCAAGTAATTTAGAT
This sequence comes from Cladocopium goreaui, assembly GCA_947184155.2. Lineage (NCBI taxonomy): Eukaryota > Dinophyceae > Suessiales > Symbiodiniaceae > Cladocopium > Cladocopium goreaui. The sequence continues at coordinate 94,352 of CAMXCT020000071.1, read as the reverse complement.
AAGATGGATGGAGCATCTCGATGTAGCAATCCAAGCAAATCAATTTTCATGGATCCCAAACCTGTTGTCGGCAGACACGCACTAGCCAATGGATGATGGTGATTAGCTTCAACTAGCTTCAACCTTACTGGTACAAGGGACCGAGCACGAACCATCATCGACCAAACCTCGCATGCAGGTTTGAAACAAGATGAACCCATCATTGCTTGAAACATTACAGTATGGATGAAGCAGTTGACAAGGGTTTCACTGGAGTCGCATGAAGTGCTTGTGTGATGGAATCGTCCTCATAGCAAAACAAATCTTCAAGGGTGGGGTCCGGCGGGGTGGCGTACTTCATCATAATTCTATTTTTGAATATTTTTGCTGTTGCCAAGACTCTTCTACATCAGGGGATTGTCACAGCCTGTGTCGCAGTGATTAGCACACCGGAATTAAAGATAGCATGGTTTTTCCCTATGGTTTTCCCTATGGCCCAATGTACAGAGGTTTGACATGGTCATGTTTTGAAGTTTCAGAACTCCCAGCCTGCAGGTTACGAGAGCTTTCTGACTCAGATCAGGAATCGAATCGTATGTGCAGAGGACGATGTTCAGGAGGTTTTAGCACAGACCTGTGACTCCATGAAGGACGGTAGACCAGATTCAAAGATGTTCAAAGATGTTCAAAGCCCATCTCTGAAGGGTAAGATTCCTCTAAAACACCATCCCATAGCATCCCCTAAAATCTCTTCCCCCCACCAATATCCACCGATATGCACCTGTTTATGGTGTCAGGATGGTCCCTTCTGCCGTGCCCTACCAGAGTTGGGCGTGGGACAGCCGAGACATCAACCCTTCACCTTGGACTCCATCGTCCCGCAGCACCTCTTCGGCGATCCTCGCGCCAGCATGGAACGAGCCCCTGGGAAGGCCGGTGCCGGGTCCGATGCCGCGCAAACGGAGCAGGCCACGAAACAGGCCACGGCCGTGTTGAATCGCTTCTTGGAACATTTCTCCAAGATCAAAGAGGCGACATGGCAGAAATTGATGAAGTGGATTTGCAGATATTTTGCAGTGAATGAGTGGGAGGTTTGAAATCTCTGGTGTTTTTTTAATGTTTTTTCGTTTGGTTTGTTGATGGCATGTTGGGTTCTATGTTATTCTCATTGCTTTCCCTCCACATTTCGAGGAGCTAACCCACCCGAGGTGAGCTGGCCAAGGTCCGCAACGACTGAGGGCCGCCTGGATCTTCGGCGCTTAGCCATGGGAGGAAAGCTGGCGATGCCTCGAAGCTATTCACGAGGTCTACCTAACCAGGTCTATGCTTCTTGGGAGGGCCCTTGGCAAGTCGAGCCAGTTCACTGAAGCTGAAAAGATCAATTTTTGAGGATCTTTTGGATGTATATGGTTGATATGTTGATGTGTGTTTGTGTGAAGTTTGGCTGTATTTGATTGTTGACAATGTTTTTTTCATTTTGTTGATGTTCCCTATTCACATGGCCATGCATTTGATTGAATTTGGGCTAGTTCCCCAATTTTTGGGCAGACATGGGACCCATAATCTTGTTTTCATTGGTTCTGCCGCCTTGTAGAGTGGAAGATGGAGCCTGGCCTCAACAGAAAACCTCAAGTTTGAGAATGTCCTGCCCCCCTGTCAAGCAATCAATTTGAGGCCGGAGTTCCCTCAGGATTAGCTTGAAAAAGGCTCTCAGGATCTCTCAGGTTCAACCTTTTTTACGCCAAGGCTGTTTCGCCTCCCATTGACACCCTGAGAAAGAAAAGGACACGCCGAAGTCGAAGGCCTCGAGCAGCAGTGCGGCTCAACGGAGCCATAGGCGCATGGAGAACTTGTCGATGGTGGTTGATTGTAGATCTATGGGGGAATTGTCGTATGGGTGATAAATATTGATAAATATTGATAAATCACAAATAACCACCACGCCATTTTTGTTCATTCACATATCATGTAAAAGTATAAAAACAACGATTGCCAATTGACGCTCATCTTGGATTTGTCCAGCTTTCATCCACTTCCTCAATGTGTTTGCATGTTGCACCATGCGTTGGACTTTCCTCGTCTCAAAGTTTGGAACATGCCAATGCCAACCTGTCGCTTGATGGTACCCCATGGTACCCCCGTCAGAAGCGCCAGGTTCGGTGCGGTTCAACCGCCCCGTGGTCATCCGCAGCCTCCAAATGATGCCAACGTCGCTGTCCGGCGCCGGCGAGGAGCTCTGGGTCAGGGGCCGCCTTGGGGGGGCCGAAGTCTGGCGGCATGCCTGGGGCCGGGGCGGCGCGTGTGGCATTGGGGAGCTGGTGATGGGGAGGCCGGGAGGCATTTGGGGAGGCTTACCAACCATTAGAGTAATGACTTTGAGATATTTTGGGGATGTATTATTATTGATATTATTGGGTTTACCATGGTTTACCACATTAATCGGGAGAGAATGTGGTAGACCCAAGGCTATAAACCGCTAATTGGGATGGTATTTATGGCATTGGGTTTACCACATTAATAGGCATTTTGATGGGAGATGACAAGAGCCAAGAATGGAGGATATGGATGTTGTCCTTATGGGGGGTTGAAACCCGACACAAAACGAGGTAAACAATCACTTGCTCAAGTGTTCTTCAGGTGTTTAAACATTGGGCCGACCTAAATCGAATCACTTGCTCATGTGTTCGGTGTTCTTCAGGAATTTCAGGTGTTGTAGAACAAAAAAGCTTTTGGATGCGTTTGGGTTTCCACAGCATAGCTACGTGCCGGATTTGGTGATGGAATGGGATATTGAGCACTAATATGATAAGGGGTTTCTCGGAAATGGTATAGAATGGGGTCTAATACAGAGATAGATATACTGTATATATACACCAGAATTGCAGCTTTAACGGAGGAAAGCAGGTTTTAATTTTAAACCATTGAATTCGGACGACAAACTCAGATCATCCATGATGCTGCTGGGCGGAAGTGATAGTGGAAACTAGACAAGGACTGGTGTAAGAAAGACAGTCACAGGTGAATCGTCCCAAACATTGGGCCAGCTTGAGTTCTACATTGTCAGTTTGCCTGATGGACCCAAAGATAGAGGAATTGTTCTTGGATTCAAGGTACAGTGTGAAGCCAACATATAACATGGGGGTCATTAAAAAAAAGCTGGGTAAGATGGAAGTTTGATTCTGTGCCCTCAAGACTGCACTTATGTTGATACACATGTTCATATAATTTTGCGCGATGTTAATGTTGTTCCAACAGAGCACAAACAAGTCTTCTCTTCCACAAATTCCACCAACATTGCTTTTTTGCGCATGAGAAGCACCATGAGTCAACCATGAGCGCTGGAGGTGGGAAGGTGATGGTCAGTTCTACTACGCACGGATTCTCACCTCTCATCGCACTGGCGCAACTGTCCTCTGGATCGATCGGGATCCTTCACACCGACTGGTGAGCTGGGAGCATTTGGTGACACCTGCAGGAAGGGCTGTGTCTTTCTGGTATTTTTTGGTGGTACAGCGCCACACTACTCGTACCCCCTGGTAAACTAACATAACTATGGAAAATCTCCATGTTTCAGAATGATAGGTAAATCAACTATAAATGGCCATTTCCAATAGCTACGTTAAATTACCAGAGGGTAACCACTTTTTTGGGGGGTACTATTGTAGTAGATATGGCATGAATACATATATATATATATACATATTGAAAACTGTTGAAATAGAATCAAGGACAGCAAAGGCTCAAGGCTCTTGCACTGGTATTGTGTGCAATCGATCCCACACTCTCTTTCTATATATATATAATATCTTTCTCTCCCTCTATTTACTATATATATATACATATATATATATATATACAAACATACACATACACATAATACACATAAATATTCTACAGCATCTCATTTTCTCCCACCCCAAGATTTGCTTGAGGTAGGGAGCAAGAAATGTGTAATGTGTACAAAGATGAGGCATTGACCACAATGAATGATGTTTAAGTGTGATGGCTGGATTGACCATTGCCGTGGTTTTTTCCCAGTTGAGCAGCAACCCCCTGGGAGATGCCGCGAAGAGGCCTCGTTTGCAAAGAGCTCGTCTTAGCGCCGCCGGGAGCAGTCGAATGGCAAGACCTGGCCAGGCGAAGCAAGGTGTGGTCGGGGGGGGTCTGATGGCTTTAAAAAATGTTCGGAATGGGTTCAGAATGGTTAATCATGGCTAGTACTGGTTAATACATGTTAATAATGGTTAATGATGGTTAAGAATGGTTAATTTTGGTTGATTTTGGTTAATAAATGATGATTAGTGGCAATTTATGGTTATATAAAGAGGTTTCCTATGTCATGGGGGATCACATAGTAAAGTCATGGTTGTTTCAGTTCTTTTAAGACTAAAAAATTGGATTTAAAATGGGTCACTCACGACTTGGATGATGACTGGGGGTGGCCGCTTGACTTGGGAAACCTCCAGTCGTGTTGATTTTTTGAGATGCAAAGAGATAAAGAATGGGAAACATACACGTCATCGAAAGACTGGTATCTAAGACTTGGTATGGATTTTTTTGTGAAAACGGGAGAATGCTAGCAGGCTGTTTACCTGTTTGCTCTGAGTGCAAAATGGATCAATGCCAAATCACCACAATCTTTGGTCTCCTCGGTCTTGAATTTTGCACCATACTGGCAGCCATGTTCTTACTGTTAATATCTGAATTGAGCATACTATAGTCAATCTGCTCAAGTCTGACCCATTCAGAAATTCAGAACCTTGAGCACAGGCTGTCGATGAGATTGCTTTCCTGTCAGTCTCGGCCTCCCAGTGGCTCTTGGGTGAGCTTCATGTGGCTGCAACCGCCTGGAAACCGGAGGAGCTGCGCTCGGAGTCTGACAGCGTTCGGCCACCAACGGACACTGCAGCCCGTGTGGTGCAGGTCCTGCCCGGGCCCCATGCGTCCATTGAAGAGGCTTCAGAGTCTGAAGCTCGGAAGCACTCAGGTCTTGCTACTGAAGTAGCAACAGGTTCAGGGAATCACCCAAAACAAACAATGCTAACTGCTTTCAAAATATTCTCAACTACTGTAATCCATTGGGGATATTGATAGAAATCACACTGTTTGAACAAGGTATGATTATCGGGCCATGTTTCTTTCCGACTACTTGGCATTTGTGGGGTTGTTTTTTTTTTTATGACGGTTTCCATCCATCGTTCCACAATATGCCACATTTTTTGTCACACCATAGTCACTATGCTGTTTGGGTTTCCAATTTTTCAGAGACCACAGCCTTGTTCTTTTCCTATGGGGAAACCCCAAGTCCCGTTAAATGGTTGGGATCTCCTGAGATGATCTCCTAAGTGGGTTAAGAAGTTAAGCCAGTTAAGCGGGGCCACAAGCCCCTTAAAGATCTTAGAGTTGTGTTATATGAGTTATATATGGTGATATTGGGATATAGCCGGTTTTTCCTGATTTTTCTCAATCCTAATTTACTATAGTTATTTCAAGTCGTATTATCCCAGTGTCACATGTTCCCCCTTTCATTTGGCAAACAGACGCCTTATCTGTTTGTGAATTCCCAATCTCCTCAAGCACCATGAGCCTTATCTTTTGGGATGCCTCAAGTTAGTCACTGGTTATGACCCCGTTGGCAATCATGGCAAGTTACTGGCCATCAAGTTCAACTTCATAAAAGAATAATACCCTCTACTCCTCCTTGCTTGATGCACTATCCACAAGTGCCGAGGCGTGACTTTGCCGTTCAAGATCACTAGCCATCACTCCCAACTACCATATCATGCTCGTATCGTATCATATCCTAATCCTAATCCTAACCATAATCGTCCATAATCATACTCATATCATAAACATACAAACACATGTCTCAAATAACACAACATATATATATATTTACATTGTATATTTTATACATATATATATATAGTATTCAATTATATGTTTTATACACATGTGTATGTATATATATACACATTAAAATATATATCCTATACATATATATATATATGCATTAAGTTATGTGTATATATATATGTATATATGTACACATAACATCACATAACATAGACATCCCCCTTGCCAGCCCCATCCACAGTTTACATTTAGGCACTCTTCTACAACGCCGACGATATGTTGGAGCGCGGTCTTCGCCTGAAGAGTTGGCCTGGTCGGTGGCCTGTCGCCGCCATGTTTCCACGAGGGAAATTCGATGGCCAAAACGGGGATACAAAGTCAGCACAGTTTGCATACAAGAGGATACAGGTATGGTGAGAATATATATATATATATATAATTATATATTATGATATATTGTGTATATATATATATATTGTATATATATATACACATAGCCAGAAACGGGCCAAAAATATGGTGTAACATACTGGTTCGTTTGAACATGCAGTGTATCCCCAATCAGCGGCTACGAGGATCCACCAGCGGATTTAGGGATAGATTGGGACAAAGTCGGAGTGACACAGCCAACAATTGAGGATATGGAGTTATCCATCAACAGAGGGAATTTGACCATCAAGCATTGAGGTAACCAATCGAAAAAACACATGGGGGTTTGATATACAATGTTTCTCTCAAGGTTGGGGATGGACCTGGCAATTTTCATGGGGAACATGATGATCTGGTAGAGTGTCAGGACTGTTCGGGCATCCAATTTTGCGACACATTGTACCGGTAGCACTGTGTATTTGTTGATAATGCCACCTTACCAGGGGGCAACACTACAAAATCAGTAAAGTGATAGATCATCACAAGACAGTGCAAGCACCTAAATTGGACCACTGATTGACCATCCCAAATTTCATGAAAGAGATTGGTTATATGGACTTTCCAAGCATGTAGGATACCGGGTGAATGACTAGAGGGTTGACCCCGCAGAAAATAGTGGATAGTAGCAGGTATGCTACACTCGATTGAAACATCTGCCCTTGCTGAACATCCCAAAGATGAAGAGAATGGTTTACATTACCCTCTGGTAATTTAACGTAGCTATTGGAAATGGCCATTTATAGTTGATTTACCCATTAAAAATGGTGATTTTCCATAGCTATGTTAGTTTACCAGAGGGTAGGATGTTCACTGATACTCCCTCAGCCCACGTGGATTCCAATGAGATCTTCCCAGAGGTGAGCATACCAATACCCTAATAGGTTGATAATCTATCTAAATCGCCAGGTGTCCATAGCCATGTTAATTATATTATATGAATTACCAGAGGGTGCATTAAAAAATCATTATCATCGTTATAACATATTATACATGTGATAATCATTATAATCATTATAATCATTATAATCTCAGATGTATCTTATACATATTATATCGTTGGTCGACCTAACTGACACTGTTTTTCCCTAACAAACGATGGGCCAACGAGGCAGAAGAGTGAGGCCAGCACTCGAAAGGCTTCGCAAAAGCTGCAGACCGCGGCCTTCCACTCGGACCCTTGGCCTTCGGATTAGAGAATGAGTAGAAATTGCCTAGATTAATCCCATCCACCTAATTTGAAACACCCGATGAATGCTGTAAATCCGCTACGAAATGAGGGAATTCATGGGACTGGGGTTCATATTAGGAGGCACTATATAGTCATTGTGAATGGACGGGTTCGGAATTCTGATCATCCTATGTAACAAAAATGATCAAGCGCCTTGTGAGTTCGCAAGTCCGATTGAACTTGATCACGCTAGTTCTGCTAAGATAGTAATGAAGATAGTATCTTCTGCACCTTTTACACCAGTCTTCGGTGTATCACTTGATTTTATCTGCAGAAATGTCGACAGTGAATCAATAAGAAACTACGGATTGTTATGATTTATGTCACGATTGGGACTGTGAAAGCTGCGAACTTCTTTTGTCCTCAAGGCCTCAAGGTTGTGTTATTTTTTAGTTGGAGAACCTATCGCGGCACATTCTGACACACGTCTAGGAATTTCTATCTTTTCAAAAATATTATTTCCACATAAGCCCCAAAAAAGATAGAATAGTATTGTTTCAATTGTTTCCAGTAATTTATCGCTATTTGAGTAGGGTTTTGTTTTTCTATTTTTTTCATTCTTTTCCTTCGTCTATTCGCATCTCTGATTCTCGCATTGAATACCTCGGACATATACTTCATCATCCTACTTCCCCAGAATTCCTTATTTGCTTCAATAACTCGCGCTCCCTTCGCATCATTTCATCTCCTTTTAGACGAGGGGCACCAAGAGCCCGCTGCACTGGCAGAATCAGCACACCGCCTACATCAATTTATTCCACATCTTTTACACAGGCACATTTCACCATTGTGGAATTAAAACAATTTTCCTTCACTACTATGGAGCAATGGTACAACACTACCAAATAATATATATTCCTCTCCTTTTTCCACTTGCTGACAACCGAGAACAGTGAAAGACTATTACCCCAAAATGAACTAGATAACCAGCCATGGGAATACTGCTGCTGACGTGTAGTACCTTCTGTGTTGCATATCGCTTTCGAAAAAAGAACAATCTGTTTGGTGCTACATTATATATATATATACGTATATATATATAATACATATTGTATATATATATATGTATACATGCATATTCTGGCTGAATTATAAAGACCTCACCGCGATGTCGCTGAAATGATGGTTCGTAAGGGGAAGCATCCCCAAAATGACTGAACATTTCAGGTCGGCGAAAAAAAAATGGAAAAAAGTATGTATGTAGTATGTATATTTATATATGACTGTATTATATACGCATACGTATATATCTCTATATATATATATATGCATGTATCTGGGTAAATTATAAGGACCTCAGTTCGACTTCACTAGAATGATGGTCAGGGATAACTATCCCCAAATGGCTTTTTTCAGGTGGGGCCGGACCAAGGTGGAGGGCTTGAAGCAGATGGTCAGATCACTCATGCAGCCAGGGCTGCAAATGGGGGACCAACATCAACAATGCCGTTGTAATGGCATGCCCAATTTTTGGGAATAATAACCATGGTTAATAGTGGCTAATAGTTGTCAATAGTGGTTAATGGTGAATAATGGGATATTTACTGGGTATCCTCCGGTAATCAAATGTGGCTTGCTGGGAAAATCCCCATTGACCTCCATGTACTACGGGGATTTTCCGGCTAGCCATGTTTGATTACCCTTGGTATATGGAAAATGGTGTTGAAAGCTATGTAAACTATGAGCTGCATGGATTTGTAGGTAGCATATTTTCAGACAGACCATGTTTGTGGTTTTGTCGAAGCCAGGGGTTTCATCTTCCCGTTTTTTTGGTTGGATGGCACATGTTTGTTGCTTAAATATAGTTCAACCATGTTTAATTCATGATTCGGTTGATGAAATCCTCCTTTGTCCCACCTTGTTGGTTTTTCCTTCTGGAAGACGTCTTGTCCAAAAGTTGAACATCCAGTTGAACCATGCTGAACCAAATGCGTTGCATATTATAGATTCCTTTAAACTGCAAACACATGTTCAGTGGAGACTAGCAACAGTCCGCTGAGCTTATCTCATGGACCAAAGGCCTGCCGGACGTCCTTCCTTGCGCTTGCCTCCACACGTAAGCGAAGCGAGAGTGCTGTCAGATTTGGATTACCTGGTCACAACGCTGAACGTTGGCCTTTTGTCGCCGGAAGATCAGGACTGGGCTACACTCACCTGGTATCTTCAGGGATATTCAAGGACCAGACATATTTAGATTTGAACAGGAAAACACCTCAGGTTGGCTGAGTAGATCAAACTGAATTGATGCAGCTTGTGTTTCATAGTAACTCTAAATCTTCCAGAGTAAGAAGTCACATGTACATCTTCACTTTAAGAACTGGCTCTACTCAATTGCACATTGCACTGTTTTTGTGTGTCCTCACAGGAGAAAGTGGTGAGGAGGTACGGGCACTTTGAGATTTTTTTCACTGACTTATGGGACTGGAGAGCACCTGTGGACTCGCTTCAAGTGCTGTACGAGCACTGGAGGGAGGATCCGATCATGCAGAAGGAGGCAGCAAATGTCTTCCAGGACCCTTCCATACACATGTCGATTTGTTGAAGATAAGACACCCCAAACATCCAGTGCTTTATCATCAGTACTTTGGCGAGGTATGTCCATGTTCGAATCAGGTTGGTGCTTTCAAACATGAGTATTTTTCATTTTTTTTCCACTACTGTACGTATAGTTGATCCGAAATGTATATGTTTTGGGGATGGGTTGAAATCACCAAGAACTTAGATTTTGAAACCTCTAGATCATAGCTCCTGTCTGCCTTTAGCTGCCAGGCCCCTTGGCCCCAAGTTTGAAAGCCAACACTGAACCGTCCCAAAGCATACCCCACCAGCCCTGCACCCTACAGGAGGGACAGTCTTGGCAGGGATCCTACTACTGCACACAGGGGCGCACTAAGTTCAGCTTGGACATCACAGCTGTGAAAGTGGTGGATGGCAAGGAACAGGTTCAAGCCGACCTCACCTTCACGATTGCTAAGAAAGGCACTCTGGTGAAGTAAGGATTATGTGTTGTTTTCCTCAAATGTGATGTTTGCTAAAGCTCATGGCCTTTGTTTTAGCTCCTAGTGACTTAGTGGCTAGGTAAACCTGGGTTTGGTTGGTCAAATCATGAATTAGAGCCAGCAGAGGAGGAATCTCACATCCCACATCATCGCACCACTTTGTTTCTAAAGTATACCAGTATGTATCTCACGTTTAAATCCATGTTTGGTTACACTATATATATATGTATATCTATCTCTATCATCTATTATTTATCACCTATTATCTATCATCTATCATCGATCATCTATTATCGATCATCCATGATTTGTCATCTAGTATTTATCATATAATATATATCATTTATTATCTATCATCGATCATCTATCACCTATTATATATCACACGTTGTTTTTCTTTAATAATATATCATAATATATCATATATGTTCCATCATATATTGTCTATCTTATATATATATTATCTATGATATATCTATGATATATCTATCATATACTATCAATCATCTACTATTTCTCATGTATTATCCTTTATATATCATCTATTATCTATCATATATTATCTATCATTTATTATCTGTCATCGACTATCTATCATCTATCCCTTATCTATTATATATATATTATCTATATCCATAGTATTTATGTATCACTTTATATTATAGCTATGTTTACTTTGCACATCTCCATATCCATGTCCCAGGCGGCAACGTCACAGGGATCTACGAGGTTCTAGGGCAGGTGGAGTCAAGCGGTCGTAGTTTGATCTTCGAGCCCATCCCCGACAGTTGGAAGGAGCAGCCCAAGAACTTTGTCATGGTGCCATGGCGGGGTTGGTGCTGATCCCACAGATTTTTTCGTTAATTCCATGAAGATTCATATACTACTGTAATATATACTGATATGGAATGTGAAATGTGTACGTGTTTTTTTCCCACATACATGGTTGTCATAAACAGATAGTCAGTATTTGTATACATCTTCTATAGATCTAGGAATCAGCCACAGTCCCAGGTTGGCACCCAGGGGGTGGTATCGGCCACTGACGATGGCACTCTGCGTCACGTCTACGCCGGCACGGTACCCATCTACGGCTGCGATAGCTTCGAGCTGTTCACGGAAGCGAAAGCTGAAGGCCACCCCGACCCCAGCAGTGCGGATCACTGGAGGAATTCACCCTTCAGTGGCGCATTGCAACGACTCAGTACCTGGATTTGGGTCAATAAAACGTTGTTTTTTTTCCTATAATTTGTTTATTGGGATGGTCATGGTGGTGATGGTTTGGTGTTTTATTGACATGGTCTGGAGGCTGAAGGTAGGTTTTGGTGAAGGAAGGGTGTTTTGGATTCGATTTGTAGTGTGACTGGAAGAATTTATACGCCCTGAAAATCAAGAAATTATTTTTTGTGCAAAGCGAATCAACCAGGTGACACCATTGATATGAATCGCCATAGCTGGCGGAAGGTTTTACAGCGACTCATGCTTGAATCTTGGATTAATCTTGGACCATTTTGGAGCAAAGACTGCGCTTTCTTGTTCTGCCACTTTGATCCTTTTTGGTGTTTGGTTCTACAGACCACACCTGATCTTTCCAGTTCTGCAAAGCCTGAATGGTTGCTGGCTGATCTTCACAGGTGACTTTCACGGGACCACACCTGCTTGATTTGTCAGAACAAATGTGATTGAGTCAAGACTTGAAAAACTAGGAGCTCTGCGTAAGTCTTCAATAATTTCCCAACTATCAATGTATTGGTTTAAGGAAAGATCTACAGGAAACCATACGTAGTTTTTCCCATTAAATATGGGTTCCATTGAAACTATCAGATAGGTCCATAAGTTTCACCCGCTGACTCCCAGAAGTTGCTCGAAGCCTTCTTCCTGTCATCCTGAGGAAAAGTCCCAGAAGCCCAACGAGGCAAGCATCATGATATCTGGGGAGGCAACCAACATCAACCAACCATTAAGAATGGGATAGAATATGATCTATAATCTACATATAATATATATAAAATATAATATATAATATATAATATAATAATATAATATATAATCTAACATATATATATAATAATATATAATCTAACATATTATATATATATATTATAATATATATAATCTATATATAAGCAACAATGCCATACATTTGTTGGAACACCCAAAACTGCCATTTGAATGGTGAATACGATCACATACTGCAGGATTCGGGGATTGCAAAATTTGCGACAATCAGATATATGAAATGGGGGCAACATAATATTGTGCTGGGGAGATCTTTTTCAAACAATATTGTTCGATCCCAGTTCTTGTAAGTCTTGGAAATTCATCAAACCACCGTTTTTTTTTTCTCGTAATTACAGTATATAGGTCGAAATGTTTATTCATCATCATCATCATCATCATCATCCTAAAAATCCTCCTAAAGATCATATCAAATGTTTATTTTTGTGAGAACACCGGGACGTGGATCATTCATGATCCCTGCCAGGTGGCTCCAATCTTTGAAGCCGCGCGGCAGGCGGGGCTTGTAAGTGTTGAGTTCACCACGGGCGGCGAGGAGATTGTCCTGCAGCTGAAGCGCTGAGCTGAGGGATTTCCCAGCTAGCCACATTTGATGACCGAAGGGTAACTTATAACACGAGATCATCCACAACGAAACGAACATGAGAAATTTGATGACTGTGAATCCACATAATTGGATATAATTGGGACAGACCTGTGTACATGACATTGACCAAGAAATCACGATGTTTGTATAACTAACAAACATGGGTATGTTTTACAAATAATCAAGGAAGCAAAGTCAGATGGTGGATGTAGCTGTAGCTGTTATCTCATCAACAAACAGAATTACATAAGAGTTGCTTTGGACGATGGTGATGGCAGCTAGCAGCAGCTACAAAGGCTGCCAGTTGAGGCATACCCATGTCATCCTATGGCTCAGATGTGTGGAAACGCACTCATCGTGCATCGCAAAGTCCCGAAAAAGGGGCAGTGACTGTGGAGGTCTTGGAGGGAAGATGCAGATCCCAAAATGCTGTGTAAGATTGTGTAAACCTTTACAAACCCAGCTAGCTCAGGTACCAACCAGTTAGCCAACTCCATACCTCATCATGGCTAATCTAATTGCTTCTACTCTGTGCAACAATGGGATATCATCAGATTAATTAAGTGGAGAATAAACGTGTTGAACACTTTCCACGTTACGATTCGGAAAAACCAACATTGAGAGCACAGGGACTAGCAAGGTTTTTCAATATGGAAGGAGTTGAAGAACTCCTGTTTGGAGGCGCCATGCAATTGTGGGAACATATGGGAACATATTGGAACCTCCCATTTATTAGTTGGAGCGGCTTCCTGGAGGCCCTGGCACCTTGAAACCCTCTGACCGGGCCCTCAGCCGCCGAGGTGAATGGGAACGCTATCGCTTTGGCTTGCTGGTGCGAACTTGGGGAGTTCAGATCACTGGATGGCTACATCTGGGTTTGCTGATGGCTGCTTGGAAGATAAAACATATAAAGAGCCCACTGTAGAAATGTGTTTCCCACAAGGGCCACCATAAAACCGCGATCAAATTGTAAATCACCGTAGGATAGCAACAAGTGTTTGTTCCCCCAATCCTAACTCAATGCCTCCAATAACCTGACCATAGATTAATAAATTATGGAGAATTCAGCCTGATCATCGTCTTGAATTAGATGCCCAGACACCTTTTAATCATCCAAAATCCCAGTGAAGCTGCAGCTGCTGCAGCGCAAGGACAAAGTGGCCTTTGATCGAAGAGGAAAGCTGATTACCCTTGTCATGTTGTCGCTGGAGGGAGTTGCCGTGGCACTTCTGGATGCGCTGATCTTCAAAAACGACACTCGGCCCGTGCCAATTTAGATCCTGCTCATGGCTGCTCCAAACTGGATCTGCCGCCAGATCCACTGCAACAAAAACATGAGCAGAAGAGTCGCATGCAAATAAGGATCCGTTCTTCTTCATGCTCTACGGTCTCTATGTCTTGTTCAGCCACTTGATTGCATTTGGCATAGCCGCATAGCCAATGTTCTGCCTAACACTGAATACTGGTGGTAGATGAAATGGCAGCCCCGGTTCCCTATGTGTTGTTTTCTTAAATTTATGTTCTTCGCGAATTCTGTTACATGTTTTGGTATATAGATTACAACGATCCACACCCTGCGCACACAATTGATGCTGTGCTTGTGATGGTGGAGTGAAACAATCAAAATCGTTTTCATGATGACAGGTTGAGGGGAAGGAAAGCAGCTTGAATGGTCGGCTATTCCCACTGTTTTCTCAAATCAAAAGACTCAAGTGGTTATTCGCTTGGTTGTTCCAAAGGATAACCTAATTTACACGAAACGATGACTGTAACATCCTTTTGCAAGAAAATCTCGGAGGTTCCTGTAAAGGTTCCGCTTTTTCATCAGTTTCACCGGTTCTAGGAGTGATTTCTCCATGTTTCGACTTCATGTTCTATCCACCATAACTCGGCGAGTTGTCCACACTGCAAGGCAAAAGTTGCCCCTTTCCGGCCCGACTCTTGTTGTGTTTCCTTGCCCTTGTGGGCTGGTCGCTGATTGACAGTGTGTACCCTGGCCGGAACTGCGGAATTGAGAGATTCTGGCAAGGTCGTACTGTCTTACCCCCTAAAATAAGATTAGCTATCAAAATATATCAAAATTAATGATATGAATGGGTTTGTTAGTGTTTGTAAATGATAGTTCATGATAGCCATCATCAAAATTATTGCAAAAAATATGTGTTATTGTTTATTTTATTCTTCCCAGTTGATGGTTAAACCAATTTCCTCGGTTCTGAACAATGTCAGCCATCAACTGGGAACCCCATCGGCTCGGACGTGAACGGGGTTATGGGCAATGTCACACATGCCCATCAGTAGATATCAGTAGGTATATCCTGTGATATTCATTAATATCTATTATAGATTATTTAATTATATATATATATATGATGTTTTTTCATATATAGTTAAATGATGGAATATATATATATAGTTAAATGATATATCATGGACTATCTATGGATATTTGCTACTTAAAAAGTTCAATGATGGGATGGTCCGCAAAGCCCATGGCATGGAAGCCCATGGCGCACCCAGGATTTGTGACTTCCAGATCAGGCAGCGGAAGTTTCAGCATATCGGCACCGACCTTAGCTGTGGCGAAAATGGTTCCATCGTTTTGTGATTGGGACAGCTAGCCTCTGGTTATGACTATAACATATAGCCATGGTTTGTTGATGGCCCTAATCGAAATAGATGGTGAACAACTGGGTTTACCTATTCGTTGACTGGTGATTTTCCATGGCTATGTTAAATAAGCAGATGGTAGATGATGAATATCGATGAATCATTTGATTTCTGTTAGTTTCACACACTTCACACAAAGAGATCAGGATGGACTTTCGGGGGTCATGTCATATGTGTACTTTTTCCAGGGGTGAACCAATGACAATGTGCTTTGCCTTTAATGTAGTTCTACTGACAAGAAAAATAGGCTGGTTGCATCACCTGAGTTGTTGCAAGTGTTCACCAGTGGCATTTGAGTACCCTCTGGTAATTTAACGTAGCTATTGAAAATGGCCATTTATAGTGGATTTTCCCATTAAAAATGGTGATTTTCCATAGTTATGTTAGTTTACCAGAGGGTAACTAGAACTTATTTATCTTCTTGGCATTGAGAACATTTCAACATATTCAATGTGTAAGTCGCCTTTCAATTCGACAAGGGAAAATTGTGACATATTTAAAACCCTTCAAAAATACAACAATTGACAATCACCATTTGCAAGTGGAAAGTCAGCTACAACAAGTGGGCATTCCATTGCCATATTGGACTGCCAAAAGGATAAATGGCACAGCAACACCTAGGCTACACGGCAGTGGTGCTAATGCTGACCGCTGGAGGAATCAGGTGCCGCGATTCACATCCAGATATGGTGATTCAATTTCGCTCACAGGTATGATATATGATATATGATATATGATATATGATATATTATATGATATATGATATATTATATGATATATGATATATGATATATGAGTTTTGATATATGATATATGATATATGATATGATACCGTATATATCAAATATTATAATATTATATATTCTATTACATATGATATGATCTATCTATGGAAACAAGTTGAATATTCGCATCATTTTTTCTTGATTCACCCTCAACGCGGGTTTGGTGCCACAATATCCACAATGTGGGACGAAACACAAAAAAAATCTCACGCATCATGGCGCAGCACACGGTAACTGTCAGGATGCAAGAGCACTTGGACCACTGCGTTTCTGGGCTGCGGAGCATTCCGATGGAAGGATGGTTTATGGTGTGTGTGACGTCGTCGTTTCTATTTTGGAATATTTTGGAATATTTTGGGGTTTTGATTCTTCAGGATTCTTTGATCTTTGTTGTTTTTTGATTGGTTTACTGATTCATTTGGGACAACTCTGTAACTCCCTCTGACTTGAATGCTAAGAGGCAGGCTCGTCAGAAGACATTGACTGGAGCAGCACGAAGTTCAAAGAGTGACAAGGGAGCTCAAGACCGTCCCTGAAGAGCAGAAAAGACGTCCACTTTCTCCTCGTTCTTGATCAGCTCGTTTTATTCGATTGTACATGGCCACTAATTGACAACCAGTTTGGCTGCGAGTTTCGCAAAGAGAGCTTTCATGAGATTGCAGGTGGTTGGAAGTTGATTTTCCCTCTGGTAAACTAACATAGCTATTGAAAATGGCCATAGAAATAGTGGATTTTCCCATGAAAAATGGTGATTTTCCATAGCCATGTTAAATTACCAGAGGGAAAATCATCTTGGAAACGGCGCCACCAAGGCGAGCTACTACGAGCGACACGTGCAGAGACAGATCGATAGCATTTCCGAGCCTCGCAAAGCGTAGTCCCCAGGGGTCACCGTAACCAGTGCCACTGAGCTCGAGGAATTGACCGATGCCGATTGAAGGTTCTGAATGCCCCGATCACAGGGTTTCTCTACCAGTCAGTAGGATTCAATGGGGGTAACCCAATCTGTGTCACAAGAAAGTCGAGAGGAGACTCGGCGAAAAGATTCACAATTCAGCCGTCAGGCAGGTCTCGTCATGGAGTGTTTGTATTTAGTCTTTGTGTATCAGCTTGAATCAAATGTTATAATGTTCAAGTCAGTATTGATTAGGTGCGCTGCCTACTTGCAATGAGGCATCTACTCCCTTGATCATGTATAATATTCTATATGGATCACCAGCGAACATCCCATCAATTCCCAACATAATTGTGTGCTTGCTAGTTGCATTAATATACACATAATTGCCATTTATTACCAAACCGGTTTTGTTCATTTTTTCGTCATATTCTACTGGATTGGTTTAAGGGAAAATCGCAACGACTCGGTCATGTTGTTGTTCTGATGTTCAGCTCTCCATGACTCGGTCATGAGGACTTCAAGGGTGGCAACCAAAAGCTCTTGGCCAAAATCCTGCCAAAGCATGTGGTGCAATTGGTCAGCGAGACTTGGACGAGGTACAATTGTATACTATTGGTAAAGCAATAGGATCCCCCTTTTTTTTTGGGGGGGGGTGGTATAAACCATCAAAATATGGGTGGTTATTGTTGGTTTATTATTGTTTTACTAAGATTATCCTACGTTTTAATAGCTGGATACTAAATGGATGTGAACAGTCGTGCTTCAGGCCGTTTGGAAGCGATGCTGATTGAGTCATCTTAAGCCTAGAAGCCTAAGTCAGATGTCAAGATGTCTAAGTTTTACTGGCAAAGATGTAGTTCGTTCATCGTAGAATCAGTCCGTCCATGTCCGTCCATCGTAGAATCAGATGTTATCCAGTACTGATGTACCCTCTGGTAAACTAACATAGCTATGGAAAATCACCATTTTCAATGGGAAAATCCACTATAAATCACCATTGTCAATAGCTACGTTAGTCATTACCAGAGGGTACTGTGTCTTTCCCCCCCCTGATGCACCTGGAGAGCCCTGCAGAGACTCGGATCTGAACAGAGGATGGAGTTTCGCCCATCGCAGAGGACTACGCTGATGTCACGGTGGTCTTCACCGATCCCCGGCCGCAATTTGGACGTGACATGACTTGACCCAATGCCAAGAATGCCATAGGCCCCTAAAAATGGGGTTTGGCTTATTCAAGAAAATTGGTTTCTTAATGTGTCTTATACATGTCGGTAGTTTGGGGAATGTTTGGGGATGCTTTATGGTTGTGGCCTGCCACACAATCCACCGTCCAATACCGATTTCAGGAGGACTTCGTGGCGCCAGGGAACACAAGCTGTAGCTACTGTAATTCCTGTCTGTCAACACCTGAACTGTTCCCAAATGCTCGACGTATGGAGCATAGATTTAACCAAAAGATGTAGGAACATGTTGGTAGATTATTCCATGGAGCATTTGGGGGGGTTCTACTTCTACTGATTCCTAAAGAACTACCGTTATTTTTCAATCAGTCGTTTCTGGCTAAGGACCTCCAAGGCTTCACCGCGTTTAGTTCTCGCACCTTGCAGCACTGGTTGGTTGGAGATGGTTTTGATCACTACAACATACAAAAAACACCATGAATTGCCATGAATCCATGTCTTGTGATCATTTTAAGCATCATTCTGCATCATTTTGCATTTGGTTGCAAGTAAATTCCCACTTAAATTCCTTAAATGGCCACATGAATGGCTGCCACGTTCCGAACGTCTGGAAGTTGCTAGGCATCAGCCCCGGGGAGTTGGTGGAGCTCTTGAATATGCTCTATTCGGCCTTTGATGAAACCATCTTGGACTGGGGCTTGCACAAAGTGGAGCCTTGGAGCTAGGCCATGCTAGGCCATGCTAGGCAGTTCAGTTCCACTGGAGAGGAGGACTTTGAATGACAACCATCACATGCGCCGCAAAGCAACATGCACCTGAGCTTCGAGCTGTTTTAAGCAGATGTGGCTTGTGAATCGTGAAACATCTTCATTCCTGCTCAGAATTGCTTGACCTGCATCATGCGCTGGTTCTGACTAAAGTATTGATACAGAATACAGAATACCGCCGTTCATCATGGAGGGATGTACAGAGTTTGTACAAATACGACATATCACCGATGGTATGCAAAGAAGCAAATATTGTGAAACATTTATTTCACAAGACAAAAGCAAATGTTTTCTGTCCAAATGTGTCCAAATACTCAGTTCGAAGCTGGATCAGAGGTCTATATTATGGATTTGGCCCAAAAAAACTGGTACCCCTAAAACCACTGGTTAACCTGATTGACCTCGTTAAAATTGCCATTTTGGACTATACCCCATTTTGAAACACACCCATATAATTCTACATATCAAATCAAGTTGGTTATCATACATATATACATACAAATTGCATATATATAATATATATATATATATTATCCCATATTATCCCATGATTTATCCCATATTACATCCCAATGTAGTTCTGGTTGCTTACCCCCTTATATCCGTGGCTTAAAACATCCATTCGAAGTCACAACGCCTGAGGAAGTCATTGGCGATGCCTATTTCATCTCTTCGGGTTGCCCCATGGAGGCGCTCATATGGCTCAGCCAGCAGGTACTCCTATGTGTATAATATATATATGTATAATAGTATGGTGTGTTATCTAACTTATTATACATGTATGCATATGCATATATATATATATATATTTATTATATGTGTATATAATTGTGTATATGTGTATATATATGTACATATGGATGTATACGTATATATGCAATATTTTTTACGTAGGTATACGTACATAGATTCACAATTATATGTAACTAGGCTGATGTCTCTGATTTTGGAGGATTACTTTTGGTTTAGGGCATGCGATGTCATGTGGGTTCAAATGTACTGGACAATTTGCCAAATCTGACTGGAATTCCATGATGATGTTGAACATGTTTGCAGAATATGAACCAATTCATCATCCTGCTGCATTCTTTTGCAGCATCGTATTGTTGCAGTTTGTACTGCCAGGTTCTTTGTGAAGTGATTTGTCTCCTGGAATTGCTGCAGATGAATAGATGAATCGTTGTCGTTTGTTGGTTCAGTCACCATGTGTGTTGTGTCAATGTTTGTAAATTCCATTAACTGAATCAACATCGCCATTGATTGACATGACTTTGTGGATTCTCTATTTTCTTAACATCTTTAACTGGTCCCTTTCAGCACCTCCAAGTTGCAGGACTCGAATCTTAGTCCTGATCAGCATGCCATGCGGGCAGTTGAGGCCAGCGATGAAGCGGTGGATGTCAGAGAGAAACGCTGTTGAGATTTCTAGACATTGTTTATGGATGTTTATGGTATGTAAATCATCCATCCCATAATGGGAATCCTGAAAAACATGGTAGTATATATATATATCATTGTAGCCTATAGCTCCCTATGTTAAAATGGATTGATGACCATCCCCCAATATGGCTGTATCAATCTTTTGACACGGAGCACGCGGAGCAAAGTCGCACTGGTGGCGGGAGCACAGACCCATCACACGGAGAATCTCAGTGGCAAATGGGTTTGTCTGAACATGTTGGGTATATTCCCAATGAAATAGCCATTCAATAGGGATAATGATCAGCAAAACCATTGGGAAAATGCGGTACACAACATTTTCAGACACACCCAAATAGTTTAGTCCAAAATTCAGGACATGTATAGTGTATAAGCTGTCATGGACCAGCAGACATAATGACAAAGTAACAAACATATCCAAGTTGGCAGCCTCATAGCAAAGCCGCCCCTTTGGGTTGCAACAAAGGCACTATCTCAAACTAGCCAGGACAAAGGCATCAATTCAGGTGACTGACGCCACAGCGTAGTGTACAAAGCAAGGTGGCTATTCGCGGCAAATAGCTAAAAAACTGAAAAATAACAATTCTTCAAGTCTTCAAGCCCGAAAAAATCACGTAGACCGCAGGCATAGCATCCATAGTGGTTGTGTTCCATTGGCTCAAGACATACCAGGCAGAAATATCCACAAGAAATAACAGCTCCCCTGGAAGCAAAGGGCCTAGGCCCTACTCACCGCAGGATCCATACTGTATCAAAATCTCAGGTCTGGTTGACTCTGGGCTCCACTAACTCAGTTGCTCAAAAGCACATTGCTCAAGGGCGTCAACTCACTCATCACCAAAAATCTAGATAAAAGCCAACGGCAAATCAAGAAGTTGAAAATCACAATCGGCAAAGGCATCTCTAGTTGGCAGCGAACGCGAGTCACTGAGTTGTATGGTACAAGGTGTAGGCAATAAGCAAGTAGGGGAGGAAGTGTATCACAGAAACGTCAAGGCTTTCCACAGAAACTGCAGACATATCAGCGCACACATGTCATGGCTCTATCGGTTAGGCATGCTCCCCATCACCCGTAACAGCCTCGCCGCGTGAAGGCTAGAGCCACAGAGGCTATCAATCTTTTGACCATGGCACATATGTAGACATGATTCAGGCGAGAAATCCAGCCCCACAAACAACAAACAAATTTGATGTTAGTAAAGCAACAGTAAACCATCCCCAAGTTTACCACTTTTATTGGTGGTATAAACTTACAAACCAACAAAATATTGGTAGTGTATGATTGTGTTACCAACATTAATAGGGATGCTTTTAGGTGCCTGGTTGTTTCAGTTGCTGCATATTATTTGACAGGTGGCTTTGGCTCTGCAGCGCATTGTACCTGCAGTTGCTTGACCGAGGAATTGGGAGGGTTGAGGCGTCACTTTTTTAAATGGATTGTTTGGATTATGATCAGAAATGTGATCATATATTGTCATATATGGATATACTACCAATATTTATTCATAGATATATATTATATATAACAATAATTGTTATTGTTATCTTTATTTGTTATTATTATTAGTACAGTACATTATATGATTTATATATAATACATATGAAATATCTATTATATATATATATATTATACATACATACATACATACATACATACATACATACATACATACATACATACATACATACATACATACATACATACATACATACATACATACATACATACATACATACATACATACATACATACATACATACTACATACATACATACATACATACATACATACATACATACATACATACATACATACATACATACATACATACATATATGATCAAATATAGGGTCAGATTGATCAGATTGATCAGGCGATTGATGCCAACATCATTTCTTGATTGTTTCGCTTTGCCCTTGATTTTCCAGGCCTGGAGGACAAATAGCAAATCTTAGTTTGACAAGACGTGGCATGAATTCTCTGCCGTTTGAGGTCTGTGATGATGGCTCTGTGCACATGAGACGCTTGAAAGCCATGAATCTGTGGGCTCATCCATGGGCTGTTGATGGGTCCCGGCGCAATGCAGACTGCGTCCCATTTCTTCATGCTGCAATACAATCAAATCCTAAAAGCTGAGTGGCACAACGTGGTGATGCGTTCACTTTAAGCCTATGCGATGTTCAGTACTGGAATGCCTTCCAAGGATGTGGTATCCACACGGGCAACGTCATCGCTGGTGTTGTTGGCAAAAAAGGATTGCATGGCCGGACACCCTAAAACTCAAAGTCTGATCCACCCTGAACAAATCCTTTGTTGGTGGGGACTGGCTTTTGAAAGGACCTTCCAAAAGCGATGCTGCTCACAGTTGGAAATGTAGTACGGCACCCACTGAGCATACTGAGCTTTGCAGGACCTCGCTTCCATCTATTTGGACCCAACGTGGAATATGCTAATCGAATGGAGAGCACGGGAGTGCCTGGAAAGGTACAAATCAGTTGCTTGCACAGAAATTTCTACTGATCATGATCCCAATTGGCGATCTCCGAGTCTCCCTGGGGGTTGAAACTGCCACAGAACATTAATGATACCGGTTGGTGGTTTGGAACATTTTTTATTTTTCCATATATTGAGAATAATAATCCCAACTGACTTTCATATTTTTCAGAGGGGTTGAAACCACCAACCAGGATAATTATAGGTTTGATCCTCCCCATCATTCTCTGCGATTGGTGCATTTGGTGCTTGCCAATTGTATTCAACCCAAATCCTCCATGTATTAACTTGCATTTAGGTGTCCTTTTGAGTACATGTGGTAAATAATCCAGCATGATGGAGGTGGACTTTTTATCTACTGTTGTCCTTTGTCATAAGTCAAAAAAATGTGTGGCCCTCACCTACTCCTAAGTCATGTGTGTTTGCAGAATGGCAAGTCGTTGGTGATCGTGTCAGATATTCAAGTAGTCAGATTGCAATTTTTTTAGTTTACATCTTAGTTTGGAAAGATATCAAAATTGGCCAAGACTTTTGGTTCCGTGGGGTTGAAACCTCCAGCCAGACCAACCACACACAAGCGTGACTGAAATGATGCAACTGGTCCCCTCCACAGGGGCGCTGCTTTCAGGCTTCTCTACAAAGCAGTGGTTGGACATCGGAGGCCACGATTATATCTTTGAGGATCGCTCTGTTGCTTGGAAGATGATGAGGCTGCGGCTATAAGGTGCCAAGTTTCAGCAGGAGGGGCAGAGTGACTGGTGATACTATCAGGGATATTCAGGGATAATTACTCTATATCTCTCTATATGTTTGAGTTGTTCTTCAGGTACTGAGTTGAAAACATCGCCTTGTCAGAAGGCTTGCAGGGCTTGGCGGCTTTGTGTGCATGACTCATGGTTGAGTCCGATCTATCACCCAGGTTGACATGGGCGGACGCCATGATCGAACCTTTTTGGTGACACGAAGCAAGGTGTCTCTGTCGGCTGTGGGTCATAAACCCTGGCAATCCCTGGTATGTTGGTTTGACATCCCAAAAATAAACAACGTGAGACTGGTTGGGAATTCTCACCTTCCTATCGGTGTTGTGCCTTGATCTTCAGCCAGTACGAATGAGACGGAAAGCACAGTTGAAATAGGGGAAGATCAGAAATCGCAATTCCTTACTTGTTTTTTTTTCGTTGCTTTTCCTTCTGGAAGTAAAAAGAAGTACTGGTAGAAGTTCTTTAGGTTTTGTCCTTATTGAGTATTATGGCATCCTATATTTCCTGCGGTTGCTTCTGCTATCTCTATCGGTCTCCTCTGCATTGTCTTTTTGCACTCTTGGTCCACTCACGTCATGTGCCAAGTGCTACATGCAAAAACGTACCTAGTTGGTGGTATGTTATAGGATGATTCATTGAATTACATATATAATTATTTGTGAGTATGAGTATGAGTCGTAAATGTTGTTATATCATGTTTGATTCGAAGGTGCGTGGTTGCATCACCATGCTTGGTCACCCCCCTAAGGTGTATGAATAGAAAGACTTGCATCTGTGTTCATTGAATTGGCTCCTTTTGTGTCCATTAAATTATTGATTTGGTTGGTTAAAGTTAATTCAAACATGTTTTTGTTGGTCATAGACGATATTCTTAGATCATAGTCGATCCCCACTTTTGCTGCTTTGGACAGGTAAATCACATAGTTTTCTAGAGAAAATCTTATGTGTTATTGCTCCAAAGCCTTGAAAGTCTCAGTTTTCGCTGGCAAAATCCACAGTCGACATCCACATTTGTCTGAATTTCGCCACGTGTGGTTTTTCGACTTGGGGTACTTGGGAGTGCAGTTGGCCTTATAAATGGGTATAACCAGGGAAAAGAAAGTAAGTTAGGACAAGTTGGGATATGGTTGCCCCACAACCATGTTTTTTAGAACAAAAATCACTGGACTGCCAATGTGAGGCTCGGGCCGCCAAGAAGATCCGGAACCGTTTGGCCATGCAGCGACAGGAGATGGTGCTTTACCAGCAAGTTATGGGTTAACCATCAAAAAACATCAAAAAACAATAAAAAACAGGTGGTATTCAGGTTGGGTCAGAGTGAAGCAGGATGTTTGGCCTTGTTTTCGGGGCCCATTTGGAACCTTGTGGAAGTGCCTGAGACAGTGATCTTCCCTGCTGAGCTATCCCAGTTTTGGCGGGTCCCCAAGTTAAAAACATACCTACAGTAAGTGTGTCCTTAAATGCTATCGGTGGTTTGACTTCTCCGCGTAAACCATGAAATCTAATCCACCTGGCTGTTAGTTTCAAAGATGTGTCGTGTGCCTGCTCTCGTTTGGTATTGATGACCTATGTTTTCTTCCCTGTTACAAGCACCATTTGGCACCAATTTTGGAACTACATGTTGGTGTCAAACATGTTCACACTATGGCCATACTATGGTGACTTTGGCAATCTACGCTAAAAGGGGTCCTTTTATGTGCATCATCTGTGCCAGGCGATCGCAGCCACGCCAACAGAACCCGAATGATGGTGGGTGACTCACAGTCGCCTTTAATGTACAGTATTGCTATTGGCTGGAAGATCTGACTGCCATAAAAAACTCACATGGGACTCAGCTCTAGTCTAAATAGTCTAAATAAAAGCCTCTGCAGGGAGTCTATGCGTGTCTAACTTTGCTAGATTTGCCACGCTTGGTTCAAGCCACACAGGTAGCGAAGCGCTTGTCAGTGTTGTTCTGCTAGCAATGTGATGATGTCCTCTGCAGTGTCAAGCAGAGAACCCCTCATGTTTTTTCACTTTCCCAGAATTGGACGAGAAAATCTGCTGGAAAGCCCCAAATTTGACGGTTAGAGCGCATTGCTGATGTTTCCTGTAGATGTTTCTTTCAAACAATCCAATGACACTTTGTTTTTTGTTAAGAACCTGGTCATATACCCTTGAAAGAAATGCTACAGCAGCCAAACGGCATTGAGAGGCACGGCTCCTTGAGATTGACCACGCATCCTGCTACACTTAAACACTGGAGAGATGGTCCTCAATAGCAAATTTCAATTTGTTAATTATTTCTATGGATTTGACTGGGTTAAGTACAATGTTTGACGTAAGAATGGTATTGGTAGGATGCGATATGCTGTTCCGAAGTCATGCATCATACACAAAAAAAAGAAGCCCGATCGGGAGTTCTGAGCAGTCAGACCTTGCGCTGCTGCGGCTATTGGCTCTCCTTGCAAAAGCTGTTGTGGAGTGCCAAGGCCACGTACTTTTTGAGATTTGATCATGGTTCTGTTGCTGCAAAAATTGTGAATGATTGAAGTGGCGTTTTATGCACAAAATTCCTAGTACGATGGTTTTCAGTCACATTAAAAATGTGGCTGGAAAATGGATGTTCATTGCATCATTAAGCCAAGGTCATACGTTTTGACAAGTTCCCCAAGTAGTGACACTATCTTCAAAGTTGAACCCTCAAAGAGCTGAAGCAGCAACACGCCTCGCGAATGTATGATTGATTTGTGTAGTATCCCGATAAGCCCTTTCTGCTCTTCCAAAGGGCAGAGCGGAAAGGGCTGACTGACGTGCGTGCCTGAAGGGCAGGATGCACAGCATTTTCAAATCTCCGTGCCGCAGAACCGCCTCAGTGGCACCTGAACGCGAACCGTGAGCATCCAAAAGCTGGAGAATGAGCGGTTCATTCCATGTCCCAAATCATCAAGGCTACATCCACGATCATCCACGTATATTTACGATTATTTATGTATGTATATATAGATTATATATATATATATATACTATCGATATATATATATATATATATATATAAATACTGTATATATATACACACACTGTATGTATATATATATATATACACTGTATGTATATATATATATACAAATATAATGTATGGTGACTTTAGGGGTGCTTAGTTTGACATGCTGAATTAGAAGTTGCGCCACTTCGCAAGTTCTTCCGCCAATTTAATTGGGAAATGTCACAGAGCCAGAAGGCTTGACTTCAGTTTGGGCCGATGAGCTATGGCTTTCTTTGAACACAGGATATCCATGGATATCCTAACAATTCACCGTGATTTCATGACGAGAACATGTGGTGTATCTCCTGTCTTTTGACAGACCCCTAGAGTTGATTTTATCAATTTGACCTGAATATTGGATGAAGGGAAAATTGTCAGCAGCCTTCCATTGTTGGGTAGTATACCCATGGTTTCCTATACCTTTTCTAACAAAACCTACCCAATCAATACAGGAAAACCCTACATTCGGGACTCGAAGCTATGGTTTCCTGTCATTTCTCGCTGTCATGTTTCACTTATAGGCTTGTAGGCTTATAGGATCTTATAGGTGTCCCAGAAAAAGATATAACTGTGTTTCCAGGATGTATTTTCAATGATATGTCTCCCTAATTCCAGGTTTCCACATTCTCTATGGCTGGTGGCTGCTATAGATTGATCCATTGATTTGTGGTTTCAGACCATCTACCACCTGGCCAGGCAAACGAGAAGCTAAGCAATGCATCTGCAGCAACCACTTCCACCACAGCAGAGCAAGTGGTGGAGGAGGACGCCCTGGGTGACTCGGGCGCGACGTATGAAAAATTCGAGACATGGCTGGGGAATATCTGTACATGAGGCTAGACAACCAGAGCGGGGAGGAAGGATGGGATTTATTTAGCATATATTAGCATTGTGTATATTATATATACATACATATTATACATTTATGTATAATCTATATATACATATGGAGGGATTTATAATCGGATATAATCAACAACATAATAAGAATATGATATTTGGCTCTGTCTGAAACTGGGGCAGTCCCCTATGTGCAGTTTCATTGGGACTATGATGATTGATAAGTGGATTGGACCAGACACGTTTTACTTCTCACCATATTTGGAATGATGATCCCAAGTGACAAGTGTTTTTGATGTGTGGCTCACTAGCTAGGTTGTGGGAATCTGTGGGTCAGGACTTGTGATGTTGAGTCTCTCATTTGAGTTGCTTGCATCTTGTCATCGTTGCACATGTGTGATACCATGGCACTGACAATACTTCCTTTTGGAAATGATGTTGTCGGACAAGTGAAGACCAGAAGATTCGGGAAGTACAACAAAGAAGAAGCAACGTCGAACAGCAGCTTTGCAAGTTAGACATCGACATGTTCTGTATTGTAAATATGTACACCATATGTATCCCTACCCTTTTTTCGATTTCCAGCACTCTTTGCTGCTCTGAAACTGAACGTTCAGATTGACCGCAGGAAACCATGGAAGTTAGTACGACATCGAAGCCTCAAAAGGTGGGCGGAACCATTGATTTTGGTTATCCACCAATCAAATGAATAGTACAACCCTTATAACCAATGATTATTATATAACTATTCCACCATCAATCAGAAATGCCAATGAATTTGATTATTACCATTAATTTGGTTGTAACCATTGATTTTGGTATTCCACTACAGCACAGCATATTATCACTGATTGATAGTTTGTTTCGTATTCCACCAATTATCCAATTTTGCTGATGCCCGATGATTTGACTGATAGCCAGCAGAACGCTCAGCTTTTGATCACCAAAGAAACAGCCAGATGTAGCATCAAAACTGGCCATGAAATCTGCTGGCTTTTAGCATACAGAATCTGGATGAAGCAACTGCTTTGTGAGCCATTCCACTTGAATCCATGCGTGCATTTTGACCCAGGAAGCAGCTGGTTGGTTTGATTGGTTCCAGCTGATGGAAGAGGCGGGTTCCGAACCAGCCGGTGGATCCGGTGCTCGGAGAATTTCTGAGGATGGGATCCTGTAATCTACCTGCCATGTAGTGAAAAAGACGTTCAATGACCATGGAGTATATATAGTCAAGGCTTAGTTTCCTCTGGTCCATGATGAAGTATCCTGAGACCACAGAAAGATTTTCTTTTATCCAGAAACAGACTGTTTGAGGCCTGTGGACTGTGTCATCTCTAGTGGTAAACCCAATATGTTCCATCTCCATTGGGGATGGTCCTCTGCATTCCTGGTAACTCATTGAAATCCACCATGTTAGATCCTCATTATGTACCAGGGAAAGCTTGGGTAGTTCAGTACTGCTAGCATTTTGTTAATCGAAGGAAGTTTAGAAGTCAAACTTCCGACAATATGGACAGATGGAAAAGCTAGAGGTGGGAAGAGTCAGAGAGGAGAAGAGCAGAAGAGGAAAGATCAGAGAAGAGAAAGAGTGAGAAGAAAGAAGATGCAGGTGCGCGAAAAGGTAGAAAAGTCGCGATTCATTGTGTTTTTCCAATGATTTGTGGCTGCGGAGGGTCGAAGAGTAGGCTCGCTAAAGCGGCGGGTATCGGCGGGTGCGGAGCCATCTGGGGAGATGAGAGATGAAAACTTGCACGCCGTTGTGGCCCGAAGCACATTTCTAAGTCAAAATGTACACCTTGTTCTGACCACTTTTAGACGTTGAGATGTCGAAAAAGCGCAC
>CAMXCT020000071.1:0-64455 GCA_947184155.2 Cladocopium goreaui | reverse complement strand
ACTACTACCACTACTACCACTACTACTACTACTACTACTACTAGTACTACTAGTACTACTAGTACTACTAGTACTACTAGTAATACTAGTGCTACTAGTACTACTAGTACTACTAGTACTACTAGTACTACTAGTACTACTAGTACTACTAGTACTACTAGTACTACTAGTACTACTAGTACTACTACTACTACTACTACTACTACTAGTACTACTACTACTACTACTACTACTACTACTACAACATTACATTAAACTACACTACGCTAATGACACTGCAGTACACTACGACTACAACTACAAATGCAACTCAACTACAATACATTGCACTACATTACACTACACTAATTACATTACATAACGCTACAGCTACAACTACATTTGCAACTACAACTACAACTACCACTGCATTACACTACGCTAATTACACTACAACTACAACTATATAACTATAACTGCAACTACAACTACAATACTCTACACTACACTACGCTAGGCTACAGGGCGCTATACCACACTACAGTACACAGCATTACAGTACCCCACACTACACTACACTAATTACGCCACACCACAGCTGCAACTGCAGCCACACTACACTAATTACATTACACCACAGCTACAACTCCACTACACTACACTACACTACAGCTACAACTACACCACACTACATCCAGCAGTTGTGGTGAGGTGACCACTGCAACCATGGCAACCACCCCAGAAAACACAACTCCAACCACCTTTCGGTCCATCAGCGGGTTCACTCTGCCATCCGTGATTCACAACAACGAACCTCTCCTACAGGTTTCCTATTTTTGAAACTTCCGCCACCGCTTTGTGCGGCACTATTGGTATAAATGGTGGGATAATTTAATGTGTGTGATTTTATGATATATACAGGCTATTGAAAAGATGCAAGGCGTCTAAAGATGGCCGGGGCTCCATGGCATCAGCCCCCAGGAATCCCGCGCAGCCAAGCGGCCGATTTCCGGTGAGGCGGCCGATTTCCAGTGGACCCTAGAAGTTCATCAGCTTGGGGGTTGGAAGATTTTGATCCATCCCAGCTAGGAAACAGAAGTTTGAACAAGATATTCAGACTGTCAGGGAGAGAGTCGAAGCTGATAGAAACAGACCCTTTTGGTTTAGTTTCATTCACCGGAATTTCCGGCAAGATTCGGCTCAAAAAAGGGTACCCACTTGGCGCGTTTTTGCCAAGCCGCCAACTGCGCTAACTGACTCCTGCGGACCATGGGATGCTTTCAGTGGCTCTTCGGCCAGAGCCGGTCATCCACTGAAGTCATCAGACCAAGCATGAAACTGTATGATGGTCCCACAGAGATGATTGTGCCAAAGGCCGTTTTTGCAGCTGTGGAGAAATGACAGTTGGGTGTAAAGCCTTTTCCAACCATATTTGGAGGGCAGTGTTTGGGTTAGTGTACTAGGTTTGGAAGATGAAACAAGTCTTGAAAAAGGCGTTGTTGTTCCTCGCCAGTGGACGAATAATAGTCTTCGTGAACACTACATCAGACTACCGGTATTTGTTAGACTTAGTTGTTAGTTTGTTAGTCTTAAGTTTAAATCCATACGACGTCATACAACCCCACGGTGGACAAATGTATCGCAAGGTGTTTTTTGGCAAAGAGACGCTACCTAGAAGCTGGTTCGTAACCTTCCTGCCTGATATCATCTAGGATTCTCCGTGTTTTGCAGTTGACAAAACCAAACACAGCTCAGATGTTAAAAAACAAGAAGGAGGATTTCAGTGATATTGCTATGCGTCAACCTTCGCCAAAAGGAGTGGATCCAGTTTTTTTCAGCAAACCCATTTGCTTTGACGTTTTCCAAATGCTGACTCATGCCGACATCACGGCCCCCACAATTCAAGCAGGGGATGCGGCATGTTCATTGCAGGGAGAGCAGATGTTCGGGATGATGCCCCTGTGCTTTGCCACCTATCCAGCTATCGCCTTGCGCCTGCCAAAATGTGACGAGAAGCGCTTGAAGCAGTCCTTGTCCCCGGGCGCAGTGGGAAGGTGATGAGGAATGGCAGGAATTGATTCATGGAGGCAGAGGCTGGTTGTGGATTCGTTTGTGTGTTGGATATTGTTGGATCACACGTCCAAAGGAAATCAGGTTATGATGTTGCTTGTCAATCTATGTCTATATCATTCTATATCTATATAGTTTGTCCTTATGTGTCAGCGTAAGACTCAGTCGCTCATCCTCCAATCTTTGCTTCACTCAACTGATTCACCTTGTCGTCAGGGGTCGTCCAAAAAACAGGAATACCTGGATATCCCAACGCTTCAGGTTTTCAACCAGATGTACAGGGGTACTAAGTCTTGGACAAACCCATATATATAATCTGGGGCTGAGTTGCCATTTGCATGGGAACAAAAAAAGTATGCGGAAAGCTATGAAACTACACGCATTACTGTATGAAAATAGGGTAGCCCATTTTATCTACTTGTTTGTCATAATGGTTCCTATACAACTGTCATTTGTGTGGAGTACCCAATTTGCAGACACACCCGATGTCATAGTATCAATTTCGTGAAATATGTCCCCATGACAATATCCCATAAAATTGGTGATAAATCATCGTTTTTGATGGTTGAACCAGCTTTGTTCATCATTCTTGATGGTTAAATATCATAAAACCATCGTTTTTGCTGATTAATCTGATGAATTCACCCATCAATGCCATCATTTCTCCTGATGTTCCTATCATTGTCCCATCATTTTTCCCATCATTTTTTCCCCATCATTTTCCCCCTGGTTTCACGATTCGTTGGCTTCACCGGTGAGGTCCAAAGCCCTGGATTTGGTGCCCAAGGCGGCCGGTCGCTACAAGGAGGACGGCGAGATCATCCAGCTGAACGGCGCAGGTTAGATGGTTAGTCCATGATGGTTAGATGGTGGATCTGATGGTTAGTTTGTAAGGGAAATGAACATAACTCATGGAAATATCATTGGGATATGAACTGGATATGATGGATAATGATATATAAGTGACTTGTGGGAAAATTGACCCAGAATGATGGTATACGAGAAATTCTCCCAAGACGGAGGTTTCCTAATGGTTGGGGATAACTGGGGGATCCCCAGTAGTACCCCAAATCATCCAAGCCATTAGAATCATTAAATTAGACCGTGACTTAGTATTGAAACCCATGGTGATTCAATATAGCCCAACTTTCAAGTTAGTGAATTATGACCTGGCTGGTTGAATGGACTTACTGTTTTGGTGGTGTTTTCGGATCGGACTCCATTTGAAGTGTAGGAGTCTTAGTTCATCTTAGTTCTATGTTTATGCGCGAAGAATTGCAAAGATGTTTAAGCGAGACTTTCAGAACAACGATGTACCTTTGGGAGCTACGCGTACTTTGACTTGTGTCAGTTTATGTCTCCAGCAGGCTAGACATGAAGAGTTTGAGGCACATGCAATGCAAGGTGGTCACTATTGGAGTGCTTTCACCAGCTAGCTGCTGAGAACTGTTAACTGATGTGCCACGAATGCGACTTCAATGCGACCATACTTAGACTTCTTATGACCTATTGGTATTCAGTTGTTTCGAGGCCTGTTTCGAGCCACTTGCTTGAGCCCCGGAGGTGTGCCTTTCACAGTGGTGAAATCCTCAGAAGAAAGTGCACCGGTGCGTATCGAGGACGAAATCTGTAGGATTGCCATTAGTGGAACGGTCATTATTGATACCTTTGTTGTTCCCTCACCATGACCCACTGGTCGGTTTTTGAAACTGGTACCCCCGTGGTATCTCACGGTGATGATATTTTGGGAATTCCATCAAGATACTATGGAATGTTATGGCCAACCAACAACAACGAACGACGAGACAACTCAGACCATCACTATCCTGGTTGGTATACAGTGACGTTCAAATATTATGTTGCTTGCCAAATGCCTGTGTAGACTGATATTTTGGGGAGGGGTTCGTTTCACCTTCAACCAGTCGATCGTTGGTTTATCAAGCAGAGGTTTCAAAAATGGACGACCCAAAAAATGTTGCTGATGAACTGATGAACATCCAACAATTTGTGTGAGTCCTATACTGTAATTGTCATATCCGTCTGTTTCGGCGTTGCCAAGCAACATGTGCAACCAACAGGGTTGCGCCGGGTGGAACCAGGAGAAGAGGCTTCTGGACCTTGCGACCTTCCATCGGCCCTGGAGTGTTCGCCAGGGACTCTGTGCAGCGGCAGCCATCAAGCTGACCATCTATAAGGATGGAAGTGGCTATGGTTCAAGAGATAGGAAATGGGGTACCAAAATTCACATAGAAATTTCGTCATGTTTTACTGGCTTATCACATTGTCCGGATTTTGTGTCAAAGTGTTAAACCTGCCATGGTTGAACGGTTGAACCATCCAAGTTCTTGGATCCATCCTTTGAGCCACAGCCGAGTCGCGGAACAGTACTTGTTGGAGATTTCCGGAGATGTGGAAAACTGGGGCTGTAAAGATAAAATTAGAAGTGACTATCCCAAATCCAACGTACTTGTACTATCTTGTACTATCTTGTACTTGGATGTACTTGGTGCATTCTTGTGAAAAGGAAAGCTTAGTGATTATTCCACACGGTGCTTCATTTTTGGGCTTGTATTCCTGTCGCCGGATATGTTCAAAGTTCTATGAGACTTGGCTGAATCCTGGCATTAGCTTTCATCCACCTTCATGAAACATGACTAAATCATACCCTCTGGTAAATTGACGTAGGCCCTGCAAATAACATAAAATATATTGTTTTTTTGTGGAAACTAACCCAACCCCTATCTGCCAGGGTCTATGTTAATTTACTGGAGGGTAGATTGTAGACATACTAAATGTACAGTTGATATCCAACAAACAAGTACTTCCATGGAATGTAAGCCACATGTCCAAGCATACGTGTATCCCAAGCATTGCCTTCAGATTTGCAACTGTCTTAAGGTGGGGTGCTGGCGTTCTCTCGATCGCATATGCTCTTTGATGGGGGTTCTGCCTGGACTTTTCTTGGTATTTGGGCCAGCTTGGCCAAGGGAGACTCGGTGAAAGCCCCTGCCTACCAGCAAGATTATATGCAGAGGCTCCTCCCAGGTGGACAGAATCGGCAAAATACACGAAACAAACCGACGGCACTGAGGACAAGTCTAGAAATTCATCTTGACCTTTCCGAATTTGGATCTGTTTTGGCAGTTCCACTGCAATTTTTGGATGACTTCTATAACCTATGGCATTTACCATTTATAACCATTTATTGCATAACCTATTAGTGTTCCACTTTATAAGATCTGACCATTTCTAACCTATGGCAGGTGACGGCGAATTCCAGGAGCTGGCCATGAAAAAATATGGCGTCAGCCCCAAGGCTTCCATTTTCTCCAAAGTTCTGAAGCGCATTGTCATCCCGCTGGTGGGCGCCATCATGGATACCTTTTTCCTGCATGGTGGTTGGTCCCTCACCAGGCGGATGTGTGTCTCCAGTTTTTTGGAAACAAAATCAGTGAAGCCAACTAAATATTGGTAATCGAAGGAAGTTTAGAAGTGAAACTTCCGACAATATGGACAGTTGAAAAGCAGAGGTGAGAAGAGTCAGAAGAGAAAAGATCAGAAGAAAGAAGATGCAGGTGCGCGAAAAGGTAGGAAAGTCGCGAAACACTGTGTTTTTCCAATGATGTGTGGCTCCGGAGGGTCGAAAAGTAGGCTCGCTAAAGCGGCGGGTGCGGACCCAGCTGGCCACAGGAACGATGAAAAATTGCACGCCGTTGTGGCGCGAAGCACATTTCCAAGTCAAAATGTACAAAACACCTCAGCTCCGGACCACTTTTGGAAGTTGAGATGTCGAAAAAGTGCACGCCGTTGTGGCGCGAAGCACATTTCCAAGTCAAAATGTACAAAAACACACCATTCTCGGACCACTTTTGGAAGTTGAGATGTCGAAAAAGTGCACGCCGTTGTGGCGCGAAGCACATTTCGAAGTCAAAAGTGTTAAAAACTGGCGGTCTCGGACCACTTTTGGAAGTTGAGATGTCAAAAAAGTGCACGCTGTTGTGGCGCGAAGCACATTTCCAAGTCAAAATGTACAAAACACCTCAGCTCCGGACCACTTTTGGAAGTTAAGATGTTGAAAAAGTGCACGCCGTTGTGGCGCGAAGCACATTTCGAAGTCAAAAGTGTAAAAAACTGAGGGTTTTGAGCCTTTTTTGACGTTACGATGTCGAAAAAGTAGACACTGATTAACTTAACTAACTTGACTAACTTAACTAACTTCACTAACTTAACTACCCTAACTTCGACGACAGCAGCAACAGCAACAGCAACAACAACAACAACAACACCAACAACACCAACAACACCAACAACACCAACAACACCAACAACACCAACAACAACAACAACAACAACAACTACAACTACA
This sequence comes from Cladocopium goreaui, assembly GCA_947184155.2. NCBI lineage: Eukaryota > Dinophyceae > Suessiales > Symbiodiniaceae > Cladocopium > Cladocopium goreaui. The sequence continues at coordinate 58,040 of CAMXCT020000071.1, read as the reverse complement.
ACTACAACTACAACAACTACAACTACAACTACTACAACTACAACTACAACTACAACAACAACAACTACAACAACAACAACTACTACTACAACAACAACAACTACTACTACTACTACAACTACAACAACTACAACAACTACAACAACTCCAACTACAACTACTACTACTACTACTACAACTACAACTACAACTACAACTACACAACAACTACAACTACAACCAGAACTACAACTACAACAACTACAGCTACAACTACAACAACTACAACTACAACTACAACAACAGCAGCAACAACAACAACTACAACTACAACTACACAACAACTACAACTAGAACTATAACAACTACAGCTACAACAACAACAACAGCTACTACAACTACAACTGCAACTACAACAACAGCAACAACAACTACAACAACTACAACTACAACAACTACAACTACACTACACAACAACTACAACTACACAACAACTACAGCTACAACTACAACAACTACTACAACTACAACAACTACAACTACAACTACACAACAACTACAACAACAACAACTACTACTACAACTACAACTATATGACTGCAACTACACTACACTAATTACATTACACCACAACTACAACTCCACTACGCTACAACTACAACTACAGTTAGCAGTACATCACACTACATCCAGCAGTTGTGGGTGAGGTGACCACTGCAACCATTGCAACCGCTCCAGCAAACACAACTCCAACCACCTTTCGTTCAATCAGTGGATTCGCTCTGCCATCCGTGATTCACAACAACCAACGTCTCCTATAGGTTTCCTATTCTGAAACTTCCGCCACCGCCTTGTGCGGTACTACTGGTATTGGTAATATCTTGGAATAGTGGGAATAGCAACGAATGACTTGCTGTGCAGTCTGTAAGTGGGATACTTCTCACCAACATTCCCCAACAGGACGGGAGAAGTCTCACCAATTCATGGTAGGATTCACTGAGCGCCCAAAAGCCTGACTTAAGGGAGCCTACTGTGCTCGTGTGACCACAAATGCAGATGGGTTTCTCTGAAGGTGGGGTATACCAACCCATGAAATAGCCATTTCACTTGGTAAAATATGCGAAATGAGACTGCTAGTTCTAAACCATCAAATTTGGGGAAAAAATCATTTACAAGATCACGCACCAAACCCCAAAGATGGGAACTTTCTCGTCCCCTGTGGATGACACGTTCGTGGACCCTGCTGGTCCGTTGCAGCCTAAAAAATGGCACCCGTTGCTGCCCGGGAGGCACCGCCTCTTCTTCTCGGATGATGACTTAGCTCGCCTGAAAGAGGAGGCAACACCTAAAGAGGTGCCAGCGAATATGGACAACTGGGTGATCCTAAGCTGCAGGGCAGTGCTGGAAAAAAACTTCATCCGAGCCATTTCGCGACTAGATGCTACTAGTATCCACACCTCCGTTGATTGGTTGATTTAGGGAGTCATACGCAGTCTGAGTAGTTTATGTGGGGTGACTGTAGTAAAATCAATTTACCAATAAGTGTACCGGCATGGGATGGCGGTATTTTCCATGGCTCTTATGTTTCGAAGAACAAAAATGAGGATATGCCGTAGTATAAGATTCAATAAGGGGGGAAATGCAATCGACTAAACAACCAAGTCACATATTCACCTGGTTGGTGGTTTCAAGCGTGTTTTTTCCCGTTCCATGGCTAAAATTGGATCATAGTGTTTGTTGGAATGGACTGAAACCACCAATAGCGCTTAGATGCGCTGACCAAACAGCAACTCTGTTGGTTTATGCAACAGGACATCACTCTTGTGGTAGCGTGCAACATTCAGAGCAAATGCCAAGGACCACCCAGGAAGCCCTTTGTGCGCATATGTTGCTCGCATTCCGGCCTTTGTTGAAGAAGGACAGCGCAGGAGATGTTCAGATGATGTTTCTTCTGGACGCGCGAAAGGCTTTGAGCTTGATCCTTGAATTGAACCTGATGCTATTTTGTTTAAGTCTTTCTGACCCAACAGTATTCAAGCATGGTAAAACATCAGCCAACAAAAGCTTTTGAGCCGCAAAGCCAGCTTCTTTTGGACGTTGTTTGGTGCTGGACAGGTGCCATGTAACAGTGGGTCGTCCAAGTTCGTTGGGGTCCAGTCATTACACGGCGAACATTGCTGGTGGGTACGGCTGCAGGGTGGGGATACTCACATTCCAACTTCTGGGGTCACTCCCATTTTATCCCTGGCTGGTGGTTTGGAACATTTTTATACATGTTTTTATTTTTCCATATATTGGGAATCATAATCTCAACTGACTTTCATATTTTTCAGATGTTTAGACACCCCATTAGTAGCAGCATCACTACCCCCGAAGCCCAGGCCTTCCAATCAGATCATGGGAAACGGCCTGACCTTCACCAGTATATCGATCCCGACCCAGCAGGTCTTGAGCCACTTGGGTCTTTTTTTTGCGCATTGAACCCATGGATTCCCATGGTTCAGCTGATGAAATCTGATTCAAATTGTGTATACTGATAGTATACTGTACTGAACTCTTTGGATGGTCAGTTTGTAGCATTTGATGCATTTGGGGTTCCTGATCCATGGAGTATCTGTTTTGTTCACCCAACTTGGTTTGAGGGAAAAGTTACAGAGGCTACATCATTCTTAGGGTTAAAAAAAACAGTACGCAAATCGGGTTGTTTCCTCTAGTTCTTGCCTTGGAAAACCCAATTCAATTCGTGTTTTTCCTTGGAAAAGGTACCACCCAAGTGACTTGCGAGTGAACATTGCATTGTTACAACTATACAACTTTGCCTGGAACACATTGGCAAACTTTGGCAAATCACAAACAAAAACAACCTCCAAGTGGCCAAGGTATGGATCTACCAGGCTTGGCCAGCCACCTGCACCAAGCGCTATCTGTGAGAGAAGGCTCCTTAGAGTCGCAGAAGGAGCTGTGGAGGACCATCACTGGAGCCTGTCACCGCGGAGTGGAGTATCTTGGTTTTCTGTTGACCGTTGGAATGGGTCTCAAAAATGAGGGATACCCCAAAGAAGTTAAAGAACCTTCAGAAAACATAGGGAAATTGATGACATATGTTAATACAGTATATACATTGATTGAAATTGGGGGAACAATATTTTCAGATAAACCCGCTTCAAAGTTTGGCGATTTGACCAACACACCATTATATAAAGATCTTAAAATATTGGGAAATTCACCAGCAATAAATTGGAAATTAGCCAGAAATAGTAAATTCCCACTGTTTTGGGAGTAACCACTGGCAACCAATCTTATTCTTTGGGTGTTGTAAGTGACTATTGAACCAGCAATCAAATGGGGCTTCAAATGGCAGTAGATATGGATTTAACTAGCAATCGATCATAGGGATTTGGAATTGAGATGTAAAATGGGGTGTCGTTCACCATGCGAGTACAGGGACTAGTCCGGGGTCCGGATGATGTGCAGGAAAGAGGAAGCATGTTGTTTATGGTTCCCAGCAAAATTTAGAGATTTCCAGTGAGAACTAGGGGGTGATTTAACAGAAGATTTCAGGGAATTGTAGCGAAGGACCTGCAATATAGGGAGTTCCTGTAAAACATGTTGGGACCCTACCTGAAAGAGCGGAAGTGGAGAAATGAGTCTGTGATGCTTGGCAATATTTGGCGATTAAGGCGCCTAGAATGAATGTATAGTAACCAACTGTACACTTGGGAATGTCCCAACAATTGAGACTTATGGTCGGAGATGAATGATCCACGTGGGCCAAGTTGTGAATTTCACCAGTTGGTCAATTCCATCGAGGAATGATATCATGCGAAAGATCCACAAGATGAAGAACATCGACCTCAAGTTCTTGGATTTGCAGAGACCGTTATGTTTTTTCTTTTCGATCGTCCCCGTTCTTTAAATCCACCTATTTACAAACAACTGGGAAGATTTTGACGTTGTTTTCTTTCACCCAGCAAAATTGAGCCAAATCGCCCAAGAGGTTTGCTGTCAACAATTCCTCCAAACGCACCCTGCCGGACTTTGGCTCTGGCCGCTGCCAATCGGTCATCACCAATGCGGGGCCGACCATCTTTCTGCCGGCCGATGGAGGGATTGAGGTCCATTTGGATCCCAGCGTTTTTTCCAGCGCCGGCTGCACCAAGGCACAGAGAGAAGAGGCCTTAAGAGCCATGACCGCCCTGCCGAAGAAAGTACAGTGATGAAAGAATTCATGTTTGAAAGTGGATAAGGAAGCCAAGATATGAACCTAAAACCAGGCATGATAGGAAAATAGCAGACCTGCTTGGTGATTCAAATATCTTCTATGTTCCATCCCCAATAACATTGGATTCACCACATACAACTCTGCTACCAATCCAAGCTTGGATGCAGATGTTTCATCACTGCGACCATAAATTCATGGTTGAGTAGATGAAGTCCCCGCCCTTTTGCTGTGCTGCGCCACGAAAATGCTGCGCCACAGTGGCGCAACATCACCAGGCCATCAAAGCGTCTGGCGTCTGGTATGTCGACCCGTGAATGGAACAGATTTTCGCGTGGGCTTTGGACAAAAAAATGAAGGTGATTAGTGATTATGTTGAGGGGGTTGGAGGATTGATGTGGTGCTCCGGATTTGTATTTGGAAATACTTGGACACGTTTGTAGCATATTCACTGAAATGGCTATATAGTTTTGAGGAGTAGAATGCTGTCAACAGCGAGTATTCAAGGCTTTGTTGATTGGAGGTTGGCACTAAAAGCCAGGATGTCAACAGTGGTCTGAATGTTCAAAAGTTGATCAACTCTTAAAATAGGATATGGCAGTTGTCTTATTATATCTATATATATGAATAATACATGGACCAGTTCCAAGATAGCGTGCCCAAAGCCATCATTTTCCATGATTAAATAGTCATAAACTGGGCGTAAATCTTCATTCTTGTGTCCAGACCCATATTGTATTATTGTATTGTTGATTCTATAAATGGCACATATATATATATATATACTTATATATATATATTGTAAATGGCAGCAACTCCAGTTGTTGAGAATGATGACAACTCTGTTGTTGATCGAATGCCAAAATGATTAAATCAAATGTCCAAAAGATCAAACTGCAAACGTCCCACCACGCTCAGTGCAATCTCTGTTTTCCAATGCCAGCTGAAAGTGCAAAAGTCCCGGACTGAGAGCACAGGGCTGGATGGTTTCGGTCTCAAGCTTCCAAAAAGGTTGTTTCAGGCTCCCTGGCCTATTGTATGTGGTCCCTGCCACACGTGCCCTATGGCTGCAAGGATCTAGGAAACCCACCCAGCCCTCACCTGACTTGCCCTGAGCCAAAAGCTCCTTGAGTCGCACAGCTGAGAGAAGGTTCGATTGGAGAACCTGGGCATGGTACTGTTTCTAAATTGGAAAATCACATTCCCAAAATTTATTTTTTTTTGAAGTTTTGTTCGCTGGGAATTGTTGTGTTGATCTGGCTTTGGTATGGCTTGTTTGGAAATGTCATCATCGTGAGTGGAAATTTGGGATTGTTGTTTCAACCATTTTATACGATCTCTGGTTTTGGCACGCTCTTTCAACATGGATTGTTCATCACACAAACGGTATGAGCCATGTTTTAATGTTTCACGAAGAAATCTGGCTTCCATGGCTTTGGTCAAGGCATCTGCTAATTGGGCACCTGTGTGAACCCAGCGGAGATTGATCCCCTCTCGGAGGGTTTCCCTAATTGCCCTGGCCACCAATTGAACTCGAAACTCCGAGCACTGTGGTGGTGCCGTCCTTGTTATTAAATCGTGCAAGCTCTTGCAGTCAGTTACTGCAATGTCATCGGCAGAGGGCAGGGTGGCAACTGTGATGGCTGGTTCAACCTTCATGAGTGCATCTTCAGGACGATGCCATTGTGTGGCTGGGTCGTGTAGCCACTTCCAGTACAACCGCAACCAGCTAAGTTGATCTAACGCTGATGCCATGGAAATGGTTTCTGCTGAAAGTGTGCTGGTGACGACCTTTTGGATCTTTTTGCTTCCCCAAATTAATGGGCTAATGGGGCATTCCACATTCTCTGAGATCTTCTTATGGGTACCTACAATAATGCTACCGGCATAGGAGTAGGGTTTTGAGCTGGATGCAAAGGATGCGTCAGAAAACACCATAAACCTTAGATCTTCATGGGGTATGGACGTAATGGTAATGGTGGTATCATGATACCTCTTGGCTTCATGGAGGAGTCGATTGGCTTCTGCTAGCGTTTCAATTTGAGCACTGTTGATTTGGGATTGTAAACTGGACAGTCTATTTGAAAGGTCAGGACGTGTGTTGGTGGAAGCATATTGCAATGAACCAATTAATCCTCTCAAAAGACCGCGTTCTTTTTCGTTGATTGGAAGTTCAGGCTGAGTCTTACGGTTTACTTCGATTGGAATTGGAGGAATTTTACGAATGTAGTTGGATTGATTGAGAGTGATGTTAAAACTGGGATCCTGATTTACTTCAATACCTGTAAAAGTGAAAGAAGTCATCTTCTTGGCTCCAAAAGGGTATTTTCGCTCCAGTAGATTGATCACATGCTGAAATTTTTGGTTTCCTCCGCATATGCCATCATCTACATGGATACCCAGTACCCCCGTGATGGGTCCAGTCGCTGGACCAATACCTGCTGGTCTGGGCTGATCATCGTCAGGCACATATGAATCTTCACGGAGCACAAACACGCAGGGATCAAATGGGCAAGATTCCATTCCCAGTCTGGTCAATTCCTGGACAAGAGCACAATACCACAAATATGGAGCATCGATTAGGCCATGGGCTCCCTTTTGCAGTCTTGCTATCTCAGTAGATTTCATGTTTAATGCATCTCGGAGCTCACTCACCGGGTCAATTAGGATTAATCTATCTTTTTGGGGTTGGCCCTGTAGAAATGCCGCCTTTATATCAAAGGATTGCAAATGCCAGCCATGTGATGCAATTGTTTGAAGAATGACCATGGGTGAGGATCTACCAAGAGTGGGACTATCTCGGGGAATTTCTTCTAAGTGTGGGTCTAAATAACCTAACACTACGATTCTGGCTTTGGCTTTACACTGTTTGGAATTCTGACTGTCTGCACCTCCGTCAGCAACATCAAGTGGCCTCCATGTTAAAATCCATCTGCATCGTAGGATTTGATCAGCTGGAATCTGATCCCGCATTATGACCGACAGGGTTTCGGTTTTGATCCAGTTGCTCACTTCAACCTGCTTGGCAGCCTCGAACTCTTTCCGCTCACTGGGGGTGAGCTCTGACAGTCGTACCTCAGTTCTCTGTTTCTTGGCATTGGTGGCTAAGAGGACCCATGCTTCCATAGGAGTTGGTATCTCCTTAGCAAACTCAGGTGGTACAGACATGTCATATTCGCACCTCCATGCGAGATGTTGGTCATCGCTGCTGGCCAATGCACATCCTTCTTCGGAGCAGGTGAAGAAGCTGTCTGCTTGATCTGTCGGAGATTGTGGGGTCAATTCATCAGGATTCTGGGTTATCTCTCTACTTGGTGCCTCGGGCTCTTGATCCGGTTGTTGCAAGGATTCACTTGCACTGCTGTCATGTGGATCTTGTTCAGATGTAGGGGCTTGATGGTCTGCTGATGGCGTTCCTGGTGGCAACATGATGGTTGGTGTTTCAAAGGGTTCATGTTCTGGGATCGATTGCATGGCATCAGGATTCTGATAACTGCGGTTAATCTGTTGTTGAATTTGTGTCATGTCCTCCGGCAGATCGGGCCCATCGGGCTCTCCTTCTTCTGGGAGTGCCAACCGCACATTCTCTGGAGCACTGCGATAGAGTTTTCCTGCCTGGGTCGTCCATATAGTGTGGTTTTCATCTTGGATTACTACTCTGTGGGGACCTATCCAACTTTGTTTTTGGGGACCCGTAGAACGCCAAATCATTACCCACTGATTTTTATGGTACTGCCCCCTGGAAGGACACGACCGGCGAAGCATTGCCCTTCTCAGTGCATCACTGTTGTCAGCTGTGTGGAAGGCTTTCCTAGCTACCTCTCGGAGCTTGAGTTGTGTTCGGAACTCCTCGGTCGTATATTCGGCATTTTCTTGGATGGCTGCTGTATGTGCTGGTAGCGACGCATCACTGAGCACCGAACCTGGGAGTCGGCTTTGTTTTCCAAATACCATGATTTCGGGACTGTACCCGTGTCTTATCATCATGCTATTTTTGGCCTGGCAACATTGATTCAACGCAAGTTGAAGTTGTTGATAGCTGGATATGGGTACCTCCATGTCCACTTTTGACAACATGTGTTGTAGGAAACCTCCATGACGTTCTATGGTTCCATTCTGCCAATGAGCTTCGGGTGCAACTGTCGTACATCGAATGGAAAAACGTTGAAGAAATTGTTGGAATTCTTCACTGTTGAGTTCTGTACCTGAATCAACCTTCATTTCTTGGGGGGCTCCAGCCCAGTTCAGCCAATGCTGATTCAGCAAAGCAATCACATCTCTGGTGGTATGTGATGGTGCAGCAAACGCAGTGTGGAAATGGGTTCCCGCATCTATGACATGATATAGTTGAAAACTTTGTCCCAGTTGATTGGTCCATTTAATCCCATCAAGATATATTCGATGATTGAAATCTAACAGGGGTTTCAACCTTCCGGGTCTTTGATGCTTGGGGCCCGTGCTGTTTGCACATATGGAACATTTGAGCTCCAGTGCGGCCTTCACCATTTCCAGTCTCTGTCCATTGGATTGCAACGCACGTGCAAGTCTTTCATTGGAGGGGTGCCCTAAATTCTTGTGAATGGTCAACAACTGGCTTTGTTCCCATTTCGGCAAGGCTTGAAATTGGCTACCCTGTTCTTGACGGTTAATCTCACTTGGCACACATTCGGTTTTGGGAACAGAGGCCGTACTCGTGGTGTCACGTTGTGGAGGTTCATCGCCATCCGGTGGTGCTTGGTGAACAGGCGGCACTGATGCGATATCAAAATCGGCTGGCATCGGTTGATCAGCGATTACAGTCTCGCGGCTGGTACTGACTTCCGGTGGTGTGCTGGGCTGTCCGGGTGTCTCCCTGGCTTCAAAGTCTTTGGCAAACACTGTGATGTTGATACGGCACGGGTGTGCTGGTCGAATCAGTTGTCTATGAGACAACTCTGACCACTTTTCCCATTCTCTCTCATACTTGATCTCCCCGGATGGCCGGAGAATCATTATTGTTTTACGGTATGGTGCAAGGGTAGGTTGGAATTCGTCAGGTGGTGGTAAGGTTCGATCTGTGCCCCTGCATGCTACAGCTGTGATGATTTGACGAGCTGGAAAAATGGATTGCAGTTGTTGAAGAATGGTGGAACTTTGAATCTCACGTTTACCAACCCTGGGAAGTATCTTTTGGATTTCTTGAAGCACTTCCTGACATTCCTTTAAACTTGGTACAGGTCCTTGTTTACCTTCCAGTCTTCTACGTTTCACACCGGTCTCATCACTTTCCTCCGGAGTCGACAGCTGGGAACGAGCAAACTGGTTACGGCTGCGGTGCTTGGCTGGCCTCAGAACCATTCGCTTCTGACTGGCAGCAAGGGCTGGTGCCTCTTCACCTTTGGTATGTTGACACAGTGCAATCCCGGGGCGCCAGTGAAAGGGCCATTGGTGGTCATTCTTGTTCAACGTCTTAGCAACCAATCCTACAAACTTTCGTGGATATATTTCTGAAAATTTGGTTCTAAGAACGGATTGGCCATGAGCACATGTTGATCCTTCAAGTTGCTGATGGGTATGGTTCTTGCGGCATGTTAAACCATGGAGAGCTCTGAACAGGGGTTCATGAGTGGTTACGACTTGCATGCCCTTTTTCATATGATTGTGATTTACTGGGTCCCTGAGGTCTCCGGCTTCACACATGTCAAACTGGCTAACCTGAGTATGTTGGTGGATCTCACTGATTCCTGGTTGTATCAGCATTAGTGATCTTTGGGGTTGTTCCCAACTGAAGTGAAGTCCCCGTGATACTTGATATCGATACAGTACAATCCCCAATGCAATTTGATAGCGGAGGTCATTTCGCTTTTGTTGATATTCCCATTGAGCTTCTATGGACTTACTCGCATTGAGGGCTGACCATGAGGACCATGGGCCGCAAACTGGATTGTACCACAGGTGCTTGGGTCGGTGACATGCAATGGTTCGGAACAGCTTCTGGCGACCACTTGTGGTGGACAAATCACCCTGTGCCAAGCCAAATCGGAACGCTTGATGTCCCATGTTTTGGATCTGCTGAGTCAATGGTGACTCACTGCTGCAAAAGATTTCACCTACCAAAAAGGGCTTTCCCAGTGGTTTGCTATCCTTTTGAACCTCCTGGAATTCTTTGGTTATTTTATGGATTAATCTTTGCAGATCCCTGACATCATTGTGAACAGTTTGACAGGACTCCGCGATCAGTTCATCTTCAGGTTGATGATCTAGTCCTTCTGGGCATTCTTCTCGGCCTGGTCCTCCAGGTGCTTGATCACTCGGCCAAGAGCATTCTCCATGTGAAGCATGCGCTCCTGGAGAGCTATGACATTCGGATCCTGAACATACGGAGTGGCCCCCGTAATCCCCTGGTTGTACATCTCGAAGGCTTGCTCCTCGTCGATGTCCAGTGGAAGATCCATGGATGCCCCAGATGGAGCCATCTGCCTTGCTTTGGCCTTTGCTTGGATGGATCTGTGTCCAGAAGTCTCGCTGATCACGGTGTAACTTCCTGCCAGTGACTCTGGTGGTGGAAACACTGGCACCTGGGTATTCATCTGCTCGTGATGCTCCACCATCAACTCCACAAATCGGATCAGGCGTCGATGTCCGAGTGTCTTGCTGTTCCCGTACTTGGCTGTCATGAAACTGATCCACCCTTGGTCTTCCCAGGCCTTCTCGTACGTTTCGCCCTGGTGCTTGGACCCGAAGGTCACAACCTCGGACTTCAGATCTGCCAGAGTCAAATGAGACAGATCTGGGAGTGGGACTTCCACTTCGGTCTGCAGGGCTTTCAGTCGGCTGATCAGAGACATGGCTGGTCTCTTTCGGGTGGTTGGCTATGATGTCGGGCACTTGAACCGCAGGCTGATGGTTGAACACCTGATTGACGTGGTTTTCCTCTGACACAAAACCAACGGACCTGTGAACCTTTGCCTCATGACATGTTTCTTGGTTTTCACTACGGTGGAACATTTCTGACATGTTGAATTTCTGAACTTGCACTTCCTCGGACTGGGCGTCGGCTGATGTTTCTTCAGGGCCACGGCTGTCAGTGCGAGTTGCAAGGAAAGTTGACTCGACCAGCTTCGTGTCGAGCTCTGCGGATGTGTGCTGTTTCATGGCTGCTTTGACAAGATCATTTAAATTGACTAGAAAAAGACCTCGTTCGGCGAGTTCCAATGGAATTTCATGATTCAGCACCGGACTGGAAAGGCTGTACTTGGAGCAATCGATGGTGGCCCTAATGGCTCGCATGAACGTGTTGCTGATGAGGAAGGGCGTCCCTCCTTGCACGATTGCTATCTTCAGCTTCAGATGGCCTATGGGAACAACAATGGCTTGGCTGCTGGTCAGTGTACCTTGGTTACCAAACTTAAAAGTCACCTGACACGGACATCGTGACAACCGGGCACGAGTCTCCTCATCCAGACTTTGAATTAGGCACTTCACGTGTTCTGACCCAATTACGGTCTTTGACGCACCAAGGTCAAGCACTCCACAGGCATCATGAGTTGCAAAACAAATTGGATTGGTGGGTAAAACTGTTTGATCTGCAGCGTTAGTCATTCGAATGGAACCAGCCTCGTCTAAAACTGCTGCCTTGGGCGTGACCCTATCAGTTCTTGAAACGACGGGCAAATCATCTACAGACCTGGATTTCACGGTTTCTCTCAGCTGGAAGTCAGTTGGCATCGTTTGGCGTCCCTCAGTCCTAAGGAGATGGCTGCGCAAACGGTCTTTGGCTGTGAACTTCGTGGACCCAAAACTAGTATATGATCTCTTGATTCTCCCAGAATACGTCCCCGATAGCTATACTTGACATGATCCTGCATGGGTTCACATGTAAAACAAAACGACAAATTCGGCTTGGGCTCATCTATGGATGTCTCAGGCAAATCAAGGAACTCGAGAGGAAGACTACTGCCACTGTTGGTTGTGATCACAGTGGACGTCGGTGCAGTCGATTTAGCTTCAGTCGAGTTGGCACTTCCCTGACTTTTGAGTGGGCATTCGGCCTTCCAGTGGCCTCGAACTCCACATAGTCGGCATGTGGACGACATGATGCGTTCTTGCAGAGTCTTTTTTGGTCGATTGTCATGAAATTTTCCTTTGCCAAAAGGCTTTCCACCATACCCCTTACCCTTGCCAGCATAGGGTTTTGCAGGAAAGAACCCCCGATTTCGGAATTTTTCTCCCATGCGATGTCGAGCCTGCTGATATGCTGAAAATGCTGTGGCCAGCTCACTGTCCTCCTGAACGGTCTCCTGGGCTGCAGCTTCAAAGTCTGCAATCAACAGAGCATCTTGATCTCCTTCTTGAATCAAGGTCTCAAGAAATTCAGCCTCAGCGGCCTCATCCAGTGGGGCGGTGCCTAGATCGGACTCAGCTACGGCTGCATGATCGGTGACGGTGTCAGCCATGAGGGTCGTCCCATCATAAATCTTAGTTCTGGCAGCTTTGCGGCCAGTCATCTCATGGAAAAAGCTTGCACCTAGAACCCTAATGGCTTCATGCACACTCTTCATTGCCAGTTGACCTGAAACCTCACTGTCCATGATGACACGTTTCTTCTCATCGGCTGACAGCAAGGATCCCCGCAACACAACGTATGCTTGAATCTCCTCGATCTTCATCTTCCTGGCTAACAATCGACTCCACATCACATCAGCTCGGGCCAAATATGAGTCATTGGCCTCGTCAGATTTCTGTATCGTGTGATACAGGGCCTGCTCTGCATCCTCATACTGTCCATACTGTCGTTCCAGTGGTATCTTCCCCCACTGACCTCCCAGATGCACTATCAGCTTTCGAACACATTCCTCATCGCCTTTGAGAAGCTCCGTCTGATGTATCTGCAGTTTCTGGAATGCCGTGCCCTTGCATCCCAGGATGAGACGTGTGATCAGTTCCTGAAGCTTCCCCTTAGGCCATGCGGCCAACACCAGTTCGACTTTTTGCTGATAAATCAAAAGGTCATCCGTGGCCGGGTCAAAGGTCGGTACCAGCGACGATAACTAGTTGCTCACGCTCGAGCTCCCTGTTTCAGATGCTGATGACATCGTTGTCCCGGATGCCCCCTTTCGGGGGCTCCGCTACCAATGTAAATGGCAGCAACTCCAGTTGTTGAGAATGATGACAACTCTGTTGTTGATCGAATGCCAAAATGATTAAATCAAATGTCCAAAAGATCAAACTGCAAACGTCCCACCACGCTCAGTGCAATCTCTGTTTTCCAATGCCAGCTGAAAGTGCAAAAGTCCCGGACTGAGAGCACAGGGCTGGATGGTTTCGGTCTCAAGCTTCCAAAAAGGTTGTTTCAGGCTCCCTGGCCTATTGTATGTGGTCCCTGCCACACGTGCCCTATGGCTGCAAGGATCTAGGAAACCCACCCAGCCCTCACCTGACTTGCCCTGAGCCAAAAGCTCCTTGAGTCGCACAGCTGAGAGAAGGTTCGATTGGAGAACCTGGGCATGGTACTGTTTCTAAATTGGAAAATCACAATATATACTTATATATATATATACTTATATATATATATATACATATATCGCACTGTATCACTACATCCCATCACATGCCATGATATGCCATTAGATTCTTGTTGTATTCCATGATATCCCATGGTGTCCCACGATATCCCATCACATGATATAATAATATAATATGTACATATATATATATATAATTATATATACATAATATTGTATATAATATAGATATCCCATTGTATCCCATTATATTCCCAGTGGTTTTGCTTGCATTCCAATGTATTCTTCCCGTCACGTTGGAGTCATCTTCGCTCCGCCAGTTCCTCCGTCACGTCTCCATGATGCAGCTGGATACCCCGCGGGCCGCAGGGCCTTTGAAGGTGCCGACGGGGTGCCAACTGGGTGACGGGGGGACCAGGAACCATCGCTGGGGAACTGAGAATGATGAGTAACGGATTTCGACGTATCCTATGATCAGATAAACGCATATACACATTTATATATGTGTGTTTTGGATCTAAGATGATCTAAGGGGCTGGCATGTCTCTGGCTGCAGGTCTCCCGCAGAAAAGGCGCTTTGGTTGTGGAGGGTTCGCATGCTGAGAAGGCGCGGTGTAATTTCGGCAGCACTATGCTGATGAAATGGTTGTAAGTGAAAAAAAAATGTGTGTATATTATATATATATATATATATTATCATATAGATAGATCCATGTTGAGTATGTTACAAAGCTTCAAATACAAGACTGGGACTAATACTTACAGTTACCATTTAGATTTCTTTCAACGCCTGAAAATAAGAAAGGGGTGAAATGATGCATAGTATCCAGTGTAGACCCGTCGACTGGCCATGCAGCCATGGACATGGAAAACAAAAACTGTGCAGCTTCTTCAAACGGATGACAAAATATAGATTTTAGTAGCTTTGTTTGTTTGGAGACACTGTGCAGGTGATATACTAAAGTTCCTGAAAAATAGGGGAAACGCGAATTTAGGGGTTCAGGGGTTTCAGGGTACAGCAAGAAATCCATTAACGGCGGACTGGTTGAATCTGACTTAGCTCCTCAATGATGCACATGTGCAGCCATCACAGGTCAGGCAGCTTTCCGACTTGGACTGGCTCTGATGGGAAAACTCGCGGGCCACTGGCCACGTAGGATCTTACCTATATATCTATATATATATACATGGAAAAACCTGCTTGTCCTGAAAGCAGCTGACCACTTAGTAAGTAGTTATTTGCAAATTGGAAATGGATGTTTCAGACTTCACAAGCATCACTTGGTGTTTGCTGATTCTTCATTTTGGTTAATCCTGACTTTCGCAAGCCGCAAGTGTCACTCACAGTGCTCCTGTTTCGTGCAAGAAGCGCGAGCAGAACAAGGCAAAACTGTACTGCAGGGCTTCAGCATGGTTTTTCTTGAGGAATTGAGAAAATTTGCCGCAAGGCTATGCCAGTTTTGGCCCACAGCTAAGGCAGCAATGCTGGACCGCGATTCGACCAACGAAGCCCTAAGCTCAGTGCTCTTGGATGCTCTTGGCGACCTCACCAAGATCACACCAGAATTGATGGTTACTAAGGGGAGTCCAAGAAAACTCAGTTTTGGAATCACTATGGTTGCCAAACACTGTGATTCCTGCGAACCACAAATCTAAAGAACAATCCAGGACTAGTAACTAGTTTTGGCAAGACTTGGCAAGTACAAAAGAGAGAAGTGACACACAGTGCCTCCACTTTTCTTCGATTCATGTTTGTCTCGCGTTTTTTTTAATGGCCGTGGCTAGCCACCACGAGGTCCGGATTGAGAGGCTCAAAGACCAGCGTCTTGGCATCATGGACGGCTGACAAGACATGCCTGGAAAATCCAGACACGGAGTAGTTCCTTTGGCAGTGTGTTCGTTACTGTAAGGGTTGAAGGATAAAAGACCTTGTGCGTATATTATGTATATCTAGATGCAAATAAAAGTTAATTACTTTACTTCGAGTTATCCCCACCATGACATCTATACGTTTTATTACTGGCAAATCTTCTGGCATTCTATCTGACATATCTTCTGGCATTTTATCTGGCATATCTTCTGGCATATCTTCTGGCATTCTACCTGGCATATCTTCTGCAATATGTTCTGACATATCTTCTGGCACTCTATCTGGCATATCTTCTGACATTCTATCTGGCATTCTACCTGGCATATCTTCTGCAATATGTTCTGACATATCTTCTGGCACTCTATCTGGCATATCTTCTGACATTCTATCTGGCATTCTATCTGGCAAATCTTCAGGCATATGTTCTGGCAAACATTCTGGCACTTTATCTGGCATACCTTCTGGCATTCTATCTGACATTCTATTTGGCATACCTTCTGGCATTCTATCTGGCATATCTTCTGGCATTTTATCTGGCATATCTTCTTTCTATCTGGCATATCTTCTGGCATTCTACCTGGCCTGGCATATCTTCTGACATTCTATTTGGCATACCTTCTGGCATTCTATCTGGCATATCTTCTGGCATTTTATCTGGCATATCTTCTTTCTATCTGGCATATCTTCTGGCATTCTACCTGGCATATCTTCTGGCATATGTTCTGACATATCTTCTGGCACTCTATCTGGCATATCTTCTGGCATATCTTCTGACATTCTATCTGGCATTCTATCTGGCAAATCTTCTGGCGTTCTATCTGGCAAACATTCTGTCACTTTATCTGGCATACCTTTTGGCATATCTTCTGGCATATCTTCTGACATTCTATCTGGCATTCTATCTGGCATATCTTCTGGCATTCTATCTGGCAAACATTCTGGCACTTTATCTGGCATATCTTCTGGCATTCTTTCTGACATTCTATCTGGCGTTCTATCTGGCATATCTTTTGGCATTCTATCTGGCCGTTGAGGGCCAGCGGTGCTCACTGAGCTCGGAGGGTCCCAGGTTGAGGTCCAGCGGTGCTCACTGAGCTCGGAGGCTCCCAGGTTGAGGTCCAGCAGTCCAGCGGTGCTCACTGAGCTCGGACGGTCCCAGGTTGAGGTCCAGCGGTGCTCACTGAGCTCGGAAGGTTCCAGGTTGAGGTCCAGCGGTGCCCAGTGCGCTCAGACCCTTGCAGTTGAGGTCCAGCAGTGGCCACTGCGTGCGGAAGTTGGCGAAGAGCTTGGCGAAGAGTTGGCAAGGCGGAAGTGGAGATGGAAGTGAAGGCAGAGGCGGTGGAGGAGAAGGAGGAGGAGGAGAAGGAGAAGAAGGAGGAGGAGGAGAAGGAGGAGAACAACTCTGATACAATCTAACAACCCTCACCTGGCAGGTGGGGAAAAAAGAACACAGCAGGCACACACTAGACAAGAATGGATCATTATATGATCCGGCAGGAACTGAATCCTGAAACATGCAAACCAGCCTAGATCGTTAGATTAGTAAAGGAGCCATATGAGGTACTTCTCGAAAACGATGTAGGGC
This sequence comes from Cladocopium goreaui, assembly GCA_947184155.2. Lineage (NCBI taxonomy): Eukaryota > Dinophyceae > Suessiales > Symbiodiniaceae > Cladocopium > Cladocopium goreaui. Next base: position 40,884 of record CAMXCT020000071.1, on the reverse strand, counting down.
ATCCAATATTGTCAAACGTAGTTAAAACCAGAGTCCAAAGAGTTTTGACCAGCATGTTGAAAATCCAAAATAATGTTTCGGCGATTGTTTCCCAAAAAGACCCAAAGTTCGTCGGCGACATGATCTCGGCGAAAATATGTCAAAAAATCATAATACTGTCGGCGATATGGTTTCGGCGAAAATCTGAGGAAGGTTCTGATGCATGCAATACAGATTGTGGCAACCATGTAGATTCGAAACAACGCAGTGTAACAGCTTGATCAACAGTTGAAACCAAACGTTGCAGGTACACAGAGTTGATCAGACTCTGCTTCCAGCACAAGTGGATAGCTTCGTTGGGTGCAGTCTCCACTGTGCTCTGCACCCCCCTGCAAATTAGTGAAAACCAATAAGAAGTTTTACATCTGTTCAGATGGTACACACACACACCTCGCATGTAGCGAGGTTTGATTTTTTGGAAGAACTTCGCTGGCGGAATCGGCAATACACCAGTGAAAGTGAACCTGTAATAACCTAATGTACAAACGGGCGATCACTTCAGTCAGAAGAGGAATTTGGAGCTTGTAGAAGAACTTCGATAGCATCGTGGAAGCTCATGCGTTCAACCATCGCCCAAGTCTGATTGAGTTCCCCAGATGCCGTAGCAGCCTTCAAGGTGTCAGATAGATCTTTGGCTAATTCATGGAGCCGGGTGGTTAGGCTCGGTTCATCTGCAGGAGATGTCGTCTCAATGGGCACATTGTGAAAAGGATGGTGTCCGTGTACAAGAGGAATCTCGAAATGATGTCGCCAATAGTCCGCTGTACGCAGGGACCACTCCCAGTTGCCCGAAAGACCATAAAAGTAGTGTTCAGGGTCACGACATCGGGAATGCCCTAACAAGGGGATTTCTTCAATGAATAGCTCCCTGGTGTTGTTGGAGTGGGTAATGACCTTGAATTGGATCTGGTGAACCACGCGAGAAGAGAATTGAGCACGATGGAGGTAGTTTTGTGCCGAACTTGACTCCGTCGGAAACGGGACGCCAGGAGGTGCTGGTCCTGAATATGTATCAGAATGGGCCATAGTACCCGTGTCAGGAGCCGTACTGTCAGTTACCAAAGGTGCCGACGTAGGGTTGGTAGTAGCGTCAGGAGGGCCTGAGTGACATAGTGCAGAAGTCTGGGCGTCTGGTACTTGAACCTGGGGTGGATTTAGTAAGGTTCTTTGCGCTGATTGGTGGTGCTTCTATGTTTTAAGACATGGTTATAGAGTTGGTTTTTAACATATGTTACAAGTCATTCAGGGATATGTATGTGTTGCCCAAAACTCTCTTGATTTAACATATTGGAGAAAACGTATTGCTTCAAACATGTTTGTCTTGTTTAGATGTTACTGTTTCCATGATCAACTCATGTAAATTCATATGTCACATGCCTTGCCGAAGGCTAAACCCTCCTGAGCAAAGATCATTTACCAGTGTTTCCATAATGAATTCAGATTTCCTGTCCTGGCCAAGGAGGTACACCTTCCTGAGCAAGGATTTCATTCACAAGTTTTCATTATCACACCTCCTGACCAGGACCAAGGAGGTGCACGCAACAATCATTGACATGTTTTCATTATCCATCAGTGTCCTGACCAAGGAGGTGCACCCTCCTGAGCAAGGATCATTGACATTCATCATATAAGCTTCCTTGGCCAAGGAGGTACACACTCCTGAGAAAAGTGTTTTGTGAACTTCTTCTTTTTTTTTGCCACGCTCATTGCGCAGAGAGGCTTCTATAGTTTCCTGGACAATTGGTCAACACCAGCAGCTACTAGGGGGAAGTCACGCAAGGAGGCTCCTTAGGTCTCCTGTGTCAGTAGCAGCGTTTTCTCAACCAATGTTTTCAGCCATGTGTCAGACGAGCCAAGCGACAAGATTTGGCCAGCTCCTCATGCCGGTGAGCCCAAAGAGGTCGACTTTGTTTTGCAATTCTGAGAAGCCATGGAAGCAGGATGCAGCAACCTCAGCCCAGATGGTTCAACAGCAGCTTCTCCGCAGGGTGGGCTCAAAGACAAGCATGGCTATTTGATGAACAGCGCATCTTGACTGCACCAGAAGTTTCGACTCTTTTTGCTCAAGTTTTGTTACTAAACTAAACCCCTATGTTTAACACTGACAGCTGAGAACTCGGAGACACGCCAGTTAGCCAAAAAGATCCGAGCAGAGCTGCGCTGTTGAAGCTGCTATTTCCCAGACTGAGATTCAGATACTTGCTGAAGATCATTTTTGGACGTCGCCTCTGACCGTTGTCCGGAGTGTATCAACGTCTCATCGCCGCAGGGGAGACGCGGCTGAGGGGAAAAAATGGCCGAAGGGGTCACTTTGAACGGTGGCTGAGTGTCATTCAGTAATTTCTTTCATGGCGGCAGCCAGCTTGGCAGGCTTTCCTATCAGTTGATCAGTCATTATTATTGTTAGCTGCAAGCCGCACACATTTCCCTTTCTGCTTGACCGGCTCAAACCTAGGGATCAGCAAGTATGTCAGAGCAGTTGGGCAACTGTTCGCTTGGCGGCTATGATGATGATGCACATGTGAAAGCTTGCTCTGCAGGTGCAAAATGTGCTCGATGCACATGGGTGAAATATAAGCCTGTATGGCAGAAAGAATTAGCATGGTTGGACGCCAAAATGAATATGGAGAGTGGCAGTTGGGGCTTGGGCTGCCGACTGTGCCATGATGCTCAGGAAGTGAGTCCTGAAGCCATGTCCAAGTTTCCGGTTTCCAGGCATCACTTTGCAAGGTATGAAGTGAACAGTGGTGACATTCGTGTGGCTCGTTTCCGCAAACATGCTGCTTCGCCTGCTCACCGCACTGCTGAAAGCTACCTATCTCCTGTGTGTCAGTGCCACCCGCCCAACTCAAGCAAACTCGTCCACGAAGGAGGTTCAAGCGAAGTCTCCTGTGCGCGACGACGGAAGAGAAAAGGTGAAATTGTTTTCGGCAACTTTGATTGCAGAAGGAGTGTCAAGAGCCTCCTGTCCTGCTGCAACTACGGCTGTCAATTGGCATGCGCTGCAATAGCAATCAAGGAGGCTCCAGTAGACTCCTGCAAGGACGGAGGCATCGTACTTCTGAATTCACTCAGTAACAAGGTACAAGGAGGTGCAAGAGGTCTCCTGGTCCTGTACAGGCCGAACGTTTCATGTTGCAAGGAGGCTTCTGCAGTCTCCTGTTGTCTATTTTTGCCTTCCGCGGGCAGCAAGTTGAGTTAAAAAAGATCGCTACTAAGGCCTCTCCCTACTATTTCCAGGAAGCAGTTCGACCGCCATGTGTTGCATGTGTTCACCATGTACAGCATGGCAGGCAAATACGCGTTTGGCCGCCGTGTTCGTACACGGTTTACCATGTGCTAACATGGCAGCCTCCTTTCTTTATCAAGGAGGCTGCGCCATGTTAGTGCACGGTCTGCCAGGTGGTAGCACGGCAGGCAAATACGCGTTTGGCCGCCGTGTTCTTACACGGTTGACCATGTGCTAACATGGCAGTCCTGGTCTTTGAACTCTCCAGAGGACCCGAATTTAGTACGGGTCATGAGCATGGCAGCCAAATACGCGTTGACTCTTGCAGCTGGCCCGAATTTAGTACGGGTCACGAGCATGGCAGTCAAATACGCGTTGAATGCTGCAGTTGGCCCGAATTTAGTACGGGTCACACGCATGGCATGGTACAACCGTCTTGATTTTAGCAGGAGACATTTTAAGATCCTTGCAGTCCTGGCCCAGCTGTGAGTGTACCTCCAACTTAGTTATTACTTCCCACGGCTGAGTTTCTGCAGAGTGGGTATTCGCCGAGACGTGCAAGTGAAGCACTTTGAGTGGCCAGTGCCTTTCAAGGAGCGGCTCACGCTCAAGCAGCTCCTTGGCAATCCTGCCATGGAATGGAAGTGCAACTTGCGGGAGAAGACACACGATGTCGACGGCTCAGCTCTATCCAGCACAGCCCGCAAGAACTTGATCCAGTTTCAAGACTTTTTGGACAAGAATCCGGCCAAACAAGACTCTGACTTCATTGTCGACACAGGCGGTTCTTCAGCAACTTGGATGGAGGACAAATGCCCCTGCCTCACTGCCACCAGATGCAAAGGAAAGCATTGCTACTGGTGGCATCAAGGCCAGAGGTTCCTCACCCCGATAGTTTTTTTTTGCTTCAAGGCGTGTGGCCTGGGGCCTACAAGCCTGGAGATGTTGAAGAACTTCAACGTTTTCCACAAAGGGTATTAGGACATATGATTGGCAACGCCATGTCTGTTTGTGTAGTGCGACGCTTAGTGCGATGCATTTTCCAAGCACGTGGCATTCTTTGAAGAATAGGCGGCATGTTTCCAGTTTGACCTGTTGAAAATCATTTGAGTCAGCTGCGCTAGCCGTGGTTACCACATTGCTTGCACATTCAGTGCTGAACATTGCCGCAATGCAATTCAACCTCGGTTTTGCTTTGTCCATTGCATCGACCCATTCGACCCAGGTTTTGGCTCACAAAACTAGTCTAACCTGCAACATGGCAGCAGCAGGTGAGAAGAGATTGCTCCAAGGTGTCCTCAACAGAGCTGACTTGCAGTTGGGCGTCCAAGCCTTCTTGCTGTGGGATCCAGCACTCAAGGAGAAGAGCGCATTTGAGCTGGAAAATGCTCGTGAGGCTTTGATTTTTTGCCAGCCTTTCTTCAAGGAAGACCGCACCAGGTCATGTGCGCTTGCCTGTGCCATCATGTTTTTCACCATCCTTCAGATGACGCTGGACCGCCCTGGCACAGAGCCCACAGACTGTACATGGACCGCTCACCTTTACACCAGGTCTGGACAAATCCAGCCTATGCAAGAGAAGATCGAGAAATGTCCAGCTTTGACATCGCGCGGGTTGCTTGCAGGAAAGGTTGGTGAGTTGGATAGCGCTGCTTCTTTTCTTTTGGGCGCCATCAACGCCATGCCTCATGACCTGCTGCCCCAGGCGCCGCATTTCGAAGGCTGCTTCGCTTGCCTGGACGACTTGTTGGTGCATATGAAGTTTCGACTTCACCAAAGTTCTTCTGCTAGTTAGGTTCGGGACCGAGGCATGTGAGCTGAACAAATGTCCTTTGGTGCTGCTCGCTTTCGCATAAACACAGTGGCCCCGAGAACGACCCGGAAACTTTCAAGGAGGACATCGCCCTTAATATCGAAACCTCCTGTAACGCCAAAGTTATTGATTGATCATAGCTCGACAGACATTATAAGGAAGGCCTTGCAAGGTCTCCTGCGCACAAGCCTGTTTTCAAGGAGGTGTTGCCTCCTTTGTTAAAATTTATGGGAGGCGCTGCTGTAAAGTTTGTGGAGGGCGCCACCGCGCAGAGCGCGGAGGGGCTCTGTGCCACAACAAAAACACCAGAATCACCTACTATACACATCGGATCTTTGCACACTGACGCTTAGCATCAGTCATATTTGTTTTTTAGTTATAACTGATCGATTTGTAAACATCCGGAACACCATTCTTCAGTTTTAAATCCACATTACCACCCACTAAATAAAAGCAACGCCAATCACTTCATCACAGAAGCACCATCAATCAGCACAAAGAACCTTACTAAATCCACCCCAGGAACTGGGTTGGTAGGAGCGAGTCCACGGGTAGGATTCGAAGGCCAAGACAAGCCCGCCACGGTCGCGTCTCGTTTGTGTTCCATGGGTGAAACTGTCAGAAATGCGAGAAATAGTGCAACAACGGCTGAGGCATCAAGAATTGCAAATATAAGCCAATCCCGAAAATGATAACATTCACAATAATGATAAAAGTGAAGTCCAGTCCTCAATCAAGTGGTTCAATTGCGACGGAGAAGCCACAGCTCAAAGTCAAATAAAGTAGAAATCAAAGAATCCTTTGTGTTGGTGAGGTGTCAAGGGAGAATTGAAGACCCTGCAGCATGGTCTTTTTTGGCCGGCTAGCGTATCAGGGCAGGATCACACCGGAGCTAAATTTGTAGCATTGCAGACGTAGTACAAAAGGCTGTGTGGTACCCGGAATGAGCAAAGAGGATTCGCGGGAATTGTACTGCCGAAGTCGCCATTCAGGTCGGTATTCCTCCAAAAGCTGCAAGATCGTCATATCATTGGAGACTTGGAATGTATCACCGTCCAGGTCGCAAAAGCGAAACTCCAAATTCGAGGGATCAATTTGGATGTCCCATTGGGACCTCAATCTTTTCGAAATACAGAAGCGTAGTTCGCTAATTGGGATGAGGCCGGCTTCAACGGGTTCCATCTGACGCGACCAAGTAAACAGAGCCTCAAGTTCGTAGCCACTGACATTTTTGAAATTTGAGCTAGCCATAGCCATGTAGTGTTCACGGTCAGGTTCGCTGCGATGAGTCAATGCCTGTAGGGGAGAGAAGTCAACCAAGATAAGAACAGGTCGGTTTGGAGGAGGGTTCACATCACCAGGAAGGCCTCGATGTCCAGCAAACCATCCAATGGTTCGGGTGCCCATTGGTGTCTCAACCGTGGAGGTAGCACGATATGGATGAGGCCGAGAAGAATGAGCCATGGCGTCCAATATCGAGTGTCGAGGATCGAGGATAGAACGGAAAGCCCAAGCTGCAAAATAGGTTGATAATTACCAAGGAATAAAGCTCAAAGTGTTGAAAATTGGAGGGAAACGGTGTGCCTAGAAAATAGTCACAAAACGGCAGTAAGTCACTGTTCTTTTCCGGTGCCGACAAATAATGTGGTGTATTACACACTGGAGTCTGACATATCCATCGGGTCCGTGTCGTTCGCATCCAGTGGACCTTGTACTTGTTGAGGAGGGACGGTAGGCCGAGTGAGATGTAAAGTACGTTGTGATGTTGCCGGTGGTGACGAGGGTGGTGTAGACCGCCATGGTGGCCAATATAAGGAGGTGGTAGTTCCTTGAGAGTGATGTTGCGCAGAGCGTCCCCAGCATGACTGCAAAATATAGAGTTGGTCTGGTATTGCTTCATACGGTTGGGAAACATAGACATTGGAGTGTTCAGGGTGTGGTAGAACAGGAACAGCATTTGCCGTGGAGGAGGAGGATGATGATTGAACTGGTACATCATAGTGTCGGCGCCAATGATTGGCCGTGGTACGTAGGGTCGCCTGATCAGTGGTGAGGTGCATGTTCTCCAGAAAGGTTTCCACCGGTTTCCACGTTTCAATACCATCAAGTGTCCTTTCCACGACCCAAAGTTCATCCGGACGGTTAGACAACGGATAGCTCAGCTTCTTGATGAATACAGAATGGACAGTTGTAGAGGTCGGGATGGTTCGTGCTTCGCGAGGGATATACGATGCCGAAGTAGGATCATCCGGCGGTAGATGTGGAACTGGGCCATGTAGGGATGTAGGTGGGGAACGGTGTGAAACCAATCGAGTAGTATCGTCCGTATTGTAGGTCATCGTATACAATAGCAATAATATGGTTTCGAAATACACTGGGCTGAAGCCAAAAAGCCATGCGAAAAGTCAATGATAAGGGAGTGAAGAACGAACATCACCAAAGGGAAAAGAGAGAAGTGAAAAAGACAACGGAAAACCAAAACCAGGGTGGCGGGCATCATAGCGAATGTTTTCCTTTTTCCTCATAGATGTTAGCATCGCCAGGATCAATCTTGAAGGCTAATCACTCGGCCGCCTTAGTATATCTGGTGGCCGTGACGAAAGGATGCCCACGGGGAATCACTTGAACATGTACAGCGAAGCCTGTGTCTTGTGCGTCTGGATGGGGTGTCAGCAGCAAAGGTGAACACTCACGAGTCGTGAAGGCATCAAGATGTTGGTGAGTTTTCCATCTCGGGTAAAACCAGTTCAAAACGTCCAGAAGAGAATGAGGGAGGTCATCAAGCATCTGAGCTCCTTGATCGGTATCAATCATCATGTAGAATTCTGAAGCTGGTAGGTGTATCGACCATCGTTGTAGCAGCGTGTCGGTGACTACTGTTTTGAGGTCTGAAACGAAATGACTGCGAGCATAGTCCGGGTAGATCACCTTGAACGTCTGGAACAGGCTATCATAGGTGGCCGTAGGGAGGTTGCCCGCGACCTGGGGGCTCAAGATGTTGTAGTAAGGGTTGCGGACGGCAAGTTGCTGCATCGGTTTCAGGTCCAATTGGAAAATAACTCGTCGGTGGGGTGTCGTAGGCGGAGTCCGGTTGGATGGGTGCTGAAGTGACGAAGAGCCCATAGTGGAGAACGATGCCCTTGTTGGAGAGCGTGAGCGACGTGTAGGTGAGATCGTCTCATGGGACATAGCTCGCAGTTGGCAATAGCGGTCCAGGTGAATGCGGAGAGACATAATAAATGGCTGGCGGGTGGTATGATACGACGTGTCAAAATTCAGTGGACCAACAATGCCCTAGGTTTTGAAAATCACCAAAGGGAACAAACAGCTCAAAAGAATGGACCAACTGGTTGGTGAAGCTGTAATACAGTGCGGCAAACTACCTTTTCTTTTTGTTCGCATATGTCGTTGGTCAGCCAAGTTTGTCTTTGATCTTGTTCCACATAGAGCGAACATCTTCCTCGGACTTGCCCATCTTGGTCGCGATCACTTTCCATGAAAATCGAGACTTCTCGTCAGTCTTCAATGTGCGTAGTTTCTGCTTGTCCTCGAACGTCCAGAGTGACAATGGGCTCGAGGAGCGGGATCGGGATTGGTCACGTCGGCGACGACGCTTGGCAGGCGCCTTTGGGGCGGATTTGGCTTTCTGTTTCCGATTCGGTGGTGAAGGTGTTCGCGTAGACAACTTCGAGGGTGCAGGTAGGACATCAGGTGACGGAGCGGCAACATGGTGGTGTGGCTCAGGGAGATGGGTTTCCACCAGTTCATCCATAAGTGCCTCTTCTTCCACCAGATCCGGCGATGGGATGGGGGCATTGTCAATGAAGGCGTTGGTCTGGTCCGAATAATGTGGTCGTAGCCCATCAGGTTGATTCCATACGTTTGTGCTGGGAAGAGGAGTAGGTTCAATGTTGGGAATAAGCGTGGGTGGTAGTAGCGCCATTGCTCGATGTAGTAGAAGGTAAGCATGGTGAACATCATGAAGAAATTGAAAAAACACTGGTTCTTGAATCGGAATCGACGTCGTAGGAGGCGAAGAAGCCATGACAATGCGTCGAATATGGGCCAACAAGTGAAGAAACCGAGTTTGAGAATAAGCCAGCTGGAAAAGCACTAGTCCAAATCCTATAAATTCACATGTAGTCCAAATAGGTGAAACGGTCTGCAAGATGTGAATAGTGAAACGTAAGTGCCAGCAGCAGAACGGTTCAGGATTTTACCACAATGAGGAAACGTGTAAATATTGACGAATCGGCTTTGAAGCAACGACAAGATCGGACTCGGTAAAACCTGCAGCTCTGTACAAACGGTGCAATGCGGCAAAACCTCGTGTCCGTTCGTGTGCAGGGTGCGCGCATTTGGCGACCAGGAATAATCGTGAAACAAAACGCGAAAGTTGGACCGTCAAAGGTGATGCGGAGAATGGCGCCATGACCTGGTTGAAGTCGCGTGGAGGGCTATAACGAAGGGCGAAAGGCTCGAACTCGATGCAAAAGCCCAAGAACTCCTGGTCCGGTTCCGTTTCCAAAATGATTGGATTGCCGTAGAACTCCGGGTGAAGAAAATTGGCGAAGCAGATTTCGTAGTCCCAGCTGGGGTCCGACAAGCACAGTCTGTTGTCCACATAGCGAAGGAGGCGAGCTGTAAGATCCATTGTGTGGAGTGTGGTGCGGTAGGTTCGGTACCAGATTTCTTCCGAGAGTGCGACGACCATCATGCACAGTGCTGGACTCAGTGGGGAGCCCATAGGGGAGCCCCGGATTTGTTCAAAAACTGTAGTGCCAATGGAGAATTGAGTCATCTTCAAAGACATAAGGATGATGCGTTCGATGTCCCGAATGAAGATCTTCCTGGTCACATTGAGTGTACGACACGTGCGGCCTTTGACTACGTCCCCGGTGGTGTTGCCCGGGGTTGCCTTAACAGAGATGATCTCGTCCGGGTCGGTGTTCATGAGGGTCGAGAGGAACTGCAATGTTAGGCGCCAGCTAGCGATGAAGCGGTCAGTGTCAATGCTTGTGAAAAAGCCCGCAAGATCTTGGTTGTGTATTCGTGGAGTGGGAAGCGAATCAAAGTCGGTATCCTTGAGGAGCTTGATGAGATCAAATACATCGCCCCGTGCCAGGTTGTGGGGAAACGCTTGGGGCAGAAGGTTGTAGATCAGCTTGGCAATGCAATTCAACATTGGTCGAAAAGGTGCCGTGAAGAAGCTGACAATGGGTCGTCCGGCCTTGAACTGTTTCTTCCGTTTGGGGAGAACATAGGCATTCGGTAGGTCTCGTCCAGCACCCAGTGCCCATGGATATGTTTTGCCAAATTGGCGGTTGATCTCGGCGATGGTCTTTTCGATGATGTTACTCGGGCTCTGCTCCAACTTGCGAAATACCAACGGATCGGCGAAGGTGGTGGTGAGGCACTGGAAGTAGAGTACCCAATAGATGAGATACCCTTATTTTCTAACTATTCTCCTTGTTTTCACAAAATAGGCTATATACAGAAAATAGTCTACAACAAAATAAACTATTTAGTTAAATCTATGATTGAGAAATCGGTCTATTTTTACAAAATCGGCAGATTTTTCCCGGGACAGGGGGGGTCGTAGTTTGGTAGAAAGTCGGTCGGACTTTCGCCCCTTGTTTGCAGGCGTGGGTCGGAGTTTGGTGAAGGTTTGAAGATTGATTTTTGCAACCCCTCCAGCATTTCCACGCATTGGCGTCGTACTTTGGTCAGACTTTGGTCGGAGTTTGGCCCCAAATAGAAATTATCTATTTCCTAGGAAATAGATTATTTCCTAGGAAATAGGCTCAAAAAAATCTAACTATTAGTTAAATGTGTTTTTCAAAAATCTATCTATCTTTCAACCCCCCCAAATCTACCAATTCTATCTAAATAGACTACTTCTTGTGAAATAGGTTATAGTCAGAAAATAAACTAGTTCAATCTATTGGGTACGGGGCAGTAGATCCGTAGGGATGTAGCTCGCTTGTCCTCGTTGTGGAAGATGGCTTCTGGGAAGAGACGTTTGAAGCGGCCGATGTCTTTGTGAGTGATGTGGTTGTTGAGGGTGTAATAGTGGGATTGAATAGAACGGTGCCAAAGCTCATCAATATGGGACTTTTGTAGGGAAGGGAGTGAGTTCCGGGTAGTCCACGTCCGCAAAGCCAGGCGAAGCGATGTCTGGATTTCCTTGGAAGGTGGGAAGATTTTGTTTTGAAGTGATCCAGTCGCAATGGATGTGTGTGGGCCGTCGTCGAAATGTAGGTTGTCGCCGTCCAGGACCAAGTGGTGATCGGATTGGGGAACGTGAAGGGCATGAGGTCGAAGGACATCGCAGGCACACTTTGGGGTTTCGCCATCAGCCCATCTTGTAGCGGCTTCTTTGTGATTGCACAGGCTGTCCATCACCGAGGGGAACTTTGTGAAAACAACTGCCGTGGAAGGAGTCTGCAAAGTGGTGTTGTAATGTCGAGTTTGATGAACGTGGGAGGTGAGCAGCCGCCGGAGGTCCCGAGTCCAGTTTGGGCATAGTAACCAAGGTGCACGAAGAGGAACCGGTTTTCTGACTCGTTTGGCCTTCCAAAAGGTCAAAGCTCGGTCGATGGCATTGATGGCGTACGACCTTTGGGGTTCTCCTAGGTTGTTGGCAAGACGTCGGATAAAATAGCAGCCCTGGACCCCAATTTCGTTGGATCGGAGTTTCTTCTCCATGTGGAAGCGTCTGACGGAGTTACTACCCAGATCCTGAATAATCTCCCAGAGTTGTACTCGTCGATGGAAGAGAGGACTGTGAAGAGCGTGTCGAACGTGATGGGGTGTAGATCGCCAGCGAAGTTTCCGCCACAAGGAAAAGGCTCCAAATTGTCGGGAGGCGGAAAATTTGGTACGTGCTATAAGGCCCTTTCGGCAATTGAAAAACTGGTAAATATACGGAGTATTCAATCGAGGTTGCCACAATTGAATTAAGGCCTGTTCCAAGGCCCAAAAGTTGGATTTATTGGTGTAGATCGGGCAAACAGACCACATCCAGAAATTGTCAAATCTGCACCAAAACCGTAAGGCAACTTCGGCCAGCACGAATTTATGTTGTTGCACTTGCAGAAATTTCCGATAGCGAGAGTGTTCACGGTCCAAAACAAACGAAGACGTGGAACCAACATAAAACTTAGGTTGAAAATTAGCAATGTGGCTGAAACGAATATACACCGCCTGAGGGTGCTTGAAACATTGAAGGGCGACTGACAAGTCATCCCAGGATTTGCAAAAGAAAATACTCTGCATCGGAGTGCCTTTGAGCAAGGCTTGGAGTTTCGGATTGGCCCGTGGATGTAATAACACATATTGGCCCATCAATACCGTTTGGAGCATCCGAAAAGCAAAAAAGACATCAACAGAAGGGGACAACGTGAAAGGAGTCAATAGTGCAAGAACCAGAATACAAGAATGAGCCACGGCCAAAGTTCGCATAATGTTGGCTACTTTTGAGCCAGAGGATTTCAAATAGGCGGCTAGTCAGGATTGCATCAATAACGCCACCGTCATGACCTTGAGGACGACTTCATCCGTGGAGGCCCCCTTGTGCTTGCAGGGGTCGATACCCATGGCCACGCTTGCGCGTTGGATGGTTTTTGAAGCATCATCGGGTTGGTTTTGCCACCATTCATTGACCTTTTCCAAGTTCTTCTCCAGGATGTCCTGTTTGGGCTGTGGTAGCTTCAAGGCTTTCAACCACTTGGTGTATTGAGTGTCCGACAATGATGTGGGTTGGTTGTCAACGAGCCAAGTGTTCACGGAGCCCGGAGAGATAAGCAGAGTTGAGGGGTCAAAGGTCGTAGAAGCGGCAGGTTGTCCTTGAAGTGCGCGCCCTATCGGTGTCGTGGCCGGAGTGGAGCCCGGAGGTGCCGTAGCTGGTGAGGTAGTAGCGGCCGATTTTACCTTGGCCAGTTCTGCCTCCAGTTCGAGAATGCGTTGTTGGCTTGCCACGTCAGCAGAAGGTTGAGTCGGGAGCCAAGATTGGAGAAGTTGAGCAACATCTTTGGCCATGTTTTGGGTGGCTTCCTTCTGGTTGAGACATTGGCCTGCTGAACGAGCTCGAAATGTAGCAAGTTTGTCCAAGTCTACATTGCGGGTGCGTAGTTGTGATACCAGTTCGGCCACAAATACTGTAGTGCCTATGTTGTCAAAAGGAAGGACGAAGGTTTCTCTTCCGTATGCAACTCGGCGAAGCCAAGTATTGTGTAAGCCCTGGTACAAGAACTTCCAGAGTGGGACTTGTAAAGGATCCATGCCTTCAATGTCCTTGTAGCTTGAAAATCTGCTCTGTCGGATTCTGGAAGGGAAGTCCAAACCATTGATCTTGTTGGAGTCGTGGAAGTCGACGTCAGGTTTCCAGTTCTCCACTGGTGGGATTTCAATTGGTCTGCATGTATATCCTTCGTTGACAGAGGAACTTGCTCCTGGGGATGACATAGGTCTCGGTGATCTCGGTGTAAAAGGATGACGTTGAGGTGCAAAGTTGGCGTTGTTGGGAGGTGTCTGTGAGCTCGGAGGCGGCGTGGGCGGAAAAGGTGCCGTAGGTGAAGTCCATGGTGGGCGTGTTGGGAACGATGGAGACGTAGGTGGCGGAGGCGGTATTCCGGATGGGTTCCAAAAAGGTCGATGGGTCGTCATGGCATAGTGCATCGGGCCACGGAACGCCGGTACTGCTTGGTGCCATCCATGTTGGTGAGGAGGTGTGCGCGAGCGATCCGGCTGGGAAGGAGGAATTCCATTCACATCCGCGCTGAATTGGGAGATCTGGTCCTGGGACGCCATGGTGTAGACAAGGTCGCGAAATAATAGGTCAAAGAGAGCTCGAACTACCGATTGAAAGCTGCGGAAGATGTCGAGGTGAGACAATAGTAGTGTGCGGTTGAAATAGTGTGAAACATAATACGAGGTCTCAGTATGTGAAACATGAAGTGAAAAACGAAGCGGGCGAACGGATCAACAATCATGAGCATGCAGCAGTTCACAAACCTTTTGAGGAAGAAGTGGCGTCAATACCGGATGTCGGGAGAAGCATTGTTACTCCAAAATGATCGGGCGGGGCCACTAGGCTCATTGTATCGCTGGCGTAGAATAGTCAATACCTGTTCCGGTGCTCCTCAAAGATAAAGAATTCACCAGCGGGATTTGGAGTGGTAGGTCGAATGTCGAGAACGAGGTCGGCCTTCGTGGTACTGGTCTCGAGAGTGGCCTTCATGATATGTGGAGCGGTGGTCTCGGCGATGATAGGTCGAGTCATCCCACGAAGCATTGTCGTGCCAAGATCGGCGAGTATGATCCCGAGAGCCAGACGTAGTTGTCTCGCGGTGGCGGGGTGTGTCTCGAGAGTCGTCTGGATGTGTTTCCGAAGGGCCTGGGGGGTCGGCAGGAGGATCAGGTCGTGCTGGACGTCCGTGATCGTCAGGAGGTTCCGAAGGTGCATTGGTCTCCGTTGTCTGGTGTGTGATCAAGCTCGGGAAAACGGAGTGAGTGGAGGCAACATAGCATATGGATGCCGCGCTTGAGTTCATAGCTGTTGCATTGTCTTTGCCCTTGGCTATGCCCGTAAGGTTGCACAAGCGTTGAATTTGGTCATTTCCTCCAGCAAGGGCACGGATGCATTTTGGTGAGCGGCAAATGGCCAACAGGCCTGATGGGTTTTGTCCTTTGCCAATTTTGTAGAGCTGAGAGGTACAGACCTTGACAGCATAGCCGGGGAGGTTGTCGATGTCTGCGATCTCAGAGGACATTCCGAAGAACCCGTAACATGGGTATTGAGTTGGCATGCCAGCTTCGTTTTTTGTCCAAGTTGCCGGGCGGATGCAGTCTTCCGCCAGAATTTTGGCGACTGTTTCCCAACTCGTTTTGTGGTAGATCAGGTAGGTGCCCATGTGTTCGCCACGGTAGATTGGTTTCTTTGGCAATCCTGTGGGTACCGTGATGGTCAGCAGGTTCTCTGGCTCGATGTAGAAGGCCTGTGTTTGCCTCGCAAGGTCGATGTCCAGCAAGTTGGATTGTGCAAAGGCTCTGGCAATGTTCCTGACGGTGGCTTGGCTTGCTTTGATATAAATACGATGGTTGTTGACGGTACGGTATGGTTGAGCCAGCTGTTCGAACATCGCGTCGACGAATTGGTTGAAGAGCTGCAAGATAGCCGGAGTCAATGATTGGCGTAGAGGGACAACATGGTCGGGTCCAAGCTCCGTCAGGCAGCGGACCCTAAGGGGGTCATTGGCTGCCTCAACCATTTCACTGAGGTCGATGTCATTCGTGTCGTACTTGGTGATCGAAATCGTTTCGGCGACCTCAGAGTTTTCACTGTCGCCGTCAGGAAGTCGGAAGGACACAGCGCCAAGTGGTGCTGAAGTGTGGGTTGGTGGGTTGGTTGGTGGTTCCGGTGGTGGTGGATCGGCAGGAGAATTGGGTCGAGTATTGTGGTGATGGTAGTTGTCGGTGTAGTGACTGTCGTTCCATGTACCCCAGGTGTCATCAGCATCGGGAGTGGGGATGTAGTTCGGATTCGATGGGTTCGCAGCTGGTCGAAGTACGACTTCACGGCCTCTGGATCGGTGGCGGGGCGTCGCGGAACGTGGACGTGGGCGAGATCGATGACGTCGAGGAACCACGGGAGAGCGGCGTCGTGGTGGTGAGCGTCGTCTGTATGGAGATGGGGTTCTGCGTCCCTTGTCGGGTTTCGTGGATGATCGATGACGAGGGAGAGGAGAACGAGGTCGCTCTGCACGTGGAGGAGAATAGCGATGGCGATGAGAATGTACAAAAGGTCGATGGGAACGTGGTCGTGGAGTCCTAGATCTTGGTCGGCGTGTTGGGGATGATGGAACTTGTAGTTGGTGAGGAGGAGCAGCAATGGCTGGGGCTTGAACAATGCGAAGGTCCGGAACGTCAGGTTCGGTAGGTCTGGCTTTCGGTGCGGGTGGAGGTGTGGCAATCAGTGGTGGCACGGGCGTAGGTGGTGGTATTTGTGGAATAGGGTTCGGTGGAGGTCCATCTTGTTGGAGAAGTAGCTGACGTTGTTCTTGGGCTCGTTGAGTATCCATGATCACTTGTTGCTGAGCTTGAATAAGTCGAACAGATTCCGCAAGTTGCTGTGTAGTGGAACCCAATGCGACCAGTTCGGGTGGCACGGATGACGTCGGTGCTGCCGTGGGTGTTGGTGGTGTAGTCGAAGGAGGGGCTTTTGAAGCTGGCCTGCGCGGTCGATCTATTCTTTTGTCAGAGCGAGGCCTGGGAGCTGCCTTAACTGCAGGAGGCCGTGGAGGAGGGTCATCTGGAGAGACCATCAATGCGTCCGTTTGTAATGGAGGTTGAATGTGATGAGGTGGGTAAGGAGAACTTGGCAAAGGTGTCGGTGGCATAGTCGATGTAGGTGGTGGAGTCGATGCAGGAGATGGAGTCGGAGGAGAAGGCCAGGCAGGTGGAACGGTGGGTGCCGTAGGAGATGGGAAAGTCGAAGGAGCGGTGTGCACCATAGTGGGTTCGGAGGCCAAAGGCGAAGGCATGGTGGGAACGAGCTGTGGGCCTGGTACTGCATGAGGAGCCGGAGACAATGAGGTAAACGGCAACGATGTTGGTGTTGATGTAGACGGCATGATCGAAGCTGAAGAAGACCATGTAGGATGCAAGGCCGAAGGATGTCCAAATAGATGTGCGGTCTGCGATGATTGCGGCAACGTCGAAGATGCGTTCGCAGGTTGCGGTGGAGCAGGCCATGACGTCGGAGGAGTGGTCCACGGATACATCGCTCACGAAGAATAATGAAAAATAACGAAAATGCAACGACAGGATTCAGTTCCTAGACCTACTGTTCGTGCAATTGTGCCATAACAGGCCCGATGTCAGGTCGTGCCCCAATGGCATAAAACAGCTTTCAAGTTCCATCGAATTAGATGCACAAAATGTTTCACCTCACCAGACAACCATCAAAAGAAAGAATCACCACACCTGAAAGTCGTGTGCCTGCCTGGTCCATTTTCATGTAATGTTGCAAAATGTCGCTGTGAAAGTGCTGCAGAATAAGAGGTTTCTGAATGTTCGGCACAACGTCACTCCGTGGGAGAGAATTTCACCAGGATCTCAAGGGACGACAGGAGCCGCGGGACTTCACAAAAGGTGCAGAACAGAAAGGCTGACTGTTTCGCTTTACTTAGATGAATTACTAAATTAAAATGTGTTAATTCGGCAGTCAGGACAGTCATCACTCACCCTAAAAAGGGTTGCCTCAAATGGCTCCATGGCACCATGTCGGAGCCACCATGGAAATCACACTAGACAAGAATGGATCATTATATGATCCGGCAGGAACTGAATCCTGAAACATGCAAACCAGCCTAGATCGTTAGATTAGTAAAGGAGCCATATGAGGTACTTCTCGAAAACGATGTAGGGCATCCAATATTGTCAAACGTAGTTAAAACCAGAGTCCAAAGAGTTTTGACCAGCATGTTGAAAATCCAAAATAATGTTTCGGCGATTGTTTCCCAAAAAGACCCAAAGTTCGTCGGCGACATGATCTCGGCGAAAATATGTCAAAAAATCATAATACTGTCGGCGATATGGTTTCGGCGAAAATCTGAGGAAGGTTCTGATGCATGCAATACAGATTGTGGCAACCGTGTAGATTCGAAACAACGCAGTGTAACAGCTTGATCAACAGTTGAAACCAAACGTTGCAGGTACACAGAGTTGATCAGACTCTGCTTCCAGCACAAGTGGATAGCTTCGTTGGGCGCAGTCTCCACTGTGCTCTGCACCCCCCTGCAAATTAGTGAAAACCAATAAGAAGTTTTACATCTGTTCAGATGGTACACACACACACCCATTCTGACTTATTGCGTTTTTTTGTCGGTGCAACGCAGCCTCTTCGATCTGATCATTTTCCACTGTTTGCAACCTCACGATCATTTTTCTTTGCCTTGGTGCCGTGCACCAGCGTGATGTGCAGTGTGTTTGTTTTTCCTTATTCTTCATAGATGTTCCATTAATTTTCCTTCATACTAAATTTGCGATTGACAGAACTCACCAGTACATGATGAAGGTGATATTTAGATATATTTTGTGTATTCAAATTGAATTTGTGTCTTATCCAGGTGCTATTGGGTCACTGAATTTTTGCCTCAAATGTGTCCATTCCAGCTGTGCCCAGGGTGGCGAGCTTGTTCCGGGAGGTTCAAGTTGCCGGGGTCCTCGGTGGTCGCGATGAGTGCCGGAAAATCCCCGGGCTCCCCCTGACCGAGGTACGTTCATCCAATGAGTCTTTGAAGGTTGAGAATGCGGAGGACGGGGATGGGATTTGATGGGATAAACCCATCTGAGAGGGGTTGGATCTCAAACATGGGGTCATTCTGTCATATTATGTCATTATTGTCAATGTTTATTGGATGTATTCAGGGATTCAATCAAAGTTACTGACCACGGGAATCGGATGGGGGTGATAGGGGAAAATGACCAAGTGCTGCCGATTTTGACTTCTAGTTTTTTGTGCGTTTTGCAGTTGCGTTTTGGACATTGAGCTCTTGAAATTGAAAAAGGCTGGCAAGTGAGTTGCAACATGTTGCAACTATTTCATTGGAGATCAATTGTAGGCCATGTGTGTTTGGCAATTGGCTTCCAGAACAATGTATATCCCTCTATTTTAGTCGATTTTGGTGTAAGAACTTGTCCCGGCCACATTGACACCACGGCCACTTCTTTCCAACCATGTCCTTTCCTGACTGCTACCAGTGCCCTTGCACAGCGCAGGCATTTGATCGTGCTTCTCGGGCGGAAGAAGATGCCAAGCAGGCAGAATACTCCAACCATAATGGGATATGATTCATTGGTAAACCATGTTAGATATTAACTACTCCAGCAGTTAGATATACTCCAGCAGTTATATTGGTAAACAATAACAGGATACTCCATCCATATTGGTAAACCGACGGATAACTCCGGCAGTTAGATATACTCCAATAACAAGTAACGTGAGATGCGAAACTGACGAGGCCAGAGCCGCTTTGGCCGATGGAGCTCTGAGCTCAGACCATCCAGTGGTTTAAAATGGGTTAAACATGTTTGAAACATGTTAAAACGTCATTTTCCCATTGACATTTTTCCATACATGGGGGTACACCCCATTTTCAGACACCTATATATCCCCAAAAAAGATATCGATTTACTGCTTGACGATTCCAAATGCCTGGATCCCATGACTGGAGTCGACGACCAAGGTTGCGGCCAAGTCCTGTCGTGGCATGGTTAATCTTCGGTGTCACCGGGGTCTGCGGTTGTGGCCCATCACAAACCATTGGTGGATTTGCTTGACAGAATGATGACTGATTGCAGATGCGTGAACATAGCTCTTGAGGCGACGTACAGTATCGGATTATGAACCATGCTGGAAGGTCTCATGGGCTTGATTGATATTTTGCCCATTTGGGCGGGCTTCGCCAGGCAAATGCAAGCCACAGAGAGCACTCAGTATGCAGATATGCAGGTGGGAGACCAAGCCATCACAGAACCACAGCCGTTGGGCTACTGAAGATGTGCGCCAAGCACGAATATATCTATTACATATGATTACGGAAGACACTTGTATTTAGAGACATGCATACATTCATATACGCAATGAGCTGTGTAGTCTTAAGTGTTTGTATCCACGATGATGTGCGGCTGTGCGTCGTGAAGTTCACATGCTTTCAGTCCTACAGCATCCTACAGCGCGCATCGGTTGTTTGCCACTGTGGAAAGCTGGTTGCGACAAGCAAACTGTATTGATTCACAAGCCATTTTTTTTACCATCTCTCACGATTGCTGTGGTGCTCTACAAAATGATGTTGAATCCTTTGAGGCTCTCACCATTGAGCCCATGAACTCTGGGCCCTTAGCAGCCAGCTCTGCAGAAGCAGCTTGCCTAGTTAATCCTTGAGGGCCCCACATATGGTGAGTTTATAGTGGATTTGCATGGATTTGCAACAGATTGGATTTGTTGGCAGGATTTGGGTGTCAGCAGATTTAAGAAACACACCAGGGTATGGCATTTGATATGTTGCATGTTCTGAATATATCATAACATATCACCAGACCAGTTTTTTGTAGACTTGTAGTTGTTAATTATTGGGAGAAGAGTGCTGCAATCACAACAGTATAGAACATGTCATGAATTTGCTACGGCATATTCGGTTTTGCTTCCGTAAATCGACTTTTTTTGCCGCTGCATCGCCTTGCTGATAGTCGTCACATCGGAGTGTTTCATATCTGAGGCTCCTCCATGGTCACCAAACAGGCCCAGCTTTTCACCAGTTGGGTGCTCGGAATATCGGAAAATTTGGACTATTCTTCAGAGCAATAGACTTGCATGATCTTGGATGTCATTAATGATATTTGGATCGATCATATAGACCTTTAATTTCCATATTGACCCATACATTTGGCATGGATGCAATGGAAATCGCCACGGCTGAGGCCTCAGGTGAGGCAGGCACGCCACGCTTGCTGATGAAGACGCAGAGCACGTGGGGGAAACCCGGAGAATCTGAGCGATGTGCCGAGATGCTTTGGATCAAAATATGGAGGGATGAATTGACCACAATTGACCCACAAAAACCCATCCAAAACCCATCTGAGGATACATAAGGCTACTTGAAAATCCTTGAAATATGGTGAATCCAACATGATTGGATGGTCAAAATATGGTAATTATATCGACTCACGTAGTTGAATGGGCCATGTGAGGCCTGTTACTTGTCCTGTAGTATACATTGACCAGCTACGATTGACAACGGTGAAAGGCTTTGAGTATGAAACAATGCCTTAAGTTGATGAAGTTCGAGTAGGTCTATCTACTCCTCTGTCGCTGTGTTTGCTGAGGGTTTGGAGGTCATAAAGGCGTAAACTCTGCAATTTTCAAGCAACATGACAGAGACAGAGCAACATACCAGCCGCTTCCAGCCGGGTTCCACTAAGCAAATCTGGCTTCGTGAGATGATATTCATTGAGATATATTTTTTCAACTCACCGCTTTTTTTTGAAGCTGAACGACACACAATCATTAGCCATCAATATTCTGGAGATACACATCAAGATCTAATTTCCTTGGAGTTTTGATATGAAGCACAATAAACTCAACACAAACCCTCTTGACTTAACTATAACTTTCATTTTTAAAAATATTTTCTCAGCTTTTTTCCAAGCCATGAGCGACCAGATCCGCATCGTTGGCCTTGCTGGGGAGCTGTGTTCTGTACAGCTACCAGTTGATGCCACCTTGCAGGTCGGATGGGTAACTATTTTATTGCAACCCCAAGAAAGATTGAAAAGTACATTTCTGTGTATAGATACTTGTTAGTTAATGGTGGTAAGGATAAATCAACATATAATATATATATATATATGTTAAATATATAGTGTGAAGTGCGTTGGCTTCTTTATTTGCAATTTCTGTAAAATCCAGAAACTATTTCTTGCACAGGTATAAACCATTTTCTAAATACTAGAAACCATTTGTTAAATACTAGAAACTTGCTAAATCCAAGAAACCATTTTCTAGATAAGTAGAATATGTAAAACCAATTGCTAAGCAAAGTAGACTATGTAGAAATCATTTGCTAAATCATGTTGATTTACCAGGAACCATTACTTAAATCAAAGGGTAATAGTTGCAAGTAAAAGTTGTTAGTGACCATGTTATCAGGGTAAACCTGTTCATTCTTGGAACAGTCATTTGCCAATAGTAGTTGGTGGTGAGAAAGAACCACTGTCTTTACCCCACAGTTCAATTGTACTAGCGCCTCCTTCACCCGTGGTTCACCGCAGTGAAACTGTTGACGCTTGAAACTTGAAACCATCTAGAATCAAATTGGAAGTACTATCACACCAGACCAGTTGTAACGCTTTTTCAATCCAGGAAAGGGTGTATCAAACAGCAACAAAAGCATGGCATACTCTGTGCCCAATGCACTTTGTGCCAAATGTGCCATACAACACTGCGAATACTTCCACACGCGATACCCACAAGTTGTGGGATCCCAAAAAATATGCTCACCAACCAAAACCCATGTGGCTGATAGCCTTTGCCAGTGAGTTGGGGGATGTTGTTAGCCGGGTTTTGCCACATGGCATTTTTGACACCTCAGAGGACGCCCAAGTCAAGGATTTCCCTCAAAAGTCGGGACTGGTGTGTGCTTGAACTTTTTCTCTATCTATCCGGGTCTCTCCGCGCCCGCCGCTTTAGCGAGCCTACTTTTCAACCCTCGGGAGCCACAAATCACTGAAAAAAACACGGTGTTTGGCGACTTTTCTACCTTTTCCCGCACCTGCCATCTTGTTTCTTCTGACTCTTTCTCTTCTCTGATCTTCTCTCTTCTTCTCGTCTCTTCTCTGACTCTTCCCACCTCTGCTTTTCCATCTGTCCATATGGTCGGAAGTTTGACTTCTAAACTTCCTTCGAATAACACTACCATTACCCCTATCTAAACCAGTGATAGATTACTTCTGTTTTTTAAACGGCGGTATTGATAGTTATTTCAACCGAGTTCAACCATCCAAGTTTGGTGGTTGTTCAAACCTCTATTTCTGTTGATGATATTACCCCTATGGTTTTACAGTAGTTGGTTCAAAACCATCCATTTTTTGGCATAGCACCCCATTTTTGGGCATATAAAGAACCATCATGAACCATCCATATTTTTCTAAGTAGTTTGACGATCTCCAGGATCCATCCCGATCCTGGCATCTCAAGGAGCTGAAGTCGAAAATCGACGATGCCCTGGGAGTTCCCTGCAACCAGCAGCGCCTCATCCATGGCTCAGAGGAGTCCTGGGGCCATCAAGGAACCAACAGAATTCCATTGTTTCTTTCCTTGTTGGTAAAAAACCTCCATCTTTCAGGTCTTCCCGATAGGATTTCCTTGCTAGCTCTGCTGCACCATCCCAAATCATCTCAGATCATTTTGTTTTGTGGGACATGTTGGCAATCAATGAAGAAGTGACAGGTAAATCCTGCATCGTTTGCAAGACTGTCCAATTCATGGTTGCGACCAAGTTATCAAAACATGTAGCACCTAGAAGATTCATGTGTCAGCCTCCCGATCCATCCAAGACAGCGGGGAGAAAGTCTACCCAAGCTTGGTTTCAACCTATTTCAACCATAACCCCCGGTGAACTTCCATCATTGTTCCACAATCATCATGTTCCGCCATGGTTCACAGATTGGGCGATGAGGAGCTACAAGATCTCGGCCCAACGCGGCCGGTGGAGCTGTGCTTGCTGCGCCTAGCCCCTCAACTGGACGAGGAGGAAAAACTGCAGTGGTCGCAGCAGCTGGAGAAGGTGCACCGAGTGATTGGGGAAAGGTGGGATGATCTGGTCTTTCCAATCCATGGGGGATCCTCGATAGCTGGATGGTTTATTTCATGGAACATCCTAAATCAAACTTGATAATTTAGGGGTACCCCCATGGATTTGAAACCTCCTGTTGCAATATGAAACACTAACTTGGAGCATCTGAGTATCATTTGGGGCACCATGATTCCAAAAACTCTTCTCCCCTCGTCGCAGGATGGTATGGAGCTTCTCTATGCCCCTGAAGCAGTGCAAGCAGACAGAGAGCTTGTGATGACAGCAGTGCCTAGCCAGTTTTTTTGATGAGGATTAGCAGGTTCATGCCATCAACAAGCACCAATTTTTGCTGGTGAAGTCACCTTTTGTGCTGGTTCAATCGCCATTGTCCACCAAGTTTCATGGGTAAATTCGATTAAATCCCAAAAAACACATAAAATATATAAAACCATCATTCTTGTTGGTAGAAGTTCTCATTTTTCTTTGTGAAATCTGGTAGAATCGCCATGTTTCATGGTATAGCTCCTACTGTGAACTAACATAGATGTGGAATATCAACCATTTGTAGACGATTTTCCTCAGCTTTCCGCATGATTTTCCCACATCTACGGTCGTTTTCCACATCGGGTCACCGGGTCAGGTGTGCCAGGCCGGCGATGCCTTGGCGATCGCCTCTGAAGATCTGAGAGGCGATCGGGAGCTGGTGCTCCAGGCGGTGCCGAGACTCCGAGACGCGGGGAACGGGGGAAATGACATGAAATGACCATGGAAACCATGGTTAGGTTGGGGAAGTATCCCTCAATCACCTGATTTGATCGTATTTTCAGGTGGGTCAATGATGATAAGCCCAGAACCATGGGGGGGTACCCTCAAGTACGCTCGCGTAGCTGTAGAAATTGATCGAGAATAGATGATTTACCTAGTAAGAATGGGCATGTACGATCCATTTTCCGTAGCTATGTTAGTTTGCTGGAGGGTAACCATAAATAAGCACAATTCATTGGTGATATCCCATGTTTCATAGTGAACATTTGACAACCTGGATGAAACTTGGGGGATGTGAAAATTTGGAAGGAACTTTCTTGCTAAGAAGAATGGTGCTATACTGAGAACGATGGGTTACAAAGATGGAATATAATGGTGGAAACAATCATGGAATAATGAAACGCTGCGAAGCTGAGGGAACTTGTGCCAAACCGGAGATTTATCAATACTTATTTTTCCAGTGGCCATGAAAATTGGGGATATGTTATGGAATTTAATTGGGCACATTTCCCATGATTGATTGTGGTAATTCAATATGATTCCCATCAGGGATCATTGGGGTTATCACAATCATTCATAATCCGTTGCGGGAACCCTTATGAGCAAACCATTAGACCCATCGAACATGGGGAAGGGTAACTTCTACGATTTAACTTGGGGATTTGTCATGGGATATGTTATGGGATCTATATAGTTCACAAACAATGTGAGAACTATGGTGATTGTAAAGATGAAGATTGACATGGTTCATGATTAAACTTATGCATTTATTGTTGCGATTAGTTTCCAGTTACCACTTAAAATTGTGAAGCCGATTATAACCGCTGATGATGATGATGATGATGATGAATTTTTTTGGTGATGTTGGGTGGTGTTTCATTATTTACGATGATGTTTGATATGGTGATGATGATGATGATGATGATTGATGTTCATCATGATCATGATCATTATGATGTGGGTTTGTTTTGTTTGAGCCAAACATGATTTGGATCATTATTATTTTTAGCCAACCATTATTTTGAGCCGATCGTGATTAGGACTCGAATGGACTATTTGATTTTATATCCGGGATGGGTTGAACCACAAAACCAGATGATGTTGATGACACGGTCGATGACAACATAACTGCAAAGATTTGAATTCTTATTGATATTAGGGTGTGAGGGCGGGCAACACTACAAAACATGGATAAAGAAAAACTGAATATGATTTCCAGCTAAATTCCTTCACAGCTCAGATGACCTATAGTTTGTTTTTCTTGCAACACTACTTGATGTAAAATATGCTGGACGTGTGGTTGCACGTGATTTCAGCTGCCAGTGGCCACGCCCAGGTCAGTCAAAATGGTTCTTCTTTGACGTATGCGTCCGCAACCTTGAAGAGCGACAAGGACACACATTGATTTTCAATCAAGACGTGTCAAGGACACCGTGATGTAAACAATGGCCCGTCCTAATGTATAGTGTGTGTTTTGCAAACAATGAAGGTGTGCAAGACTTGGGCGTTTTCAATGCTGTGTGCCGAAACCTCTCCCTTCCGAAATGACATCATCTGAAATGTGAACCAGCGAACGTGGACAAGGGTTTTGTGCAACATGAAACAATTCCAAATTCGATGGTCATTCCAGTTGCTGCTGGTAATTGGATTTTGGCATGGTTTCCTAAGTCCATAGACGAACTCTCTGGGCGATACTGTACCTGTAAACAGGGAGATTCCGGTCTATCCCCAATTTTTGCCTATTATATCCCCAGCAGAATGGTATTTGTGGGTTATATAATAGTTATATACCCATGGTATTTTCCATGGTCTCCCCACGATCTCCTCGCCCATCTCCGTCCCCAGGAGGTGGTCCTCGCTGCGGTTCGCCAGTGCGGTTTGGCCCTTCGCCATGCCGCCAGCGAACTGCGAAGGGATTGGGACGTGGCCATGGCGGCAGTACGGCAGAACGGTGCAGCACCCAGATTTCCCCAGGAAATAGGTTTGAATGAGGATTTACCAACCATTTTGATCAATTTTAATCCATGTTTGATGGGATTTGATGGGGATCATATGGAATCTAGAAGCAACGATATGATTCTTGCACTTTCCCAAAACCCTAGTTGAAAGAGATCATAATGTGAATGAACCAACAATTGTCCAGGTTTACTGTAACCTTCAAAATATGGTGATATAGTCATATAGTTGATAAATTATGGTTGGCTGATGGTTGGTTGTCGGGGGATGATTCAAGATTTACACCCAAAATATGGCAATTTCCATGGGGATACTGGTACAGTGGGTATGTAATGGAAATATATAACCAACTTGATATAGTATGATGGTTTGACTGAGAAAAAATGTGGGTTCATCGATTTGTTTCCACGAAAACTGATTAACAATTTTGTTTTAATCATGGGGTGGTATAGTAGATGGAGGAAGTTAGGTTGCTGCTCTTTTCCAAGAATTCTCCGGTGGAACAAAACGAACAAAATCCCCCCCACAGCCAGTTGGATGGGGTGGATCACTTCACTTGCTCTCTGGAAAATTCCAATTTAGTTCGATGAATTTCCGATGAATTTCCCGTTTAACTGCCCATTTAGTTTGGGGGTTTTCAAGCTACCCGTGGAGCTGATGACACCGGAGGGTACCTTATTGTGTTTGTCGCCGTGGCTGGAGGCTATGTGATCTCAGATGCCGCGTTCGATCACAGTTTGCGGGAGGATGCCCGCATTGCGCTGACAGCTGTTTCCTACGATGGCTGTACCCTGAAGCATGTGGCCGTGAACCTCAGATCCATGGCGAAAGAACTGAGTTGTAGAATTTGGGAATTAAGATGATGTTGGTATATATGTTGGTAAAGGTGTAGTTTCCATAATCATAGATGTTCAGTGATGGCGAGTACATAGGTAATTAGTGCAAAAATCAAAGATCCTCCAAACCCACAGATGTTTGGTTGTTGTGTTTTTATGATTATTCGATAGTTTATATATATATTATGCGCAGTGCCCAGAAATAAACGTGGGAGAACTGCTTTGATTTGCGCAGCATGGTAAAATCCACCGTATCTCTCCAGTGTGATACACACGATGTCATTGCACATTGCCGCCATGGTCCTTGAGGGAAAGATCGCTCCATCGTTCTGGCGGCCGTGAAATCCAACGGCAACGCCATCCTATGGGCAGATCCAAAGTTTCGATCTGATCGAGAGGTGACTCCTGCAGGATTTGCTGTAGATGAAACATGATGAAACCACCTGGGGGCATGAACTGTTACTGTAAGTGTTCATTAATGCTGAGCATAGGTATTTTTTGGGTTGTTTTTATTCACATGGAAACCACCCATTAATGCTGCGTGGTACAACATCTCGACCCATGTCCTTCTGAAGGTGTTGGGGTCTATGAAGGTGTTGGGATCGCTGCAATGGAAAGCATCAAGAAGCTGAAACGCTAGGCAACGAATCTCCTGTGGTTTCTTTCTGTCAAAAAAAAACATGGTGCTGGAATACTTGCCCTACATTTGGGTCATTAAGACAAATCCCCAAGGTGCCAGGCAGGGTCTCGCAGAAAGTGGGTGTGGGGAGGTCATGCTCTCTGCAGTGCGCTACCATGGCACTCTCCTGCGCTGCGCTTCCGAGGCCTCCTTTTAAGAGGTGCTGGATAGATATAGTCGATATAGTGTGTAAACCCAGAGAATGCCGGAGCTGGCGAAACTGCTGGCAAGTCCGTGCACATCCTCATTGTATCTCATTGTGTATACATTGATATAATATGGGGTTTTCTTCAAATGGGTGTACCCCAAAATCATGGTTTTCAATAGTAAAATGGTCCAATGACTTGGATGATTTAGGGTACACCTATTTTGGGAAACCTCCATAACCTCCAGTCAGCAGCGCCCCTATGACCTGGACATACTTAAGGGGACCATCCTGCAGCCGAAAGCGGCCAGGAGCTTCGCAGTGATCGCGATGTCGTATACCAGGCAGAATCGAGCAACATTGAGCGAATGAAGGTGTCAAACAATATATGCTATTATATGCTAACATTTGGGGTATATTGATGGTAAATGTTACCATATATAGCATACATGGATCCTATGGGTTATGCTTTAGTGATTGATGCAAACAAAAAACACCGTCATTGGTTTTGCGGTTGAGTGGACACATGGAATGAAGGTCTGGACATGTCTGGACAAAATTTCACATTGTCTGGTGAAAGGCAGTTCTGGGCCATGGCTATGCACTGCGCCTTTGTCAGCAGTGGAGACAAAGAGAAGGTTTGACGGCATTTGACAGTTGAAATCCAGGATTTAGTCGTGTCTTAACATCATCAGAGCGCCAGAGGTATCTCTACAAAGCTGCGTGCAAGTATGTTATGTTAAAGTGCTTCAGTATTCCGCACACCGTTTTTTTGTTTAAGGATTGATAGTGACCAACGCCGGAAGACCTGCTCGGGAATCAGGGGTGTCATGCCTAGATCCGTGCTGCCTTTTCAGTTACCGACCTTGAGGTCATACGCATCACAGTCTCTGCGCGAAGACCAGGAGTTGCTTGTTGGATGATGGCAGAGGCATTTGTTTCAGACATTGCTGTTACTTTCTTCGTGTTTTCGCTTGACTCAAATGTTCCTTTTGTTTCAGGCGATAGCGGCGATAGAATGCGATGTGACGAAGAAACACCTTCACAGTCACAGAACTGAAGAAACTCGTGTTTGTGGAAGGATGATTTCTGCTTGAGGCTTCAGGTTTGTTTACAAGATCTCAAGATCTCTTTTGCAATCCTCAGGTTATCCTCTCTGGCTGCTCGCCCCCATTGCCACATTCCGGTTCGGGTTGAAAACGGCAAGATCATTTACATCGAGGACTGGGGTTCTGTTTGGAACAGATATGATCCTCAACTAGAAGCCGGCCATGAAGCTTCTTCTCCATCAAGATTGGAATGGGTTTGTTTTGAGTGAATTCTCAGATGTTGATTGAAAAAATGATAATAAAAGAATAATCATGGGTAGGTCATGAGATGTTATGAGGTTGGAGTTTTGCTAGATTTGGTTTCAGCCACAACGCCACAACGCGTACAACATCGTACTGGCAGTCGATTTCACGACAAGTAATGGCCTCACCACGGTAGGACAATGAACACTGATGCCTTTCGCGATAAAAACAGAGCGTTTCGGGGCGGCGAAAGTCGGTATCATGGGGATTCAACTGATTCAACCAACCCATAGTGCCATAGTGACCCGGCCCCTAATAGATGGTGAATGATGGTGAATACATGTTGATTGTTGGTGCGTGTTGGTGCTTAATCGATAAGCCCTTTGTTAACCCTTTTAAAGATAATGTAACTTGGTGGCATGTTCAGACCAGAATTGAGCATGTGAAAAGATGTCAAGAAATCATAGAGGATGGTGGCTGTTACAAAAAAACAACAGTACAAAGTTGGCACAGTACATGTGTTAATATGTGTTTTTGGATGTTTTCGCAGAAACCAAAAAGAATCATATCTTGCAAAGGATTATTACTGTAATAAATTGGATTTGGGGGTATCCTATCTTTGGACAAAGCCACATAGATGCTTTGACAGCATTGACGACTACAACTGTTTTGGCTCAGAATTCAAGTCAAAGAAGACTCTCGATCTAAGTTCCGCACAGCTCTCGTGCAATCTTGTCGCTGCGATGGCTCCTGTCATTTGAATCAATTTGGATCAATTTGACACGAATCAACCCATGAAGTGGGGCTCAGAACGTCCCTGAACAGTTGGCCCAAAAAATTGGATGATTCACCCTCCATCCGGGCTGGAAGACAACAGCTTCCTCTAGAAATGGGCTATTCTCAGGGTCTAAATTTCAGCTGAGAAGATGGTAATACCAAATCCATTTGTTTCTGGGGCAGGCTCAATGGCGACCCCAATCTTGAGACATGTCCAAGCTACCTATGTATCAGCTAAGATATATGTGCGAACCATCGGGTCCTCTGTGAAACAAGTTATATAGTTTCGGAAAAAGCGGAAATTTGGATGAATTTGGTAGCAACGACCCGGCACGTACGATCATTATGTTTTAGTTTTGTCCAAAAATATCCAGATAGAGTATGATCAGTATGTATAATTGGCATGTATATACATGGAATAATATACAGGTGTTCGATCTGGTGAAAGCTTCATATCCCGTGCTTGATATTCAGCCAAAGCACTGATTCTGGTATGCTTTAGCACTAAGTTTCAGATGATTTCGGGTACTCAATCAGTTGATTTGTATCCTTGGATTTAGTTTGCTTTCACTTGGGGTGATATCAGTGGGCAGCTGGTCACCTTCCCAAAAATCTCAGGCTGCCAATCTGAAATCCAACGACTACTATGAAGTCCTGGGTGTGGCTCGTGATGCCAGTGAGTCGGAGATCACGAAGGTGCCGCGATGCCCCCATTTCTATGTTCAGTGGCAACACGGTTTTACTTGTGTATTTTCATTTATTTTTTCATGTATTTTCACACTTAAAGCCTGCAGAAATAGTTCATGTCTCAAGCTTCTCAAGCTTCTCAAGCGTCACACGACGGTGCAGGCCTACAGGAAGCTGGCTCAGAAGCACCACCCTGACAAGAACATTAACAGGACGGTAAGCGGTTGAAAGCTGTTGATCTTGTTCTTAGCTTGTTGCTTTCCCCCCTGCCCCTGACGGAACGATCCACATCCTTTGAAGATGCCATCCTCCTTTGGTTGATATCAATTTCCAAGCCACCTGGAAGCTTCAATGGTGTTGGGTTCCATGTCTTTTGAATTATTTGGGTCCTTTCGAAGGAAGCAGCAGGCGGAGGAAGAGTTCAAATGTATCGCGGAAGCGTACGAAGTCCTGACTGACCCCGAGAAGAGGAAGAACTATGACCAGTTCGGTAAGGACCTAATACGGGCTGAGAGGAATCGAAATCTTGGTTCATGAAAGTCGGTTACAGGATGAGCAACTGAGAAGTTGGTGTCTCTGTGTCTCTACAATTTGTGTTTTTCTTTTTCAAGCAATGCTCCATTCCGTAGGAAGGCTTGCAAGGCGGCGGCAATCCCGGGGCCGCCAACATGTCTCCAGATCAGGCTGGGAGAGATTCATTTCTGGGGAAACGCATCACAATCATAGTACTAACATGTACTAACCAGCTAACATTTTTGAAGGGTATCTAAGATTGGCCATGATTTCGAATTTTCTATGGTTAGTTGGTGAGCGCTGAGGGTCAATCAACTAACTCTGGGAGATTCGGCAACAAATTTTGGGCTCGAATCATTAAAGCGAATTTGAGATCAACCATGAATGGTGCCTTTCTGTCTCTCGGGGCCGTGAACATGTCCATAATTCTCAGATTAATTATATAAGGCCTAAAGGAGTTCTCATTGTCTTTCCAAGGATTTGTGTCTTTGCTCACTACTCGTTGTTGTTTGATAGATCGCGCCTATTGTTCGTTTCTGCTGTTGATGTCTTTGGTCGACAACATTCCACCCAGATAAGGCCACAAAATGCGATCCACTCTTTCTAGAACCCACAAAATGCTGACAAACAATTGGGGTCACTGTCATGGGATCAAGTGTTCAAACTGGCTGTTGGCTTAAAGTTTAAAACATGTTTCATTTTCCATCCCATGTTGATGATCGCCAGTTCGAACGGGCGGCCCCTGCAGGCTGAGATGTTTTTCAAGATGTTTGGTGGTCAACCAGGAGGGGGCACCACCCGCGTGGTTTTTAGTGGCGGACCTGGTGAAGGCTGCTTGGTTGCACAGGAAGAATGGACTTGTGGTAAATGAATATATATTATATGAGCTACAGCCAAAATTTACGGCAATGGAAAGTAGTATTCGAGGCGTCTCTATTTTTTGGAAACTGAGCTGAGGCTTGGAAAACGATAATACACTCTTCAAAAACGATAACGTGTGCTTATGTTGATCTTGGTCATCAGTCATCCTGTGTCTTACGGCGCAAGTTATTCAATGTATTTCGTATGAGAGAAGCAAACGGCAAAACCTTTTTTTTATCAATAGATGTGTGGAGAGGTTGCGGGGAAAAAACAAACACGTGTCAGTTCCTGGGTTTTTTGCTGCTGTTTGCACCGCGTGCTGAATAAGCTTGAAGCACTGTGCAGCCACATGTCCGTGCATTTCGTTTTCCACGGCAGCATCAAGCTTTCCTCAAGACAACACTACGACTTTCCAAACAAAAGGGTTTCCCATAGATTTCTCCAGAATCATTGCTTTATTTGTGTATTTTTTTCTGGATCCAACCAGGTGTTCCAAACGATAACCCAAACGATAACGAAACGATAACAAAAAATCACAAAACCCCTATCGGCCAGACACTGGCCCATTTGCTCGCTGAAAGCCTGTTTTTCTTGGCGCGTGTTGCTCATCAAAGATGAGCAAGCAAGCACAAGACATGGCAGGACTCAGATGTTTCCTCAATGAGTTATTGCAACATGAGGGTGCGCATTTTTCTTTCATTGAAATATATAGATTATATAATCGAAGGAAGTTAAGAAGTCAAACTCCCGACAAAATGGACAGATAAAAAAGTAGTCAGAAGGGAGAAGAGTCAGAAGAGATAAGATCAGAAGAAAGAAGATGCAGGTGCGCGAAAAGGTAGGAAAGTAGTGCTTGTTCGATGTTTTCTAGATCCGGAGGGTCCAAAACTGAAAAAAAAAAGTTGCGCTCCACGTGAAAGTGGGCGGAAGTATTTGATTCGTTGCTTTTCACCATCAGAATACCATGGAATATGCAAGGAATACGAACATTCTGGCCCAAAACCTGAAAAACGATAATACACTCTTCAAAAATTGATGACATTCAGCTAGATAATAAATATTGACCGTGGCCCATATGATATTATATATATATACTATATATATACTATATAATGTGTTATTGTAATAAGTTATGATTATATATAGCGTGTATACTCATGTATTATACTATTATACACTAGTTCATGAAGGTCATGCATTTTGTGTGACGTACGCTCCCAGGTATGGATGTGGATGGCATTGACCTCTCTGAGATTTTCATGTCCATGGGCCTTGGGGGCTGTGGGGGCATGCGTGGCATGGGCGGCATGGGCGGCATGGGTAGCAACATGGGCGGCATGGGCAACGGCTTTGGCTTCGGCGGCATGCCCGGGATGAATGGCATGAATGGCATGGGAGGCATGGGAGGCATGGGAGGCATGGGCACCTCCCACAGTTCTCGCCGAAGTCAGGGCCGTGGGATCATCAAAGCAGGTGAGATGGTGATCGTTCACAGCTTAAACAAGGCCAAGGACGGACATGCAGGTGGTGGCTGGTGGTATTTTGCGCAAGAAAGATGTTAAAAATGATAACGTCATAAATTGATATTACATTATCATTGTCATAGCATTTTGATGCTGCATGACCTCGCCCCTTGGATGACCCTTCGGGCGCTCCAGGAGCACAACGGCAAGCGAGGTCATGTCAGTGGCTTTGATGCCCAACGTAGCCGCTACGAAGTCCGCCTTGAGGACGAGCCTCAAGTGATCCATGTGCGTCCAGAAAATTTGACCCAACAGTGCAGCGTGAAGGCGTCGCCGCTAAGTGGATCCATGTGGATCCAGTGGGGAACACCCCAAATGTTTCAAGATGGTTGATTCATGTTTATTTCATGTCTCATGTTTCTGGAACGATATGAATGACTCATTTAAGTCCTTGCATCATCTTGCATCCCTATTGTTGGACACCCATTTTGAACCAGGCGTGGTTTTCTTAATTTTTCTTCCGTTGATCTTCGGCTCGCCCTTTTAGCTTTGATCCAGGTGCATGGTTTGACCAGCAGGCCGGAGTTGAATGGCAAGACTGGACAAATTGTGACTCGCTGATCATTTCACATACGTTTTTTGTGTCTCCCATAGTTTGATGCTTACACCGCCTTAACTAATGGTTTTTTCTAAAGGTGCCTTTGTCGGATGATGATCCCATGTGAATCCGCAAGACTTAGGTTTTTAATGTTTTTTTTTCATGATTCAATGATGGACATATGGAAACCAGGTGGGCTTTGATGCACAGAAAGGCCGCTACTCCGTGCTGGTTCAGGGAGGACATGGTCTTGGAAGTGCCCCAACCTCAGTTTTGGAGGTGAGCTTGCAGGGAAGAAACTGCATCCTGAAGACTGGGAATCTCGGCTGCGCTGGTTTGAAAACGGAATCCTGAAATTTTCCACAAATGGGTGAAATATGGGTGAAATATGGTGAACTTATTGTCAAGTTTGCTTCTGGTATAAGCAGTTCTTGTGCACGGGGACAATTTTGAAGAGACAGACCCAAACAGTAAGGCTTGATTTCCAATTGTTCTTGGCAGAGTTTGCCCAATGTTTGTGCGCTGACGCTACTTTACGCTGGATTTTGACAACTCAGAAAGAATGAGGTCAAATTGCTTGAGATGAATAGCTTACTAAGATTGGTCCATGTACCACTGTACCTCTCTTGGAGTAGATGGGATAAAACTCCCATTGTTTTTGGGGGAAATCTGCAGGAACCACCTATCTTTGGGCTGAAAAAACTCAAAACCACTCCATTGGAACCTCAGTGTGGTTGGTTTCCTTATTCATATCCATATAATTCCCATATATATATATATATCCATGATATAATCCCATTACAACCCATGTTTTCAGCAAAGCGCAATCTATGGACCATAATGTTTCTTGCTTACTAAGTATCTTGATAGTTATATGTCACCATGTTTGACTCCCCGCTATCATCTTATATCATCACTATATATCCCCAATATCAGCCGATTATATTCCCAATTCTGATGATCAAAATTACCATTTTAATTTTACATCGTATCCTCATTCCAGATCATTAAAAGACCATATTTAGATATATTTAGATCATATTATCCCCATGTTTTCCCCATGTTTTCCCCAAAAAGCAGCGATCTGTAGCACCTTGAGGACCTGTGTCCGGCTGTCTGGCCTCAACAAGGCCGAGCTCAATGGCTCTAGGGCCGAGGTCATGGAGGTAGATGTGCCAGCTGGGCGGTACCTGGTGCACCTTCAGAATGGCAAGCAGATCAAGGCAGGAACTCAATGGGAGGTGCACCTCCAGAATGGTTGCTGGTTTTTGGATGTTTTTTGGGGGGATCTTGGAAAGATATAGCAAAAAATATGCAAAAGATGGGAGATGATGATTTTTTTTTAACAAAATCAGGAGAAGAGATGGGTGGGAAAGAAGGGGACATGAATGACTATCATTATGGATTGGTTTATGATTTAGAAAAGACTGGGTCTGTGTTTTTTCTATCTCCCCAGGCTGTTCAGCAGCACCCCTGTGGGAGTAATTATTTGGTGTACCCAAATTGATTTTCCGTTGTGATAGGGCGTACCTAATGAAACATGATATATTGTCACATTGTGTATCAGGAGGGAATGCATCAAAATAGTATTTCAGAGATGGGCCTAGAAAATCTGATAATGTGGCAAGCCCGATATGTAGTAGACCATGCCCGATACGTATCCGTTTGGGGGTAAGGATTTAGAGACAGATTCACCAAAGAGTTCTCGTTGGATTTGCCGCATTACCATGTTGCTCTTGGAAAATTAGAAGCGCTGGGGGAAAAACATCTACAATAGTGGATTTTTTCAGTGCCAGATTTGATGCCTACAAACTATACCTTATAAGATCTTATAAGCATCGCAGCAATTTTTATCCAGCCACAGGTGAAATTTGAGAATGTGCTCTTCTGAGATCTGAGCATTATGCCACAGTCTCCGATTTTGACTCGCTCCACGCAGCAAATCTCTTAAGGAGATGAGAATCATTCTGAATCTATGTTTCTGAACAGTTTGGAGCAGCATTTTCCGGAATTTGCTGTTCCGGCTGTTCGTTTTGTGACACCCAAAGTTCTGGGTACTCATTCCGTAGTGGCCATGGAATTCGCTCGACCCGAAGGGGTCGTGCCACATCCTTGTACAGTTGGCGGCTCGAATGAGCAGAGACTTTAGTAGGAGCGCCTAGCGCACAGTTTTCGCAGGAAAATCCAGTGCAGGGATTACTTGTTGCTGTTTTGAAACAGAATCCGCATCTTCACTCGGATTGAAACCAGCAACCAGACTTCGACTAAGGATCGTGCTACACAGTTAGGATTGCAACCCTTGTATTTCTATGTGTTTCTTTTGGATGCGATGAATCTAGTAAAGGACTACTCGTATGGTTATCCGAGCAGCACAACTTCTATGAATCAAGAGTTTGCACGGGCGAGACTTCAGCAAAGAACTGTTTGTGTGAGACTTCGCTGTGGAGATGGACATTTGGCTAGATGATGCTATATGATGCATTTATGATGCTATATGTATGACACATCTTGACTCCAAGAACAGCATCTTCTTATACCAAAACTGACACATACTTGGATTGGGACTCCATTCCCACCGAGGCCAATTTTTATGCCCCCCTTGGCTGCGCTCACGGGATCGTGGGGCTCTTGGCAGAACGTGGGAGACCAGGAAAGCACCAGGGTCCACGTTCTTTTTGGCAACGATGATGTTGGTCCCCCATGATTTACCTTGCTAAGATCGCAAAATCATCAGACTGGTGGATTTTTTGGGTGGCCATTTTTGCAGATACCAAGATACCAACATACCAACATACCAAGATACCAAGATACAGGATACCAAGATACCCGTTTAGCACGGTGGGTTGCCGCTTGTGGTATGTCCCAGTGGACTCGCAGGTCATCATCTCAGCCGTTGGAGTCTCAGTATTCACAGGGGTTGACCATTCGCAAAAGATATGTTGATGTTCACTATAGTAACTATTAGTACTCGTAATTACTGGATTTTGATAGCCAAATGTCAAAGAAAATCACCATTCTTGGTGTTGGAGCACGAGATGTGATTTTGCAATCCTTGATTGATCAGCTGTCATTGTGGTGTTTTTCATGTTTTTGTTGCAAACCTGAGGACCCCCAAAGCAAGCATCGGCACAGAGATAAGCAGGTTCATTTGAGACGTCACTCCCGACCCTCCCTGGAGGTCGATAATTGCTGGTGATATCCTGATGTGCATTATTGATGTGTTAAGGTTTTGGTTATATAATATTATATATTATATATATATGTATGTGTATATATATATATATGTTGTCGTTGTTGTTGTTAAATATGTTGTTTATTGTGTTTTCTTTTTTTCAATGATGATCCCAATGATGAAGATTTTTGAGGGGTTGAAACCACCAACTAGCACTGTTCTTGTCGACTGTCCCCTCATTGAGCTTAGGTCCACTACGCCGGCTGTCTTGGCTCCTTTGCGTAGAGTACGACGAGCCACAAATTGGCGTCCACATCTGAGTGACTTCATGCTGACTCATGCAGAGAATGTTTGGCAAAGTATCATTTGAATAAATTGTGCTATCATGTGCTATCTATTTTCGATGAAGAGTTGGGGAATTTGCGGGATCAGTTCTTTGGGTCTCAAAACATTCAAGCACTGTGCGTGTGTGAATGATTTTGATGTGTTTAGACTGTACTGGAGCCTGATCTCGCAGTGATTGCTTTGGTTTGAAGCCGGAGGGACCATGACTTTCTGTCGCTGGACAGACTTGTGACCTAGCAAGGTTGGAGAAGTCCAAGGTGTGAGCAACATCTGACAACTTCATTCGATTTTTAGCTTTAGAAGTTAAGATTTGCATCCACTGATTCTGAGTGTGTGGAGTAAGAAATCAACTTCTGTGTTCGGCTTTTCAACAAAGCATGGTCAAGTGTGAAATACACAATCAACTCCTTTTCTCTCCTCCCTTTAAACAACACATAATAATAATAATCAATAATAGATAATAGATATATATATATATATAATACATATATATATATATATATGAGCAACAGTAAAAACCCCGACAATACTAAATATGTATTCGACGGACATTGGCTTATGGAAATTGATGGAAATTGTTAAAAACACGAGGTAAGCGATGGGACCTTCCCAAATTAGCGATACCCCTTTTCAAGGTTATGTCATCATATTTCTCTAATATCCACATTAGCGATACCCAAATATCACATATTATTCATAGTTCATCATATATAAATACAGCAGTTTCCTGCAAGCGATACCCCCCAAGTTTACCATATATCATTATTGTACAAACGTGTGGTAAGCGATGGGACCTTCCCAAATTTGTGAATGTCCTTTCCGTGAACCTAGGGTTTTCACAATCGCTCATATATATATATATATACATACATACATATAAGATTTCAAGCATATCCAGTGCGGGTAGTTAACCCAACCTCTGACACCCTTGAACCCCAAGGTTCAAGCTGGCACTGAGCTCATGGCAGAGCTTGATTAGTCCTCGCGAGTCGGACTGGAAAATGGATGATTACCCCTCCGAAATGTATCAATTTTCCATTTATCTGGTTGGTGGTTTGATGGTTTGGAACATTTTTTTTTCCATAATATATGGGATAGTCCTTCCCATTGACTAATATTGTTCAAGATGGTTAAAACCACCAACCAGTTCCATTTATCCTTGGATTCCCAAAAAGGGGGTTTGGAAGAGGGACTTGTTGGCAGAAATTTAAACAATATATCAGACTTCACGGGCGTAGTTCAGAATCCGGGACTTATGAATCCAGACGCTGTGGCAACATCCTTTGGCAATAGCAAGGATCCGCCCAAACAACGCGCATTACTGGTGCACTCCGATTCGCAAGGGACAGCTTCCAAAGCAAATAAAGTGTTTTAAGCAATGCCCTACCAGGGCTGTCTCACAGTTGTGCATAGGACATGGGGCAAGCTACACCACCAGGTTTCAAAACTGAAATGCTGGGCGGTGTGTGTATTGCTTTTCCATCATTGATCAGAGGGTCGATGACAAAATGCAGCAAGACCTGCCAGCGTTTTCTCTGAAGCTCCTTCTGGTCAGGGCAGCATGGCAACGACCATCCCCATGACACTTGAGATTCAGGCCACTAATAGGCTAGATGTCCCTTCATATCCTAGGCTTTCTAACATCCGTGCCCCAGTTTGTGCAGCAGACACACTGCGCAGCCATTTTGGGGCTCCTTTCAGGCGGCTTTTTTTCATCGGCAGAATCCAGGGTGCAAATCAAAGGCTCAACTCGCCATGGAGGAAAGTAGGTGGACCTTGTCTTCCATGCTGAGCTGGATTGCACTGAGCTCTTGTTCATGTGACTTGGAGTCCTTTCAGATGGAGATAGTATGAGAATGTATGAGTGAAAGAGGACTCGATTGTATTTTGATTTTGTAGAAATGACCCTGAAACAACAAACATGAGTGGTCTTGTGTGATGTCACAACATTCTCCTGACGAAATGAAAGAGATGGAATCAGTATTCAGCAAAGCTGCCTTTTAGCATGTGAGTTCACAGCGGACAGCAGACACACAGTGATTTAACGCTGAAGACGTGTTTTCCCTACGGGAGATTGTGCCACTAGTCTTCCTTGGTTGCCAAAAAACATTCTACCACACCTGGTACTCAAGTCATGTTCTTTCCTCGTACGTACATATTTGATCTAGGCACATGATGGCACATTTACATGCATGGACAGGACATGCTTGCTTTCCAAGGTGATACCACCACTGTAGGCGGGGCGAGATTTCCGAAAGTTTCTGGCAAGAAACGACAGAATGTGAAAACCGTGCAAAACCCAGTACCGAAGCGTGCCGACGGCAATAAAGTAAACTACAGCGAATTCGGGATGATTGCACCAAGTTGTAAAATATTTAAAATTATGATGTTTGCATATTTTTGCAATGTGTTTCCCAAGTTTACTCAGCCTTTCAGCCATTTTTGAACCATGCGGTGTGTGCTATCACCCCTGTATAGTTGGGACCACATGGCAGGTACAACCAATGATGCGGAACTTCGAACCACGACCACACCGATGCCCGAGGCCGGCTGGGGATATTTCACCAGGATTTAGATATTTAGCTTGTTTGTTTGTATTTGTTTGTTTTCAGAATAGTTCAGAATCAAAAACTCATCAAATATGTGAGGATATAGTCTATTGTAGTCTATGAGTCTATCATTATATCTATAGTTGAGAAATGATGGTGGATGTTTAAAGATGTTTAAAGGTTCTACTATTCTTTACGTATCTTTACGTAGTGGGGATTAGCCCTTAGGCATTGTAGGAATCCGGATTAACCAACCAGTCTAACTGACATGGCTACCCTTATTCCATGACATTCAAAATCAAAATAGAGAAACGATATGAACAGATATGAAAAGATGATGGTATCCCAGTGCAATTGTATTATTTTGTATGCAATTACCCCATTTTCAGACAATTTCAGTTTATCCCAGTTCTGTCTTTGCGTTTGTGTATTTAAATGGTAAACATGGTTTCTCAACTGAGCTGGTCATCAAGAAACAAAGCTCCTTCTGGCTAAGAAGTCTTCAGCGCAACTTGAGCGAATTTAGGATTGTTTGAACATAGAGTATCTACCAATTCAATCAGATTCACTGGTCTAACGCGGTTTATCATATTTTATCGTGGTTTATCATTATTTTCGAACATGTTCCCCAAGAAAAATCTCCAGAAATTAAGTATACCTCACTTTTCAGACCCAACCTTCAGCTGTAGGTGCACCCTGCGATCAAGACCATTGAGGCAGTTGAGGTGGACGAAGAGATGCTTATCTGATTGATCTTGGGCAGTGGAGGGCAGATCAAAGCATCACTTGCTTCGGTACCAACTAAACCT
>CAMXCT020000070.1:150820-310528 GCA_947184155.2 Cladocopium goreaui | reverse complement strand
TATTATATTATATTATATTATATTACATATTATATTATATTATATTATATTACATATTATATTATATTACATATTATATTATATTACATATTATATTATATTATATTATATTATATTATATGATTTGATATGATATAATATATCATAATATATATATATAATCCTAGATCTTGATGTGTTCACTTGTTTCGACCATGTGGTATGATGTGGTGGGTTTGAAGCGCAGGCATGGTCCCAGCTGTTGGATGGCAACCTGGCTTTTTGCCATGCTGCGGGCTGGAGCACTCAGCTGATGGGTACCCATCGTATGATTGGCTCCATGAAATCCTGCATCTTTGCCTAAGGATGGACTGGGCTTTTCCGTCCATGGCTATCCACATCTGGATGTCGTGCCCGGAGTCCCAGTTCTGCCATGTCTTGGCTGAACGTTACATACCGCCCAAAAACTGGATGGTGAAGCAATAATAACAATGAATAACACTCATGACATCCAATGACTAAATAATAACAATGATAATCAAACAAAAACCATGGCCCAAGATGGCCCAATAACTGGTGGGTGCATTGGTACCTCATCTTTGATCCATAGCTCCCATAGCTCCCATAGCTCGCAGCCGAGGCCGAGCTGCTGTGATCACACACTGGGCCATGCGACCTATGAGGTGCCCAAGATGACACAACTTGAGGTCTTGCGGATGGTGACAGTTTCTGTGTGTTGCACTGCAGATCAACTTCTTTCCGTACCAAGTCAGTACGAAGCCCAGCAAAGAATTTCCTGAGTAGTCTGAGAGATATTTGACATAAGCATTTCCTGAATTCCTGAAGCACTGAAGCAACCAAACGGCCTGGACAATGCCCACAATCTGCTTCGGAGCTCAGCCTCAGCTCCCTAGATTTAAGCCTTGGATCACGCAAGGAGTCCATGACCAAAACCTGGCTCGAGGTCCATCAAAGACAGATCCAAATAGGAGTAGTTTTGAGCCATTCCAGTGCATAACGCGCAATGGCAAGTTACACTCCAGCTTTTTTGCAGGCTGATTCGCGCTGTTCCATGCTGTTCTTGATGTTCTTGTCAAAGCTGGATGGAGCTTTTCCAAGATTGGTTCAACATGATTTAGGAACAAAGGTCTTCATACATGTTTATAAATATACACATATACATGTACCTACACATTCTGTATTTGTTGTATAATTATATGTCTAGATACTGTAGATAGGATCAGATGAGAGAAAACAAGACAAGAAATGTGAAGAGATAGCTATGAAATGGATGGATGGATAGTCTGCTCATGTCACAAAAAACAAACGGCCAGGCGGAACGCTTGGTTGACCTGGAGGACGTGGTGGGCGATGTGTCCAGCGACTCTGACAGCGAAGGGTCCTCCGTGTCATCCTGGCCGTGGAGGAGGCGAAGGGTGAAAAATGGGGGGATGTCTCCCTAATCTATGGCCATCTATGGCCATTTATAGGAACATGATATATATCATATATGATATATGACGATATATGATTATATATGATGAACCAGATTTGGGGCATACGTATATATAAATATAGTATAATCACTTTATATATCTGTATTATGTGTATGTATATACCAATAATTGGTCCCCTGAGGTTCGCTGTTGTGAAAGATGTGAGTCCATTGATGTTCTGTCGAACGCATTTCATCCTTCGCTATCAGTTTGCCGTTTGTTGTGTGCAACATCTTCATCTCAAGTCATTTCAATGTTGGTAGCCCCATCACTTGCCGTGTGCATTTGTTGCGCCGTTGGTGGCTTCATTGGTGGATTGTCCTTTAATCGGGAGACTCCTCATTGTAGTTGCCCTGATTGCGTGGTTAACCTGTCCTGTCCTGCTGTTCACTGTACCACCGGAAACTTTGAAATCAGCCTCACATCTCTGATCTATCTTGGATTTGGATTGCTGGTGACTTATCTCATTGGGTGGGCGGTGAAGAGACAAGCTGACTGTTGGGAGCCAACAAGCCAGAAGCGGGCAAGCGTAGTGGATGGCCGCCGGCCCTCACTTGGCACCTCAAGCCATTGGCGGCCCGGGGCCGGGTAGCTACCTCCTGGTCAAGTACGACTTGCCAGACACCACATGGCACAGCCGACTTTTGTTAGCGCATCTCAATGCAGGAGAATGGATTGTGTTGACTCCAGACGGAGACATATACTCCGAGGAGTACTCCCCAAGCAATGGAGACATAGCGTCTTGGCGACCCTACGACCCTCAAGTCGGCGCTCCCTTTGGGGTTGCTGTCGGGGACATTTACGACTTCCATCCACGGCCCGATCAAGCCACTGTGGCCCGACTGCTCACAGAAGGTCAAGCCCATGCCCATCTGGAAAGGATGCGTCTTGGACTTCCCGCTCCTGGCGGTCAACCCGGTCATCAGATGGCTCCTGCTGCACCTGCGGCAGGTGGCTGTGGAGGTGCAGGTCCTCAGGTGGCAGCTCTTGCAGGTGGGGGTGCGGACGTGAATGCGGCTCCAAATCCAGCAGGGCCCGCTGCAGCACTAGCAGCTTTGGCTGGTGTAAGCAATGCTGCTGGGGTTGCGGCTCAAGCCCGCGATGCACCGATGGATCAAGGGGACGATGCCCGAACTTTATCCATCAGCCGAGATGGAGAAGGAGCCAGATTCAAAGAGTTCCGAAGCGCTGTG
The DNA here is from genome assembly GCA_947184155.2 of Cladocopium goreaui. Lineage (NCBI taxonomy): Eukaryota > Dinophyceae > Suessiales > Symbiodiniaceae > Cladocopium > Cladocopium goreaui. Next base: position 307,860 of record CAMXCT020000070.1, on the reverse strand, counting down.
CAAGAGTGCAAGAGCGTGGATTTTCAAGATTGGCCTGTGAGTGGGCCACGCACAGTGAAGCATGTCATCACTCAGATGATCAACAATGGCGGATCGGCTCTAGGGCATCACCAGCAGTGGCGAGTAGCCTGCAAAATGCAACCCACAGATGGACCAGCCCAGGAGCACGAGAGTTGGAGCCGTGTTCTAGATGCAATGTTGTGCTACGATCAGTTGGACGTGACCAACCTTGCAGCAGCAGAACTTGTTGTGAGGTCGATTCAACGATTGGAGGAAAAGCACAAGCACAAGATGGTCTCCACGGACGATGCTGGGGAAAGTGCTTTGTTTATGGGAGCAGCTGCAGGTGCTCGGGCCGGCCTGGTGATATCTCCGAAATTGACAGAATGGATTGGTGCCGAGATGCAGAAGGAAGCATTGGTGGCCAAGGAGCGACGGAAGGCCCGAGAAGAAAGAGCCCTCAGTCGCAAGAACGACAAGAAGGAGGAGTCAGGAAAGTGAAGCCAGCGGGGAGATCAGTTTGTCACTGGTTTTCGTGGCTGCCTACTTTGATATTTTTCTTATGCATGGATCTTGGGAAAGCGGGAGTTGGTGATGATCTTCGTCAGCGTAATGTCTTCCCTTTACCCGAGATCGCCCATGATGAGGCAGGGTCTCATTCTGATCCATTTTGGAGGGACCTGGCTAATCAAGGGATAAAAACCCTCAATGAACTTTCTGAGGGTGTTAATTCAAGTTTTGATTCGAAAAAGAAGACTACCCGTGTTCAAAGAAGGGTTCAGTCTCAGATTCTTGAAGCATTTGTTGATGCCTACCCACGTGACAGCTGCCTTGATCATGCTGGTGGGTTGGAGAAACTGTGCTCATCATTCCGTCTTTACGGATCAGTGAGGACGGATATCAAGCCCTATGCCGGAGAAAATATTTCTTGGCCTCAGGCATCCAGTCGGCCTGTCCCTCTTGGCCGCTGTTTGACTGATGCTGACAGAGAATGGCTAGGCACTTGGCGGTCGCATATGCTGAGAACTGACGCATCAAAGGTTCAGGAGAAGGTTGTTCCCTATGTTGATCCAATCCTCAAGAATAACCCTCACGAATATGGTGGCTTTTTGAAGGAGTTGCACGTTAGAGGCATGCTGCGATATCGGATAACACATGGCGAATGTGGTAAGCTGGGCATTTTCTTCGTTTCAAAGAAATCTGGTCAGCTGCGTTTGATTTTTGATACACGACTTCTCAATCAAGATTTCGAAGAACCTCCTAACACTGACCTCCCTTCAGCCGATGCTTTTACACGAATGGAGATGCCAGAAGGCCATCAGTTTTACATTGGGTCAGGTGATCTGTCAAACGCTTTTTATACGCTTTCTGTTCCCGAAGAGCTGGGAAGGATGTTCACCCTGCCTTGCATTAAGGCCCGACATCTGGGGCTGACTGACATTGATGGCATAGCTGTTCGGCCCGACACTCAGGTGTTACCGTATTTGACTGTTTTGCCTATGGGATGGTCATGGGCGCTCCATCTATGTCAGTTGGTCATCATGAATGCCATTAATGCTGCAGGGATTTCTGATTCACAGATTATTGGACACAAGCGTGGAGCAGTACAGCTACATGACCCTGACAGTATAGCTGTTGCTGGTTATGTTGACAACTTCGGTATTTTTGGTTGCAACCCCGCTTCGGTTGACCAAGGCCGTATGCGGATTGCTGAGCAGCTTCGGCGGTGGGGCTTGTCAGTGCATGAGGAGGAACAAGCACAACTCAAAGGTGAATTTGTTGGACTGTTTTTCAACGGTGAAAAAGGTTATGTTTCAATCAAACCATCACGCCTCCTCAAGCTTAGAGCTGGCATCGAGGATTTGTTGAGCAAGCAATTTTGTACTGGTCGGGTTCTTCAACTGGTGTTGGGCCACTGCACTTGGGCTATGATGGCCAGAAGGGAAAGCCTGTCCATACTTCATCATTGTTACAGTTTCTGTCACAAGTTTCAAAACACCCCTACTCGTTTGTGGCCCAGTGTCAGACAAGAGCTCACATGGATCGCCTCTTTTCTCCCTCTTCTCAGGTGCAAGATTAACAATGGTTGGAGTACTGATGTAACTGCCTCTGATTCTTCTCCTTGGGGTCTGGGGGTTTGCAGTCGTCAATTGGATGTTTCAACTGTTGCGTCTATTGGAAGTGTTAGTGAAAGATGGCGATTTAAATTCGAGGATGCAACCCGGGCCCGAAAGCACGCCCTTTTCAAAGACGTAAGTGATGATGATCCAGCCGATCGCTGTCACAAACAATTTGGGTCGGGGAGTTTGCAGGGGACCGGTATTCATCATGATGAGATTGAGCAGTCTGGCACTGATGACGCCCGCAACGACATGAATGCGAGCGTAAGCACTGATAGCTTTTCAACCTTTATTTGTCAGCAAGGGTTCAATGAGATTTCAACTGATCTGCTGAAGCCTGAAGATTGGGCAGTGGTGTGGTCGAAGCCATGGAGGTTTCAGGCCAACATCTTGAACACTGAGGCTCGAGCTTTAGGTTGGTCCGTTGAGCACTTGTTGAGGTCAAATAGAAACATCAACAAGCGCCTCCTCTGTTTCAGTGACAATCTTCCCTTAGTGCTGGGAGCGTGCAAAGGTAGAGCCAAGTCTGGTTATCTTTTGAAACCTCTTCGTAGGATCACTAGCCTTTTGCTTGCCACCGGATCGCGCCTAGCAGTGAGATGGATTGCCTCTGAATTGAATGTCGCGGACGCTCCCTCGAGGGCCATCGCGATCTGGAAGAAGCGAAACCTTGAGCGCTGGTGGGAGGATTTTATCAAGGAACCCTTTAGACATCACTGCAGCATTGGGGGTGGAGACCAAGACCAACCTCATGCCGCTGAACCTGGAGGTCTTTCACGGAAAGGAATCCCCAAAGCTGGCTCGTCGTCAGAAAGTGGCGGCGTCGGCGTTTGTGCCTCAGGGTTTGACTTATTTGGAGGTGAGAAGCGTCAGGAGCAAAACAGTAAAGGATTATCAGCAGCGCATGGACAAGTTCACCACGTGGTTGAGGGGGACCACATCCAAGATTCTGACCCTCGAAGATCTCGACTTCTGCCTGGTAGAGTACATGAACGAGATGTTTTTGAAAGGGGAGGGCATAGACGCAGGAATTCGAATCCATGCGGCCGTCAGGTTTTTCTTCCCCTTCCTTGGCCGACCAGCAGCCGGGACCCTTCCCCGAGTGGTCCGGGCCCTGAAGGGATGGTCAATGGCATCTCCACCAAAACAACGATTGCCTCTACCAGTGGAAGCCTTGGGAGCGATCATGGGCAAGATTCTGGAGTGGGGTCACCCTCAGCTAGTGCTGCGATTGTTCATCCAGTTCCTGACTTATCTTCGACCAGGGGAGTTGTCCGGATTGACAGTGGGTCAGATGATTGCGCCTCAGTCAGCAATGTCACAAAGGTTCAGTACGTGGGCCATCCTGCTTCATCCAGTGGAGGGGGAAGTTCCATGAAAGACTGGCATCTACGATGCCACAGTGCTCTTAGACTCGGATCCATGGATGGACCCCTTGCTGAAAGCTCTGACAACGAACCGAAAGCCAGACGAGATGCTTTGGCTCGACCCTCACCAGAAGTTGGTCAAAGAGTTCAGCAAGGCCGTCACAGATCTGGGACTAGAGCACCTGGGAACTTGCCTCTACACTTTGAGGCATGGCGGGGCGACTCACGACATTCTGACTCGAAGAAGAAGCATGCTGGAGGTCAAACAAAGAGGCCGCTGGCAGTCAGACAACTCACTGCGACGATATGTGAAGTTGGCAAGACTTCAACACGAACAGTCAAAGATTCCAAAGTCAGTGTCCGAAACGGGGCTTCAAGTGATCGCCAACCTTCCTCAGCTTCTTCATGCCGCGCTGCCTGGAATCCAACTATTACCAAGAGAATGTCAAAGAAAGCTGCGGCTAAGCCGTGCAGTCCAGCGATGAGCGGTGTACAGTTGCTTCGGAAGATGTTCAAAGAAGCCTGTAAGAAATCTTGGGAGAGACGCCGTCAAGTGTTTCTGGATTTGTTTTGCGGGGATCAGGGTATTTCTAAGAGCATCACTAGACATGGTTTTGGTGTTGTTTCGATCGATATCAACCTTGATTCTCGCCTTGACTTAGCTCGCAAAGACATTCAGAATCTGCTCCTTGGATGGATCCGTAGTGGTTGTGTAATAGGAGTTTGGCTGGCTACTCCCGGCACCACATGGTGCCAAGCACGTCATGGTCCCGTCAATTCCTCTTGGGGTCCCCTTAGAGACAGCCAACATCTTTTTGGGTTGCCCGATTTGAAGGTCCATGACAGGCTCAAAGTCAAGCAAGGAAATCAAACTGCGCTCTTCACCTGTAAAGTTATCCATGCATGCAAACAAAACTCAATCCCTTGTATCCTTGAGAATCCGTCCTCCTCGATGATGTGGCAGATCCCCTTTTTAGTTCGGTTGTGTTCTTTGTCCTGCTCTCGCTGTGTTCATTGTGATTTTTGTCAATTCGGTGCTAAATGGAGAAAACGGACTCGGGTTCAAGGTTGGTTTGTACAAGACTGCAGTCTTATGAATCAGTGCTGTCAGGGTCGAAACGGTTGGTGTCCTCTCAATCAGCGTTTTCACATTGCTTTGAAAGGTCAGGACCCTGTCAGCAAGCAATTGTGGACTCATTTGGCGCAACCTTATCCTACGAGATTTGCTGCTGCTGGTGCCAAGCTGTTGATTGACTCTAGCTACCATGTCCACAATTTTGTTCTCAGACAACGCTTTGGCAATTGATGGTGCTCCCGGTTTATTTTTGAGTTCTAAATTTCGGCCACTGGCCAGCACACTGTTTGAGAGTGAAGTTAAGGCATTTGAAGGAACTTGAGTTTGGCCTGATTTTAACCAATCAAAGGGCCGACCCTTTCCATGGTGCTTAGTGCATCAGACGGTGCCTGCACTCGCCTTCCTCTCAGACTAAAAGGCTGGCAACCGGGAGGCGATTGGGTGATTGATGTTCTGTCGAACGCATTTCATCCTTCGCTATCAGTTTGCCGTTTGTTGTGTGCAACATCTTCATCTCAAGTCATCCCACCCTCATCTTGGCCCACCACAGCCTTGATCTGGGGGCATTTGAAGGAACTTGAGTTTGGCCTGATTTTAACCAATCAAAGGGCCGACCCTTTCCATGGTGCTTAGTGCATCAGACGGTGCCTGCACTCGCCTTCCTCTCAGACTAAAAGGCTGGCAACCGGGAGGCGATTGGGTGAGTAGTCTGCACTACCGGTATAGTTGTGGAATTCTAGATGTGGAATGCTACCGGTATATACCCTCTGGTAAACTAACATAGCTATTGAAAATGGCCATTTATAATGGATTTACCCATTAAAAATGGTGATTTTCTATAGCTATGTTAAATTACCAGAGGGTAACTGTCATGACTTCAACCTTTAGAATGTCCGTGATTGCGTGATTTTTTCCATGCATGTCTCTGACATGCGGAGACTTTGGCTGAAGGGACTGTGTTCGTTCCAGTTTTTTTACCGCTGTATGACTCCGGACCGTTCCTCCAAGCGTTCTGGCAATGACAGAGTTGATTGTGTTCGGGCAGGCAAACGTATTGCGCGCTGTAAAATTGCCCGTGAACACGGACTATTGTCCCATGCTGATGTTTCATTGCTACAACTTGCTACTTAGCATTCTCATGTTTGTTGATAAACTACATCCCATTTTCCCCCTGTTGATGGCTTAAAGCAGCCATAAAAAATGGGTGGGGGGATTGACCATGGATTGACCCAAGCGGTGGCTTTGTCGCTTCAACGCTGCCAGCATCATTTTTGGCACCTTCGCCCTGACGCTGGTGATTCTTTTCTCCAGCCGCAGCTGGACTTTGCAGAGCAGCGCAGCTTGGTCTGTTGAGACTTGAAGGATCTTGAAGGTAACTTGAACAATCTTGAACAGTACTTTGATCTGGTATGATTTCGAATTGAAACAACCTGATGAAGTCTTACTATAAAACAGCCTGATAAAGTCTTAAGATGACTTGGTGACTCAAAAATTGGGCATAAGGACTCAAGATCACAGAGTAGCGAAAGATGAATGCAGGACTGCAGGACAGGGACCAGAGGTCTTGTCTTTTCTCCGCGCACATTTTGCAGTGAACGTCTTGTTTGGACATGGATCGACCGATCGACCTCCAAACGAGCCATGGATAGGACAGCCACTAAGGATCTCTTGGGAATGGAGCAGAAGACCGGAATCTATCCTGACCGATGGGAGACCGTGCAGGCACCACAGGGCATGTGTTTCCTATGTGACCTGTTCGGTCAAAAACTCTGAGCAGTGTGCGATAGTTTTGCACCAACAATTGATACGGCAAATCGTCGCAGTGCAAGCCATTGTACCCCGTTACTCCATTCAGCGGTCAGTGTACACTTCACCCATCTTCACCCTCATAGCAGGCAGTTCCCCTGCAGTCGGAATAGCATTTGCAATCGAATCAATCGACTAATCATTTGTCTCCAGCGAGGCAACCACAGCTGCACCACACAAGTCATCCAACGGGTTGCTGCCACACCAGATCCTTGGACACGAAGCGATCGAAATCTCTGCGTCCTGCGAGCGTTGTCCTTGGGAGACCGATGATTCAAGTTGTTGTGGTTCATTTTAAAGAGCATCGAAAGTGATCAGCAAAGGCATGTTCTTAGCTTCCCAGTGTAATTATACCTCATCGTTTGAGGTCACTCTTCAACCTGTTTGGGACTGAGAATATCTGAGAATAGCCAGCCGGCTCAAAGATTTTGGAACTGTTGACTTGACCGGACTCGACATGGAAGGCGGTGAGAAGGAACAATTGACTCCTGCCACGCTATGCAGCGCTTTCCTCGGAGTTTTGGGCGTAGGAATGACTGTGTTTGGAGCCCTTGTCCACTGGGCAGGCATCCTTCCACCAGAAGATCAAGGGCTTGGAATGCCCGTGCTGGTCCTTGGCATCCTTTTCTACCTTGCGCACATCTCTGAAGCGCTTTTCAAGAGCAAGACCTCCAAGTACCTGTATTGGATTATGAGTGAAACAGACTTTCAGGCGTATGTGAAAGAGTTGCAAGAATCGCAGCCCAAGATCAAGTGGACCATCCAGAACTATCACTATGAGGAGAAGAGACACAGAGACAAAGATGGCAAAGAACACGTTGAAAGGAAAAGGGTGAACACTCACTCTGCTGAGGCATATTATGACATCGGCGGTTTCTTGGACGAGACTCTTTCGCCTGCGCAAATGATTGCGATGTTCCATTTGATGTATGATGGTGAGCAACAGGACTTAGAGGCGAACAAAAAGAAACCCATTTCGAGAATCTTCTTGCTCTGTGAAATGCCTCTGGAATATCATCCAGTCGATGATCAGGAAGAGCAGCGTTTATTCGACAGGCGAGAGGCATTTTGGCGCGACAACACCCGCGACACCCATCAGGACAAATCAACGACAGACCTTATTGATTGTGGCTACAAAAGCCACGTCATGGTCATTCTCAGAGAAGGTACTGATGACAGTCGTGCAAGACCCTGGTGGATGCAATACTGGTTCTATGCCATTTGCACCATTTTCCTGATGAGCGTGCCCTTCAGATGTTTCTTCTTTTCCCATTGTACCAAGATCCAATGGGAGGTGCTAAAGCATTTCTCCCACAAGAATCAAAATTCATGGGCAGACGATCCAAAGCACGGTCGTGCAAACCGAACAGATACAGCGTCCAAAGCATTTCGCAAGGTCAAGCGTGAAACACCTACGGGAAACTTCACAGAACCCAATGTAGCCTGGGATGCGGGGAAGCAACAACTGGAAGATGTGGGGCCACCTGTTCAGGTTCCTGTTGGTGTTCCATCCTATTGGAAGAATCGAGATTTGGACAAAGACTTTGATGACAAAATAAACTTGTCTGCTGATGAGCGAGAGAAGATGCAGAAGCTCGTTGATGTGACCTACAAGGACAAAGCAACCAGAGACCGGAAGAGTGATGGCATGCCAACCAGACTGGTGGTTACCCAGGTGGTTCGTATGGAAGACAGCAAAATGTGGCGTCGCTTCGAACAAAAACGCGCCGAACTTGCTCTGAAAGGCAGGAACCAAAAAATTGCTTCAAGACGTAGTTGGAAGAAAGTTGGTCAGCACACATTACTCCACATTATGACATAGATACAATTATTATCAATTATTGTAATACTAATTTACGTAGTATTGCTTCGCCTTGGCCTTGCTGAGGGGTGCGCAAAACCTTATTACTGATAGGGGACGACCCTATACCGATACCCCTGTTTTGCATGAGTCGCCTCAAAGACAGAACGCAAAAATCCTCACTACCGATAGGGCCGATAGGGGACGGGACGACCCTAATTTGTGCATGGCATGAAAATGAACAAGCAATTTTGTCCGCTATTCATATTGATTATACACATGCATATACACAATTATACACATACATTCAAGTAAGTATACGTACGTATACGCATACATGTGCGTGTACATGTGCGTGTACATGTACATGTACGTATCGTATATACACATAGACATAGATTTATAACTAATTTATAACACAATCACATACATTTTATAAACAACACACACACATGCATGAACAAATACACATATGTGCATACAGATACATGTACATGTACATACACAGGTGTGTACATTCAGAAACCCTTGCACACATGTACGTTCAAAGACACATACCATACATATGTTTAACTACGCCCACTTATAGATACTTACGTGTGCATATGTTTACACACACAAACACATAAACATACATTTGCATACATTTGCAATTTTACATATTTACATACATTCACATACACTCAAATACATTCACACACAAATTCAAACGTTGACATACACTCACATACATTCACTCACGTTCACATACACTCACATACATTCACACACACACACATATACAATTATATAAGTTATATATATATACACATATGTGCACACAGCATATACAATATAGATACATTGCAAGCCACGTCTTCAAAGCTCCAAACATTAAACACATCTTCCATCAGTGTCCTGTTTCCCCCACAGGTCGACCCAAGTTGATGGCGGAGATGCCTGGCAGTGGTGCCTTCAAAACCTCACCGAGCGACAGCGACGCTGCAGAACTGCCATCCTGTCTCAAGGAATTGACAGTGGATTTGAATGACGCTTGTGCTTATTTTAGAGATAATTTTCTCTTTAGATACTATATTATATAGATATATCATATATATATATTATATTATACCTACATACATTTGATTCGATATGGTATAGATCAAAATTTAGAATTTAGACATATATATATATGGTATATATATATATATTATAGATATAGATATGGTTAGATACAATCATAAGATATTGTATTTTGATGTATTTTGGATTTCTCCAAACTTACAGACATGGACATCCACCGAGTTGGTCCTTTCTGGATTTTTAACACCGATAGTCGATAGTCATGGAGCGGAATGGAGCAACCGAGGAAGCTTATCTTTTTCACGGTTCCTGTCCCGGAGGTGCTTTAGGCATTGGTGAGGATGGCTTTGACATGAGCCGCGTCGGGACAAATGTGGGTACGATGTTTGGGGCAGGTGCCTACATGGCAGAGGCCTCCAGCAAAAGTGATGAATATGCAACGGAAGATCCCAGTGGCCTCTTTGCCGGGAAATTCGCGCTGTTGCTTTGTCGCACCCTGTTGGGCAACATGTTCTACATCACAGAGTCAAACATCCCAAGGATCGAAGATGCTCTGGCAACCGGGAAATTTCAAACTGTCTTAGGTGACCGTGAAGCGGCTGTTGACACCTACAGAGAATTTGTGGTCTTTGATGAAGCACAGATCTACCCGGAGTATGTGATCATCTACACCCGTAGTTTTGATTAGCTGAGCTGGAATAGATCCCAAAGGGATGCAGCCGGGAAAAAACACGAGTCCGTCCATGTGAGAGAGGTTGAATGAGGTTGAACTCTTGCTGCGGCTTTCACGCATTTGATCCACATTATGCTCCCACAAAATCGTTCTTTGGTGTACTGAGTGTATTGGACCACTTTGCCAGGATTGTTTAGCTTGCAAAATCAAGCGTGCAGGTCTTCCTAGGTCCTAGGCATGCTGTTGAGATAGCTTGAGCGATTGAGCCCTGCCACACCACGACATTACTGGCCATCAGGATCGGATCTGTTAACGACTTGACCGGTGGCAAGGCCATCCGCAGAACGTCTGGATTCCTATTGATATGTCGCTTTCTTGATCATCAAGGCATTCTAAAAAATAATAACCCTAGCAATAACCATGCGATAACCTTTGTTGAAAAGGGGACCCCGGACGAGGGATAGACTCAACTAATCCCATTGGCATTCTTTTCCAAAATACCAGACAAGCAACGAGAAGAGAAATGACCGATTCTTGCAAAAAGCAAAGAACAACTGATTTTGGAAATCTTTGATGAAACTGATTTTGGAAATCTGGATGAAAAGCAAATTAGCTGCGTTTTTGTATTATTTAATGATGATTTGAGCAAAACAATAGGGCCTCCCCCAAAAAGCAACAACGCATATTTTTGCACCAGGGGTAAACAATTGCTTTTGACATCTTTTGACGGTGGCTCATATGAATGTATGCGTGGCCTCCAGCAATTTCCAAGTACTTGTAGTGCCGATCATGTGCCAGTAAAACTTGGATCATCAATGATCATACTGCTGGCATCCCTGGTATTTCTGCTAGTCTCAACAATTTGTGGACAGATTGAGCAGATAGCGAATTCCAAAACTATTTATCAATGACTGTGGCAAAATCTAGGATCTTGCTGTGGCATTCCAAATTGGGCAGGGAATCAATGCTAGCTGGACCGCGACTAAGATAGTCGACATGTTTTTTAAAGGGTCGACCATTGCCAACTCTTGGTCATTTGACCAGCAACGACTGCAGGATGTAGAGATTTTCTCCACAGACCCTTTGGCACGACCTGAAAATCTCCTCGATGGCAACGTCTGTGCGCATGATGAGGAGATATCTTTTACCACACACAGACAGCCAGACAGCTTGAAATATGCAGCTGTGATCATTCCGAATCTTCCTATATAATCGACTATAATCGATATATATATATACATAATCCACACATATATATATATATACTTATTTAAAATCGTACATGTCCAACATGTCCTTCTGTTCCTACAACCAGTAAGATATGGCAGACTGCCGTGTCTTGAATTCCTGCTTTTGCAAAGCACACCAGCAGCAAATTCCGCTAGATGGCATGCATGCAGTCTTTGGACAACCATGTTTTGTCACTTGGGAAAAAACATGAAAAAACATAGTATGACACGATCACATTGCACACTGCATAGGTCAAATCATTCCAATCAGATAAGTTCTAAAACCCTGCACTGTTGCTGGCAAATACCTCAGCTGTCCACCAAGAAGCTATCATACCAAAGTGCAAAAGAAACCATCTCAGAGCCTCGCATCGATGCACCAGTTTGCAGAGGAACTTTTGGGCACGCTTTGCTACAAGAAATGCTCCTTGTTGACAGACGGCAAGGCCAACGGCAAGATGAGGATTGAGAGCACAGCACATGCAATTACAGAAAGTGTGGAACAAGAGTAATCAATAATAATAAGTATAGAAATATTGGAATGTTCATAATATATAATGATATAGAATATACGTATAATAATCAATCATACCCTAATCTTGAATATTAGTGCCACCTAAACCCTAAAACGTCTGAGTTGTTTGCTGTGTCAGCTCCCCGCAGGCGCCAGTGCGATTGAGCGCATTCTCCTGTGCCAAGTCCAAGGGCTTCGAGGACTTCTTCAGGGGCAAGGCGCCCGCATGATGGTCATGAGTTTCATCATTTGACATATTTTTACATCATCCTTATCCTTTTCTCATGTTTCATGATGTTTCATGATGTTTCATGATGTTTCATGATGTTTCATGATGTTTCATGATGCTTCATGATGCTTCATGATGCTTCATGATGCTTCATGATGCTTCATGATGTTTCATGATGTTTCATGATGTTTCATGATGTTTCATGATGTTTCATGATGTTTCATGATGTTTCATGATGTTTCAGGATGTTTCAGGATGTTTCATGATGATGTTTCAGGATGTTTCATGATGTTTCATGATGTTTCATGATGTTTCATGATGTTTCATGATGTTTCATGATGTTTCATGATGTTTCATGATGTTTCATGATGTTTCATGATGCTTCATGATGCTTCATGATGCTTCATGATGCTTCATGATGCTTCATGATGTTTCATGATGTTTCATGATGTTTCATGATGATTCATGATTTTTCATGATGCTTCATGATGTTTCATGATGTTTCATGATGTTTCATGATGTTTCATGATGTTTCATGATGTTTCAGGATGTTTCAGGAGGTTTCAGGATGTTTCATGATGTTTCAGGATGTTTCAGGATGTTTCATGATGTTTCATGATGTTTCATGATGTTTCATGATGTTTCATGATGTTTCATGATGTTTCATGATGTTTCATGATGTTTCATGATGTTTCATGATGTTTCATGATGTTTCATGATGTTTCATGATGTTTCATCATGTTTCATGATGTTTCATGATGTTTCATGATGTTTCACGATGTTTCATGATGTTTCATGTTTGTCACTTTTTATCTTGTTAGAGCGTCATCCAGAGATATCCAGATGTTGGGAGCCTCGCCCATTGATGTTCATCCCATATTGGGCCCTGTGCAGATTGGTCTTCTGGTCCCTTGCGAAGGTTGCTTTGGCTGAGAGATTCGGGAAGTGGTGCTTTCGGCCCCTGAAAGTGTCAAGATGTGTCAAGGGCATTCCTCTCACCTCTTCCTTTTTTCTTTGCAAATTATCCATCCAAAAAGAACTTCATTCTCCTTCTTACCTGATTCCCGCTTTTCACTGATTCATGTTTCCTCATTCTCATTTTCTTCCATTGATTCCCGCAGATTCCTTGATTCCCATGTTTTCATAATTGATTCTATTGATTCTCCTTTTCCCTGCTTCCCCATCTTCATTTTTCCTTCCCAAGGATTGGATTTGGATTTTCTGATTTTCTCACAAGAATTCGAACTTTGCAGTCTTTTCACTGTGCCAAGGTTATGATGTCTCTGGCGACGAAGCAGGTCATGGATGCCCGCACAAACCTGGCACCTGCCTGGTCAACGAGGAGTTTTCCTTGGGCAAATGTTGCTTGGTCGGAGCACCAGATCAGCATGGTATTCAGCACCATGGCGGCCATGGCGATCGATGAATTCCACCGGATCTCAGGTTACAAACGATGTGATGAGCTGACGGATGGACAGTTCCCACACCGCACCAGCAAGGCTCTCAGATTCAGATGGTGTGATCATGGCATGTCATGGCAGAAACAGTGCAACAGATGGCACGCATGATTCTTGTCTTTTGTTTGCCGCAGTATGCAATATGATGCAATATGCATTCCCAGCAGTCATGTTGTTTTGATATGTTTTGTTGATATGTTTTGCATACTTGGGCATATTTTGGCCTTGTGCCTTCTTTCCAGATTCCACTGTTGGAGGTCCCGAAATAGCCAAGGTGCCAATACTTGCTGCAAGACGAAGAACTTCCTTGATGCTCAGCCAAACCGGGTGTGCTCAAAGTGGTAGACGTTGGCAGAATGGACTCCACTCGGCGAGGATTTGTGTTGACATCGATGTTTTCCGAGGAATGCATCGAGCCGACTGAAAGCACATTCAGTTTCAACTACAACGTTGGTGGTGGCGATGGCAGCCTTGCAAAGAGCCATTCGCCCAATGCAAAGCCACTTGGCGCACACCAGGTCTTGGGATTGAAAGGCTCCCGACCAAAGGTTTTGCTGCTAGTCATCAAATCCCATTTAGAAAGATTAAAAAGAGTGTTGAAGGCATGAACATTGCAAAGAGTAGTAAATGTACATCCAGCATCAATCAGAGAGGTCTTTTTCGATGGCTTTTTGAGAAGCTACATCAGCATCACCCGCCAAGGTTCACAGAACTTGGCCAGTGATCTGGCCACGGGACAATGCTCCCGATCCCGCCGATCCCGATTGTGGGGCATTCAAGCAGCCTGCTGCGTGCAGAACAGGTGGTTGGATGGTGTTTGTACATTCTCAGGGCAGCTGCTTTATTTTCCAGCAAGAGCAGCGACTAGTTTTGCCATTCCGATCGCATAAGAAAGATGTCCAGGTCACATCCGCCAGAAGTGCGCCTCGTAGACCTTTGCAATTAGATGTCTTGAAGCTTCAACAGTGAGCGCTCATAGGCATTAAAGAGTCTGAGAGGGGTCATAGTAAGCCATGTAAACCCATGATCAGCTGAGCTTGGCTTAGAACAAACTCTGATTTCTGAATCATTTGGATTGTTTGAAGCAGATCAGCAGACAGGATGATTTTAAGCAGACAGTGGAGGACATGTGCGTTTCTACAATGTGCACGCCTTCACCACCCCTCATCCTCCCTTCTGAATATTATATATATAATATTATATATAATATACATTAATATACTATACTATACTATACTATATTATATTATATTATATTGTATTATACTATTTAATATTATATTATAATATATTATATTATATTTCATTACATTACATGGATTATGATGGAATGGAGACAACATTATGTGTTATGTGTTTGCGTATAACTGTTTATTTAAGGGCTGCCGCCCCTGCCGCCGACCCCGGTAAAGAATCGGGGATTGCTGGTGAAACAGGCAAGCTGTGTGACGAGAAACTTTGGCAAATGCATTATCACATGCAGGATCATGCACGAAGGGCTATGTGCGTAACTGGTGCAGCTTTCGGATCAATTGCAGTAAGGTGCTGGCTGCATGACGAGACAGTTGAATTAGAAGCTTACTCTGAACCCAACAACACATCTATGTGCATATGGGCCAAGAGACATAAGACCAAATTGCCAAAAGCTATCATGACAAGAAAGCTCCAGCTTAGTTGGTGGTATAAGATAGCTACACAACTTTTTTTTGGATTGAAGCTATTCTAGTTGGACTGCAGCAACGAGAGCTGAGAGCTACGAAATATGGCCCGTTCGAAATGATGGGACACGCCAAAAAGATTATAGAAAAAGCAGAGAAGAAAGTCTAACATTTTAGCTTTTTTCCTGTGTAACATATGGTGTAATCCACCCGGCGCAAACCATGCCGGCGCAGCTGCGGAGTGCAAGCGCAGTGCTGGAATGTTGGCTGGCCGGCAATCGTGTCAACACGTCCGTGTGCAATGTGCTGCAGGTGGTGTGGGGCAAAGAGATGGGGAAGGAAAGAGTATTCAGGGGTGGCTTGTTGGAATTGAAACTGGTGTCCTGGTAGGGATGTCAGAGAAGGGGTTGAACGGTGGCAGGTGGTGAAAGCAGCGGCGTGGAGGAATGATGCGGAGGCAGTGAAGATGGTGAGCGGCTTTGTGTTCAGGGACGTCCCTTCTGAAATCCTACTAGAATCCAATTTTGTCCAATTTTGATCTCTAATTTTGACTGCTGCTGCTACCTATAATAAAGCAAGAAACCAGCAGCCAGACACCTTTTGTAAAACACAGCCGAAACAGCAAAACACCACCTAATTTCGTGACGAACATAACGCAAAATCAATCACAATAATAGGTTTTCGGGGGCCGAAACGTCCCTTCTGAAATCCTACTAGAAATCCAATTTTGTCCAATAGAAATCTAATTTTAGTCAAATTTGATCTCTAATTTTGATTGCTGCTGCTGCCTCTAATAAAGCGAGAAACTAGCAGCCAGACACCTTTTTTAAAACACAGCCGAAACAGCAAAACACCACCCAATTTCGTGCCGAACATGACGGAAAATCAATCACAATATTAAGTTTTCGGGGGCCGAAACGTCCCTTCTGAAATCCTACTAGAAATCCAATTTTGTCCAATTTTGATCTCTAATTTTGACTGCTGCTGCTACCTATAATAAAGCAAGAAACCAGCAGCCAGACACCTTTTGTAAAACACACCGAAACAGCAAAACACCACCTAATTTCGTGCCGAACATAACGCAAAATCAATCACAATAATAGGTTTTCGGGGGCCGAAACGTCCCTTCTGAAATCCTACTAGAAATCCAATTTTGTCCAATAGAAATCTAATTTTAGTCAAATTTGATTGATCGCTAATTTTGATTGCTGCTGCTACCTCTAATAAAGCAAGAAACCAGCAGCCAGACACCTTTTTTAAAACACAGCCGAAACAGCAAAACACCACCCAATTTCGTGCCGAACATGACGGAAAATCAATCACAATATTAAGTTTTCGGGGGCCGAAACGTCCCTTCTGAAATCCTACTAGAAATCCAATTTTGTCCAATTTTGATCTCTAATTTTGACTGCTGCTGCTACCTATAATAAAGCAAGAAACCAGCAGCCAGACACCTTTTGTAAAACACAGCCGAAACAGCAAAACACCACCTAATTTCGTGCCGAACATGACGCAAAATCAATCACAAGAATAGGTTTTCGGGGGCCGAAACGTCCCTTCTGAAATCCTACTAGAAATCCAACTTTGTCCAATAGAAATCTAATTTTGTCCAATTTGATCTCTAATTTTGATTGCTGCTACTGCCTCTAATAAAGTAAGAAACCAGCAGCCAGACACCTAATTTCGTGCCGAACATGACGCAAAATCAATCACAATAATATACCAATGTTTATAGTTTTCGACCAATGTTTATACCACTGTTTGTTGCTGCTGTTGCCTCTAATAAAGCGAGAAACCAGCAGCCAGACACCTTTTTTAAAACACAGCCGAAACAGCAAAACACCACCCAATTTCGTGCCGAACATGACGGAAAATCAATCACAATATTAAGTTTTCGGGGGCCGAAACGTCCCTTCTGAAATCCTACTAGAATCCAATTTTGTCCAATTTTGATCTCTAATTTTGACTGCTGCTGCTACCTATAATAAAGCAAGAAACCAGCAGCCAGACACCTTTTGTAAAACACAGCCGAAACAGCAAAACACCACCTAATTTCGTGCCGAACATAACGCAAAATCAATCACAATAATAGGTTTTCGGGGGCCGAAACGTCCCTTCTGAAATCCTACTAGAAATCCAATTTTGTCCAATAGAAATCTAATTTTAGTCAAATTTGATTGATCTCTAATTTTGATTGCTGCTGCTGCCTCTAATAAAGCAAGAAACCAGCAGCCAGACACCTTTTTTAAAACACAGCCGAAACAGCAAAACACCACCCAATTTCGTGCCGAACATGACGGAAAATCAATCACAATATTAGGTTTTCGGGGGCCGAAACGTCCCTTCTGAACTCCTACTAGAAATCCAATTTTGTCCAATAGAAATCTCTAATTTTAATCAAATTTGATCTCTAATTTTGATTGCTGCTGCTGCCTCTAATAAAGCGAGAAACCAGCAGCCAGACACCTTTTTTAAAACACAGCCGAAACAGCAAAACACCACCCAATTTCGTGCCGAACATGACGGAAAATCAATCACAATATTAAGTTTTCGGGGGCCGAAACGTCCCTTCTGAAATCCTACTAGAAATCCAATTTTGTCCAATTTTGATCTCTAATTTTGACTGCTGCTGCTACCTATAATAAAGCAAGAAACCAGCAGCCAGACACCTTTTTTAAAACACAGCCGAAACAGCAAAACACCACCTAATTTCGTGACGAACATAACGCAAAATCAATCACAATAATAGGTTTTCGGGGGCCGAAACGTCCCTTCTGAAATCCTACTAGAAATCCAATTTTGTCCAATAGAAATCTAATTTTAGTCAAATTTGATCTCTAATTTTGATTGCTGCTGCTGCCTCTAATAAAGCGAGAAACCAGCAGCCAGACACCTTTTTTAAAACACAGCCGAAACAGCAAAACACCACCCAATTTCGTGCCGAACATGACGGAAAATCAATCACAATATTAAGTTTTCGGGGGCCGAAACGTCCCTTCTGAAATCCTACTAGAAATCCAATTTTGTCCAATTTTGATCTCTAATTTTGACTGCTGCTGCTACCTATAATAAAGCAAGAAACCAGCAGCCAGACACCTTTTGTAAAACACAACCGAAACAGCAAAACACCACCTAATTTCGTGCCGAACATAACGCAAAATCAATCACAATAATAGGTTTTCGGGGGCCGAAACGTCCCTTCTGAAATCCTACTAGAAATCCAATTTTGTCCAATAGAAATCTAATTTTAGTCAAATTTGATTGATCGCTAATTTTGATTGCTGCTGCTACCTCTAATAAAGCAAGAAACCAGCAGCCAGACACCTTTTTGAAAACACAGCCGAAACAGCAAAACACCACCCAATTTCGTGCCGAACATGACGGAAAATCAATCACAATATTAGGTTTTCGGGGGCCGAAACGTCCCTTCTGAACTCCTACTAGAAATCCAATTTTGTCCGATTTTGATCTCTAATTTTGACTGCTGCTGCTGCCTATAATAAAGCAAGAAACCAGCAGCCAGACACCTTTTTTAAAACACAGCCGAAACAGCAAAACACCACCTAATTTCCTGCCGAACATGACGCAAAATCAATCACAAGAATAGGTTTTCGGGGGCCGAAACGTCCCTTCTGAAATCCTACTAGAAATCCAACTTTGTCCAATAGAAATCTAATTTTGTCCAATTTGATCTCTAATTTTGATTGCTGCTACTGCCTCTAATAAAGTAAGAAACCAGCAGCCAGACACCTAATTTCGTGCCGAACATGACGCAAAATCAATCACAATAATATACCAATGTTTATAGTTTTCGACCAATGTTTATACCACTGTTTGTGCAATGAGACATAGAACCCTCCTGTTGCTCCTGTTGCTGCTGCTGCTCATGGCCACCACTTGAAACGCTGAAACGCCACCTAATTTCGTGCCCAAAACGCTCCAAAATCGAGCCCAAAAAGTGCCTAACGTCCCTTCTGAAATCCTAGAAAAAAAAAGAACTGCCTTTGTGATGATAACCGTCTTGTCAAACACCTTCTATTTCCTCCTGCTGCTGCTGCTGCTCCTGCTCCTGTGACTCCTTCTGTTCAAAAGGGACCTGCCGGATGGGAAAACACCATGGCAGTAGTAGTAGTAGTAGTAGTAGTCCGAAACAAGAGTCAAAAGTATTATTCCCTGGCACGCTCCCCCTTGCGTCTGCCGGAGTCGGCGGATATTGACTGCTGGCTACTGGCTGGGTGCTGCTGTCTTATTCCCTAACGCGCTCCCCCTTGCGCAGCCGGGGTCGGCGGATATAATATCAGTTTTTTTGATAATTGCTAGCTTGACACCGTCAACACAGCTTGATGCGCTCGCTGCGCTTGCTGCGGGGCAGCGCAGCGCGCAAGGTCGCTCCAGTTACATGTCCCTGGCAGCCAAGCAGTTGCACCTAGGCCTGCTGTGATTGGTGTGAGTTGATGGTCTTCGCCGTGAATCGACAGGTAGACCAGACTTCGAAGAATGGTCCACTCTAAGCCCAAGCAATGCGTTTCGGAGACATTCCTGTCAAGGATGGAGATAGTCTACTAAACACTGGGAGCATCGCATGAGCACATCACCTACCTGCCTGGTCCATGGCAGATGAGCTTGGAGATCTCGCATCACCAAAGGAGTGGAACGCGGCTGGGGTCCCAGGATGTCCCAGGTCTGAGGCCTCAAGATGCACTGATCAACTGGAGCCATAGATTCCATATTTCCATACACATCCAGCAATCCGAAGATGTAGATGATGTAGATGATGTAGATGATCAGTTGTAATATGGTGCAGCCTGTTTCTTTGATCTTCTTTTGCCAACAGAGTATAAGACATCAAAAGACTCACCATTTGGACCATCAGATATGATCCGACATGCTTTCACAGCCTTCTGTGAGTTTTCACCAGGTGGCTCTGGCAATTCTCTCCGCATTCTCTGGTGCCTGCACTGTTCTGCTGGTGCAACTGCCAATGAAGGCTCTTACCTTAGATTCCTTAGATCTCAGACCTGTTTACACCGCTGATTTTCACTCTGAATCCAGTCTTGGAGTCAGTGCTCATGTCATGCAGTCCTCAAGTGACTGCATCAATTTATGTCCATTTACTCTTCAGCAACTAATCCATGGACTTAGTCCAGGTCAAGTCTCTGGTGTAGATGAGACGACCCCCCACAAAGTGGGCCCCACTGAGACCTGGCGATCTCGGCGATCTCGGGGATCGGGCAAGGGCATTGCTGAGCCGTTACTTCAGGTGGAATCCAAGTGACTTCGCCCATGCTGTGTGATCTCAACAGACCGAAACTGTTCAAACCTGATGAAACTACCTGTTAGTGGAACTTTATCACAAGTCCATGTTTTCATCATTGTCCATGGCAACTAGTTGCCTTCGGTTGCCCAACCTTCTGCAGCTCCTGTGAAGGCAGTATGACGTGGATGCCAGTCTTTGCTTCGGACTTGGCTACGTCAGGATCTCTGATTGTTTTATATTGATATTTAAATATATTTAAATACATTTAATGGTATTCAATGATTGAAACGACATTTAACGACACAACATAACACACACACATATATATATATATATATCATAGTATGTATTATATATATATGATGATTTATGTATATTAAGATGTCATTAATGGATTGTCCAGCTAGCCGCTGGAACAGCGCGAGCTAATCGCCATGGCCATTGCCATGTCACAGCAGGTGCCTGCTGTCCAAAGGTGGACCACTTTGCGAAAAGTCGGACAAAAATCTGAGGATCAATGGAGTCTGATTGATTACCCTCTGGTAATTTAACATAGCTATGGAAAGATCCACCATTTTTAATGGGAAAATCCACTATAAATGGTGATTTTCAATAGCTATGTTAAATTACCAGAGGGTAATGATTGATTATTCTATAGAAATGATTCTATTGAAATACTATTGTACATGATGTACTATCTATTGTATTCTGAATGATGCTGATCTTATACTTGTACACTGGCACCACTCGCAATTTGTCGGCCTTCAAACGTTTTTGGCAGCTGGAACCCGAATTGTCGCCGGGCTACAATCCCGGTGACCATGGGCAGCTGATTCGGTGGAGCGATGCTGATGGTGTGTCCAAAACTAACGCTGTTTGAAGCACATGAGTCATATGAATGACATATGAATGATATGTGTTAGTACGATCATTACGCACTTGGAAGACTACCTTCACATTGGCTAAGGGTAGAATAGGCCCATGTTGAAGCATGATTCACGCGGCATTGCTTCCAATTCTGGGCTTCAACGGATAGGTCACTGTGTGCCAAAATATCAGTGGCCACAGGCGCTACTTGGCCTGGCATCACTGATGGGGCTGGCGCCGGTGATCACCGGTGAAACTGCAGGCTTCGTTGGTTCGTTCTGTCCTTCGCAGGCGGCAGGTCACATGGCTGGCTGGGATGCCGAAAGCTGGGAACGGGGTCTGAAAGAGGCGCACTTGCAGCATTTTGTTTCTGGTGCTTTGGACATCTTTGGACCAGAGCCGGGGATCTCAAGAGAAGCGTTGATCGTGTTGATCCAGCAAGAAGCTGTTGCTGCATGCCTGGTGCCTGTATTGACATGGACAATTCTTGATTGTTTTAGTCTGTTGAACATCCCAATAATGCTAAAGATTGTGAAAGCAAGGATTTTGTCCACGTTTGGCTGCCTTTCATCACTCAACTCAGCACTCACAGCTTAACAGAGACTGCAAAGGACTAACGGCCGTGTACGGCCGTGTGATGTATTCTTTTGGCTGCCAGCTGCAGATGTTAGGCTGAGACCCAGGTCAGATGATCTTGCATCACTATGGAGATATAATATGGAGAGATGCTATCGCATGCTCAAACTTGCCCATACACTATATAATCTCACTACGCCCTGAAACCGTTGCAGCATGAACACACACTCTCAAGCCTTCTCATTCAGAACTGAATTTGACACTTCATTTCCGTTTTCCTCAACTACGAATGTTCACTGCCAACAAAGGTACGATGCAAAGTCATCCAATGGGAACCCCAGACATTGTGATCATTCCATGACTCAGTCGGCTTGGATGTCCCTGGGGTCCCTGGTGTCCCTTGGCCCAGTGGGCTCAGTTGGCGCATCGCTCATGGAGCCGCTGCCTTTCAACGTTCCAAGCGGTCGACTGGCTGGACGTCCACTGAGTACACCGGGAGCCAGCCAGCCATCCGGATGGTCTCAACAAAGCAAAGCTAGCAGTCATGGTCTCAGGATTTTGGCGCCTTGGTGATCCTTTGTGCTATGTTGGTATGTGGATGTGTTCTGGTATGTTCTAGTTGATATTGGTATGTGTGCTGGTGATATGCTGGAATGTGATCTCCAAGTGAAGCACCTGAGGATTATTTTGGAATTAGAAACGCCATTCAATGGCTGCAAAGAATATGCAGGGCATTGAACGGATTCTTAGCCCGTGTCCTACAAGTAGCTTCTATCTTTGATAAGTGTTATGATTTATGAGAGCAGGACCTCGCAGAATGCAAATACTATCCAGATTACATACAATGTGTATGTGTGTGCGTGCGCATTGCAAGAAACCAACGGACAAAGCAAGTCATATATGCCCAAATGGTTGGGGTTGAAACTCAGATGGCTCAGGTGGTATGTGGCAAACACGCCTCTCCGCTCCAACGATAGTCTTGGCGGGTCTGCTCAGCCGCCATTTGCGAAGGACGGACCCAGGTGGAACAGAAAAGCAATGTCCCTGAATGTCCCTGAATGTCCCCGAATGTCCCTGAATGTCCCTGAATGTCCCTGAATGTCCCTGAATGTCCCTGAAAATCAATCGGGTCCTTTGTCTTACTGTGAGAACAGTTCAGGTAGTTAAGGTTGCAAAGGTGACACATGGTGACACTATTTGACTACAGGTTGCCATGGAGGCCTTGCCGGTGATCCGCATCCCGCCAGGAGGCACCGGGCAAAGCTTTGTGCCACCAAAGATGAGGACACATCGCTGTCGGAGTGCTTCGGCGACACAGATGAAAGTATGGTGGACGATAGCAGGATTCGAAGCACAGATGGCACTGCCTTGCAAGATCACATCCACATTTGCTGGCACTGACATGTGGCTATGGATCAATACCTATACATACCATTTTTAGGGGGATGAACATCCATTTACCAGCTATTTTGATGTTCACCAGGGGTACAAGGTTTTGACACACTACCATGTAGTTAGCAGATATCTCTCCTGCAATTGCACGCTGCAGCGCAGCTGTGATGCTTTGCTGAGGTATCAGTTGAAGCAAAATCTGGAAAACCTTCAAAGGTGCAGACATGTGCAGACTCTGCAGCTGTTGGCGAAGAAAGCTCAATCTACTTCAGTGACTTTAGATGGCCCTCAAGATTGAAGATCATTTGTTTGAATAGGCCTTGCCGGCATTTGGTCACAATATGTCACAATATACCTTAGCCTTAATCATCTTAAATCCATTCAGAAATTGGCCAGGAGGAGCGAGATGCTGCTTGAACAATCAGGCCACCTCTGGTGAGACCGTTGGATGTGTGGCAATGTTTTTTGCAAGGCGCAATTTGAGATCTGCCGGGGACATGAAAATTATGTTCAATTCTAGACCAGACTTATAGATGGATTATAGATGGATTATTATAGATGGATTATAGATGGATTATTCAGGATCATTCTGGCTCTACACAGCACAGTGTCAGAACAGACATGTGAGCCATGTGTGCTGCTCAGGTGTTGGAAGCCCCGAGTTTGAGGCTGGGACTGTTTTTGCTTGCTTTCTGGGTGTTTTATGAATGTTTTACGGATGTTCTTTCTGGATGTTCAATGATGTCTTGTGGCTTTGCGAGGCAGATGCCAAGGCCATTCGAGCGGAATCCGAACTGCCGGATCTTTGGAATGACGCCTCTCATGCGCCGGAACCTTAGCAACTGTGCAGGGTCGCGTTGTGTCTGCTATCGGATCCGACAGCTGTCCAACCAAATGTTTGGATTTGAGATTTGCAGTAAGTATACTGCATGCATTGAAGATGGAGTGCAGTAAGATGGAGTGTAGAGCAGTATGGGTGTTTCTGATACTATGGCCTAAATGAATTTCTGAATTTGATTGAATTTGTATATTCCCCTTACATGATCATTCTAAGCATTCTCATCAGGAGTCAATGAGGCTTTTCAACCATGCTGCAATGGGGGAAAACCACATTTTGCTCGTCCAAGGCAAAAGGTCATGGCCAAGCTGCGGCGCTGGGTCCCCAGATATTTTTGATGTTGACCTGGTCAGATTAGTGTTGAAATCTCAGGATCTTCAGGGAAACCTCTTAGTATCATGATGTATCATGGGGAATTAGAATGAATGTATTGTTATGTAAACATATTGAAGTTTCAAGTCATGAATTATCATGAATCATGCGGCAGTCCATCCTTTCATTGGTTGGTTTGCAGGGGGAACATAACAGAAACCAGAATCTTAAACGGTAGACTATATCCAATGGTAAATATCCAATGGTTTATCATCATTCCCCTGGCACACATTGCCAAACACAGGGAACTATAATATGATACATATATACATACGTATATACATATATATATATGTATATATATATATACACGTTATTCCATACCCCAATTGATATAATTCATGAATTTATGGTCATTTTCATGGGGCAAATGATGATCAACATTGATAGACCATGGAGAACACATGACATGGCGCATTTGGACCATGCCGAAATGGGGATTTTTCCTCCACAGTTCCAGTTTCAGGTCTCGAGGCTTCAGAGAAGCGGGTGGAAGATTACAGCAACTTTGGCGACGAGGTCACCAAGGGTTAATGGGGAGAAACATATCCCCAAACAAGGAAAACCAGCCCATACTACACGCTTGATATGGCTGGAATGCTAGAAGTTTGTGTCAATACTAATGAACGACTTGATTTTCTGCTCCGATCACAGGTGCAAACTGCTTTGGAGTCGCAGCCTTGACCACGTTTTTTTGAGGAAATGGGGCGGCAAATGTGGTCTACTTCCGTACCATTTGTGAACAACGTGCGGTATTGATGATCGCATTGATAGTCATAGATACCTCAGATCATCATTTAGGAAGCGCAGTGATGCAGAGTGCTTGGACATTCCCACTATCAAACTGATCCAAGGTTGGCTAAAGAGGCTGAAGTAGCTGGTGACATGGATGAGTCCTTGATGCTCAAAGAAGAAGTGAAGGACTTGGATGTGCAAAAGTGCAAAGTGACCAGGTCACTAGATGTGTCCCAGAACATGTTTGTTGATGAGATTAGTATACAAAGATATACAAAGTACTTGTTTAACTTCAGAAGACTTCAGGAACATGTTCTGTTCGACACGGGTCCAAACTAAAACCTCTAGACTCAGAGCCAGCTGAGCTATGCAGTGACCATCCCAGGCTTCTGCAGCACTGGAACGCTGGGAGGGTGAGGTCTCCCAGGCTGAGGCTGGTAGTAGCCATTTAGAACCTCCAACTGCACCCAAGGGGACTCGGAACAGGTGGAGTTGATGATGGGAGGCAAGTATGATGCCCACAGCTGCCAGTGTGCACCTCAGCCATCAAACCATGTCAAAGCATTTGTGGAGTATGTGGAATGGAGCTGAACAGCGATGCTTTGTCATGAAAGCTAGCTTCTGCTAGAAGTCCTTCTGGCTGTAGCAAGGTATTGGCAACTGGAATTGCCAATCACATGAAACTTCACAGTGAACTACTCCCTTCAAGCAGTTTTGCCATGGCTCTATCCCCGGGACAATCCCCCCCTGGGGACATCCTTGCCATATCGTCGCCATCAGCATCATCAGCATCGTCAGCATCGTCAGCATCATCAGACTTACTCTCCACTTCGTATCTCACGGTTCCTCACACCGCTCTTTCACCACACCTTCCTCCTCCCTTTACCCTCCCAGCTAGCTTTCGCCCCTTCCCCCTTGGCCTCAAGTTAATTGACATACGTGCATACTACTATCCTATTTTTATGATGTAATATGCATGTATTATATGTATACAATTGACATTATAACTATATATATATACATATACAGGTAGATGCGGCCATACAATTGCATCATTAATATGTAATTAATCTCTTTATCAACCTAGTTGTTTATCTATTTAGGTTTTCTTCTTTCTGCACCAGGATCAACATCTATGCCGGAGCCGGTGGCGACGAAGCTTGCGATTGGGTTTGCATGCTGGAGTCGCAGCCTTGATGGTGGTTGCCACTGGTTGAAATGATCACAAAGAATGTCATAATGTTTGATGGTTGGGGAGTGAGTGGATATCAATATCAACTATCAACTACTGTATCATCAATTATCAGTATCAATATATCAGTATATCAGTATATCAATATATCAATATATCGATATATCAATATATCAATATATCAATAATCAAAACAACTGGAGTTGTCACTACATGTGCAGAGTCGGATTCCCGTCAACAGACAACAACCAATCTTCGCTCTTAGAACCAGTGGACACTGAGGAAGATGTACACAAACTATGCTGAGCAAAAGGGCTGGTCTGCAAAACGTTTGAGCTTCACTGAAGGTCCGCGCCGGGTTGAACTCTAAAGATTTTGAATTGCGCTGGTGATCAATGTCTATTATGTTTTCCCCGTTAAAACTTGCATGTTGGAGCATTCCCCAGACAAACCAATTGATGAAAGCCTCTGGTCTTACCAGTTTTGACATTCGACAGGCTTGTAGCACCTGTTTGGCAGGGTTCGGTGAGGGTTTGTGAAAGCCACTGATGTTCAACTTCTTTTGATACACGGGGCGCTAGAGGTGATATGCTGGGACTGAAGAGTCCTGATCTCAATCTCAGCAGGATTTCCAGTCACGTCATGGATCGTCGCCAGCTTCCCGGTGATGCACAGCAACATGCCACCGAGGCGTTGAGTTTGAGGTTGAAGGCCTCCACCGAGATTGGGGAGTTTGGGGTCCACTTTTGGGTCCAAGCCTTTCACCAGTGTTGCCTCTGGTAGGCGACTATGCCTTCGGCATGATGCAGCGTGAGACAGGCACCCACAGGCCTGCTCTAGAGATTTGAGATGAAACCTGACTGGCAACCAGATGCAGTAGGTGCCCACTTTGGTCTTTACCCTTTATCTCTGCAATTTCATTTGATGGATTTGCCAGCACGCTGTGGCCGCTGCGGGTTGGTGAGTCTCTACCAGCTATCCCGAGCCAGCAATCACAGCAGAGGTTGGTTCGCATTTGGAATGGCAAGCGCCAGACCACTTTCGCAGGAGTGGAGGCAAGCGGAAGCTGAACCACGCCATTTGTTTGAGCAGAAAACTTTGACTGTCCTGGCTATCATTATCAACATGTCATTATTAGATAGCAGAGTTGCCACATAGAAAGATCGGGCTGGGAATGTTTAGCCCATGATTCCCATGATTGCCGATTGCCTGTGAGGTGGTGCCTGTTTTGCCAGACGACACTGTCGGTGATCTAGAGATTGACCCCAAGGATCTGCAGCGATCTTGACACGATTGATGCGGCACCATCAACATGTGATATACCATGGTAGACCCCAATATTTTGATGGGGAAAATCATGGGAACCATCAGTTGGGCGCCCTGTTTTCAAGCGAGCCCATGTTGCTTGATACTGGTTGATGACACACTTGACACTTTACAGTGACTCCATGCAATCTTTCCAAATCCTTTCGGTGCCAGGTGGGAGACCTTCAGATCTGGGGGCAAGGGTGGTCAGAACGTGAACAAACTTGAGACAGGCCCAGTTGGTCCACTGTGCCAAAATGGGTTTGTCATGGTTTGTCCATGTTTGTCCGAAAATCCAAATTTTAAGTTTTAGTGGGGAAAAATGAATTGACATTAGATCATATTAAATCAACCCTTGAATTGACATGTTTTCAGACAAACCCGGCAAGCCCGACCGTTGAAGTTGCAGGTCGCAGGATCAGGATAGCAGATGATAGCAGACGGGGGTGCTGGATGATAGATCCAAGATGATCTAAGCAGATTACGGTGTTTTGGGGATGCAATTTTGGACGACTGGCCTCTCGAGGTGTTCGGGTGATTCATGTCCCGTGAAGTCCTCAGAGTGCTTCAGGACCAGGTGGCTATGACAAATTAACGATCATTGACAGTCTCAAATGAGGAAAAGTCCTACAAATAGACCAAAATGCAGTGCACTCATGAGATGGTATGGTATGGTCTGGTATGGTGTTCAAGATTTCAAGATGGGTGTTCTATGGTGTTCTGGTTTCAGCAACGGTAGCTTTCCATTCTTGCCGTCATTGAGGAGCGGGATCCGTGTGAGATGTACAGCTGAACGCAGCCAACAGGACAATCGCTCCAAGGCAAAATCCAAGGGCGATGGGAGCGGGGGAGCAACTGGTTGTAGGAAGCTACTGGCAAATCCAAAGCTGCAACTTCTCAATACTCTTAAAGTGCTTGGATATGCTTGGATACATTGAGACCGTTCCCATTTTATAATGTCATGCATAGAGCAACACCTCAGGATCACTCTAGCTGACTCTAGCTATCCGAAGTTTCCAACTCCTTGGAATTGAAGGGGGCAATTTGGAAGCTGGAATTCAAGAGGTGGAAATACATCCTTTTCATAGCGCATGCAGTCAGTGATGTCTGGATTGCGGACCTGGTTCCAGGCTCTTGCCTGGCTGAAAGCAAAGCTGCTACTCATCCAGGTTGGACCATGCAGCGATGGAAGACTTTCATCGTTTGATCATCTTTTGCTTGAAACTTAAAATAAATTGAAATATAAGACCTGCAACAAACCGCTGAGAGGCCCTCAAAGTTGATTCGAGGGTTTATATTTCTGGTTTGCGCTGCAAGGAACAGCAGAAGGTACAGGAGTTGCAAGCGATCCGGGGCGACCTTGTCTCCGCGGAGTGTCTTGTTTGCAGTGCAGTTTTGATGGCCATCTTGGCCTTTTATTGCTGAGATGTGTGAAACAAATCAAGACTTATTTTATTTATCATATTGAGACATATTGAGACATATTGAGACTATTGAGACTGTACTACGGTGCAGTTCCAATGCTTGATTGATAATATTTGACAAGCACAGAAAGGTCCAGAACGTCCCAGAATGCTGCTTTGTACGGAAGTGTTGCCACCCTTTGCTGGGTGTATAAGCAGAGAAGCTAGGTCCAGTGCAAAGTTGAAGCTCTTGATTTGAGTTGTCTCTCGACATCTCTCGACACTCAGGTGGGGTGCACAGGTCCGGAACTATGTGCTACAACCCTACACTATGGTGAAGGACTTCGCATGCAATCGTTGACGCTAAGAATCAGCAAGGCATTTCAAATGTTCCAGCTGTGCTAATACAAAAGTCTAGAGTCTACACACAAACGAATATCCAGCATATCCAGTATGAATCCAGTATGAATGCAAGATATTGAAAGGTGTTTGTATGTGTTGGTGCAAAGGATTGGAACTAGATGGGCTTTGTAGCACAGTCCATGAGTGGGTGCCAGAAGCAGGACGTCAGAAGTGGCCACGAGCGTGGAGATGCAGATCGAGTTCTCAACGGCGCATCTCAACAGCATGGAACGCCAGTTTTTCATCAAGTTTTTTCGCCAGAAAAGTGTTGGTGTCAGCAAACCTGCATGATATATCATGATATATCATGATATACTGTGAATGTATGTAAATATTTCATATATGATATCCGTCGCAGGTGTGACAATGTGACAATCATGCATTGCCAGTCCTTCAGGATCTGGAGTCTCATGTGGACGCCCTGCTGCGGATGGGAGCCAATTCGAAAGCCGCGTGACGCCGCGGCGTCCGTTTCAGCAAGAATTTCGCAGCTTTTTACTGGGTATGAGTCAGAATTACTGGATTGCCATGGATTGCCATCAGATGGTTTATACCAAATCTTATCAAATTTTGCTTGTCACAAATTTCGACCCATACCCTTGACAGTTTTCGTCGATTTTCCTGCTTGTTCTTGCCCCAAGCTGTGTGCGTCCAAAAAGTGGCTGCCATGATGTGCAGTGTCTGTCTTAGAGTGACCAACTGTTTGCTTGTTGTGCTTGTTGTGGATACAGTAGAAACTTTGCTGTGTATATATATATATACATATTAGCATGTCTCTCTACCATGTTTTTGGGCTATCTCTTTAGGCACTGTTTTACAATTTTTGTTCCTAACTTTTGGTAATGTTTGTCCCTAACTTTTCGGAATTTTGGAATTTTTGTCCCCAACTTTTGGCAATTTTTGTCCCCAACTTTTGGTGATTTGGGAATTTTTGTCCCCAACTTTTGGGATTTTTTGTCCCCAACTTTTGGTGATTTGGGAATTTTTGTCCCCAACTTTTGGTGATTTGGGAATTTTTGTCCCCAACTTTTGGGATTTTTTGTCCCCAACTTTTGGGAATTTTTGCCCCCAACTTTTGGGGATTTTTGCCCCCAACTTTTAGGGATTTGGGAATTTTTGTCCCCAAAAGTTGGGGACAAAAATTCCCAAACAGTTGGGGACAATAATTCAATTCCTATGGGAATAATTATTGTCCCCAACTTTTCCCATAGGAATTTAATTATTGTCCCCAACTTTTTGGGAATTTTTGTCCCCAAAAAAGTTGGGGACAATAATTCAATTCCTATGGGAATAATTATTGTCCCCAACTTTTTCGGTTCGGAAAAGTTGGGGACAATATTTTTTCCCATAGGAATTGAATTATTGTCCCCAACTTTCTGGGAATTTTTGTCCCCAACTTTTGGGAATTTGTGTCCCCAACTTTTCGGGGTAGTAACCCCCTCGATGCTGGAAAATGTGTTGTCTATATGAGTATAACTAATGATGGTGGACGCAGTTTTCGGTGTTGGGGTAGTAGCCCCCTCGACTCTGGAAAGTGTGTTGTCTATATGCATATGATGGTAGATAAACATCAAAGAAAACAACAGAGGGGATAGGATAGTCGGCACATTTTTCAGTGTTGGGGTAGTAGCCCCCTCGACGCTGGAAAATGCGTTGTCTATATGAAGATAATGATGGTAGACAAACATCAAAGAAAGGAACAGAGAGGGGATAGGATCGACGGCGCATTTTTCAGTGTTGGGGTAGTAGCCCCCCTCGACTCTGGAAAATGTGTTGTCTACATGAGGATAATGATGGTAGATAAACATCAAAGAAGACATCAGAGGGAATAGCATAGTCGGGACATTTTTCGGTGTTGGGGTAGCAGCCCCCTCGACACTGGAGAATGTGTTGTCTATATGGGTATAATTATTGATGGTAGATAAACATCGAAGAAGGCACCAGAAGGGATAGGATAGTCGGCACATTTTCAGTGTTGGGGTAGTAGCCCCCTCGGTACTGGAAAATGTGTTGTCATGTGTTGTCTATATGAGGATGATTCATGGTAGAAGGGTCCGTCAAGTCAAACCTATGAAACTTATTATGCTGCAAGCATCTCCGCCCTGATGATGGAGACTGAAAGCATCTAGGAAATTTCAGCATCAATGGTAGTAGTAACCACCTCGATGCTGGAAACATCTCCACCGTGAAGGATATACAGACTTAACGGTGACTCAGACTTCCCTTGTGAATCTTCGCTCGGCACCAAGGACAAGTTGCCGCCCTTCAAGCGCCTGAGCGACAAGGGGATGCAGGAGATGTCACTGAAGAATCTGCCAGGTGTCGCCGGCCATGGGTGGGTCACCGCGCTTAAATTGGTAAGCGAACCACGACGGTGTGATCAGGAACCGATGGGAGGTTTGACATGGTTTCAGCAGGGAAAATTGATGTGTGTGTGGATGGTGGTTTTGATTTGTGGTCCATCTCATGGAAGATTCCAACTTTTTTCTGGAGGATTACGCAGTGATAACTTCGGAAGTAGAAGAACCGATTACAAGACTCAAACATGCTGGTGCTGAGACGTCAATTTTATTTGTGGTTGAATTGTGAAAACCGTTATTCCACAAAGATTTTTTTTTATGTGTCCACGACTTGGATTGCGACTTTAAACCACATGAGCATGCCACGTTGCGTCTAAAAGCGCGCTAAAATATGACCAGGTATGGCAATCTTCGCAGGGGAAACGGTGAACCATGATAGCAATGTTTAAAATGCAATTTAAGGATAGCGGCAATCAAAGGTGTTGGGACCGCAACCCACTTGCCATGTTTGTTCCGAAGATATCCTACCAGACACCCCATATGAAAAAGCCTCTCCTGCAATCGTTGTCTTTGATTCTCCAGGTCACTTCTCCGGCATGAAGTTGCCACCCAACGCAGAGCAGCTCAAATCCTTTGGGCCTTCGCAAGTTTGGTCCCTTGGCCGAGCGTCTGGAGTGCTAAGGAATGCTAAGTTAACTTGGTTCGTGCAACAGCACAAATTTGGATGATGACTACATTGTACATCATTGTACCACTTATACCGGACATACCGGACACCCCATATTTGGATAGTTATAGACTTGAAAGATAATCGCCGACTACTTGAGCCATATTTCTAGGACAGGTGGCTCTGACCGCCCATATTTTAGCCGGTTCCGTAAGAGGTGATGGATTGCCGTTTGCTTCCAATATTCTCCCTGCCCTGAAAAACCCAAGCTCCCAAGCTCGCCCGGCGCCCTCACCTGCGACGCAAGATGGTCGGACCTGCCCAGCTCGTGGTCTACGGCCTCAAGGTCCGCAAGGACGGCAACACGCTACAAGAGACCCCGCACCAGCCAGCTCCTGGCCGAGTGTAGCCAGTACCCGCCTAGGAACTCTGAGCAGCGCGAGCGCCAGACGTTCCAGGACCGACCGCCGTGCATGCAGCAGCAACTCAGATATAGAATATAGAATTAACTAGCACGAATGATGCATCATCATTTATCTTGATTCTAGCACAAAGTGCTGGAGCAAGTATACAGTAGGTTGATCACCGATGCCCCGATGCATCTCCTCGAAAACAACGAATTGAGAACAGACTTTATGAGGTCTAAAAAAATAACAACATCTAATGTTTATAGAAAAGACAGGATATAACGATCGGCCTGTCA
Organism: Cladocopium goreaui; assembly: GCA_947184155.2. NCBI lineage: Eukaryota > Dinophyceae > Suessiales > Symbiodiniaceae > Cladocopium > Cladocopium goreaui. The sequence goes on along the minus strand of CAMXCT020000070.1, from coordinate 274,860 downwards.
GGATTGAGACATCTCTGCGTGCAGAAAGATCAATGGATGCAATACAAAAGGGAAAAAATCGAACAAAGAGGTTACACACCTACAGTATAGATCCACTGTTTATGTAAATATCATGCAACATATATATATATATACATATATATCTGTATGTCTCTACGATCTAGCTATACCTATCTGTATAAGACCAGACCCCTTAAATTGGACCCCCCTGAACTGACTCGCATCGAAGGACGTGGTTGCGGGCACGATGCTGGAACTCGAACGAGTCCGGCGTGTGAAAAGTGTGATGCAAAGAGCCGGCCGGAGAGCACTGAAGGCAGAGAGAGCCCGCAGCAGGCACACAGCCTGGGCGAGGCGGGCGCAACGTCAAGTACGCGCCCTCCTTCAAAGGGTGCAAGAACTGGACAACCAAGCCTGAGGCCGGGGAGTGGGGCTGGGGCCCGGAAGGCGCACGAGCACTCAGTTACAGTAACTTTTCGCGAAGGGCGGCTTTCCATCTTCCATGTGACGATGTTTCAAACCCTTATACTTATAAGCATTGGTGTGCAACTTCAAGACTTGGCATTCGAAATTCCTATTTGGCAAGACTAGTTGTATATATTAAAAGCCCGGTCTTTACATCCTGGACACCCCGAAAACATTGACGCTACACCATGATATAGATCGAAGGATGTAGTGGCCATTGTAGGATCATCGGTATATTTGACATTCTGTGTTTTTTTTATTGCTCCGTCTGTTTACGTAAATTGAAACCTGATTATATATGAAATATATAAACATATGAATAGAAAAAGAATCCCTAAGATCTTCAAAGGTCTTATATATATATGTATGTATGTATGTATGTATGTATGTATGTATGTATGTATATAAACAGATCTGATACTACCAGCCCACGAATCAAAATCCCGCTACCTCAGCACCATCATGGCACCATGTAGACCTCTGAAGTCAAGAAAGAGACCCCATCGCTATACAATCCCAGAGCAGATGTGTGATATTATACTATGCACCGATCTAAAGATGATGCAGATAGAGAGAGAGAGAGCGGCGAGAGAATGAGAATGCGTCCTTACATGAATGCACGCATATAAACATCTTGTAATGATACCGGACGACGGAAATTTTCCAAAAGAAATCGAATGACCTTGTCGCCCTGCCAACGCGCCACGCCGCAGGAAAAGAGCTGAGACCGGCACAGTACAGAAGTCGCCGCACAGGCCCCCCTCCCACTGGACGAGCACAAAGCCGTCCGGTGGGAGGGGGGTGACAGGCGCAAAAACAACACCAAGAGCAGAGCAAGGCAGCGAGAGAAAAAAGACGATGTTCTGACGAAATGGGATTTACCCCATGAAGAGAAAGTCGATGTTGTTCATCCCCTGCAACAAACTGTTCTGATAAAAGGGCGAATTTTATCTCCCGAATGCAGCCAGCTGGATGGCTGGATGCCGACGGTGATGGGGGGGGAATGGTGAATGTGTTTCCATGCCTCAATCAGACATGCCATCACCCTTTTATTTATCTGCTCATCTAGAACAATGGTACCCCCATTTTTGCCTGAATTTCTCCACCCCTGGTAAAGCGATTGCATTCAACGTATGTTTAAATGAGGTGGATCCCGTATGTTGAAATGGCCGGGGCGGGCCAGGGCGAACCTTTCCCGAGGTAGAATGAAATACCTGGAATAATCATCCCAACACCACCGTCATATTTTCCAGGGTAGGGCTCGACCACCCAGCTAGTATATAGATTCCCACTTGATGGCCGACTGAGAGCCCAGGAACTGGTTGGACCTCACCGTGGTTCTCTTCTCCTTCATGGAACTGCTGGCGGCTTCAATCCCGGGCAGTTCCACAGGGACTTGGACCGTCTTCGAATGCATATAACATATAACTATATATAGCTTATATATATATACATACACTTTTTGGTTATATAAATATATAATCATGTATATTATATATATATAGATATTTATTTATTTACAGTATACATATATATTGTGCGGAGACATGCTCCAAAGAGATCCCAGTCCACATTGCCGGATCCTTTGTTTGGCCTGAATCCGGCAGTATTTCAGTGCTTCTGGCATCCTTAGGTAGCAAGATTTGCAAGACCTGTGGCCTGCATTGCAAAGACTGTCAAGGGCATCTGGGGCCCGAAGTCTCAGCCCGGACTAGGGCTAGGGCCTGACCCGAGGTTAAGTCACGACGGGGGTACCCCAATAGCTGGATGGTTTATGGTGGAAAATCAGGGGGGTTTCATAAATGGGGGCACCCCCACATGATGGTTTATAATGGAAAATACCATTAAAATTGATGATTTAGGGGTACCCCTATTTTTGAAATCCACCCACATCATTTCAACGTTTGATATGTTGGGGATGATCATAATCCATGAAGCTATGGCCATCTATAACCAGTAAAAACTGGTTATAAATGGGATTATACATCCCATAAATTGGGTTAAAAAGTATTTGTAACTGATACACGGCCACAACTATGGGTTTCTGATAATTAAACTCGGGTTTATATCTCATTCGTGAGTCTCAACCCCCCTTATGTCGTCAGTGGCGAATTTTTGATCCGTTGTGAAGATAAAGTTGATATTATTATCTTCGTCAAAATTCGTTATAAAGTGTGGCGAATTTTGATCCCTCATGAAGATAAATTCGATGTCGGTGCCACCCCCTTTAACAAAATGGCCATAGGAAGTAGCGAATTTTGAATACTCATGAGTATGAAGTTGCTGGAGGGTTCAATCAAGCCCAGATAAATTTCCATCGGGTCTATTATTGGCATCAGATCCTTTTTTTTCTAGATACAGTAGATATGAGAGGTCGTTTTGTTTTTTATCATCTGACCGTCCGTGGGGGGAGCGAAGCGCTCCGGGTGCAGAAGTTTCCAAGCAGGCACATCCCCACGGACGGTAGATGCAGACATGCTAGATATAGACGCATTATGAATACAAAAGATACATTTTTATACGGTAAGGGAGAAGCGGTGAGGAGCGAAAGGGGCCTTCGCAGAGCGCAAATAAGCACACTGCCGTTTCCCCCAAAAAATATACATGGGAAAAAAAATCAGTCAAAAAGCAAAAAGACAAACGAAAGCGTAGATAAGGCCCCAAAAATAGAACCATCCAAAATAGAAGATATTTAACTGGAATGAAACCTTATGATTACGTAATGTAATTATATAATGATTACCTTGCCTGGCGTCGCCGTTTTTATTATTCTGTTTTTGGCTAGGCGCGCCTCCCTTGGTAATCATTAACTATTCGTTTTTCAAAGGGGCAATGTGGAAGGAACGGTGCTTGGTGAGAGAAAAAAAATCAGCCTGCTATTTTTTGACCTTTTTTGCGTGCTTGGAAAATGAAGAAAAGAAAAAGAAAAAGCCGCGGAATCTCGAAGCCTTCAAAATTGAAATCTTTCGCCAACCACACCGTGCACCGCCGATAAAAACTACTCACGGAACCGTCAGGCTCTTGCAGCCCTGGTAACCACAGCTTCAGCAAACTGGAACCTTAAGGTCACAGCCTTAAAGCTGTATGTATACATTGCTCTCCCATGAAAGCAAACGAAAGCAAACGACGCCCCCTCAAAAAAAACAGATAAAAAAAAGGTAAACCCTGACGGGATCTTAGAACGCCTTTCATTGCCGCTGAATCTTTCTCTTGCATCTCCAGCACCCTCTTGCTAACCTTGAATTTCAAATCGCTTTTCAATGAAAAACAGCTACCAACCGCGAACCTGGACAAGAGCGCAAGATTAATTGACTAGTCAGCACCATGAGCCGCGACGCTAAAAAGAAAAAGCCTGATTCTGCAGGATCTCGGGTGACGCTAAAACTGTCGCATTGGCTGCTGAAACCGCTTTGAGCCATCAATGCACATCGATCTATCTATCTATCTATCTATCTATCTGAAAAAAAGCAAAAACTATCAAACGAACAAAAATTGCAAGGCGCAGGGAAGGGCAAAACCCAAGGAGCCCCGCTTGTATCCACTAGACGAAGGGAAGAGCCCCCGCCTGGGTGATCAATAAAACCCTTCTGTCCATGACGTGGTACAAGTGCCCTGCGGAGGGGGGCAGGTCCAAGATCGAATGGACCTGACCCCCCGGCAAAGGGCTGATGCACATCAAATGAAAAATACAACGAGGATGATTTAGACAACGCATTTTTTTAGTTTCGGGGTAGTAGCGCCCCCCCACGATACTGTGAAAATGTCGCGTCTACGACCATGATAGAGAAAAACAAACCACATGTAAATCCAACCAAAGGTTGGGGACAAAAATTCCCAAATCCCCAAAAGTTGGGGACAAACTTCCCAAATCCCTAAAAGTTGGGGGCAAAAATCCCCAAAAGTTGGGGACAAAAATTCCAAATTCCCCAAAAGTTGGGGGCAAAAATTCCCAAAAGTTGGGGACAAAAATTCCCAAAAGTTGGGGACAAAAATTCCACAATCCCCAAAAGTTGGGGACAAAAATTGCCAAAAGTTGGGGACAATAATTACCAAACTTAGGGTCAATAATTACCCAAACTTGGACAAAATAGCTCTAAAGAAAACGTGGTAGAGCGCCATGCTAAAAAAAAAAAAATATATATAAGCCATTCGTAGCCTACTTTAACTTTGTTTCTTCCAAGATTCTAGTTTTGGCGAGCTGAAACCTTTGCCACTTGCACAGCTTTGCATCCTCCTTGGCATTGCGCTGCCGTCAGCTGCTCAAATTATCGTGGCCTTGCAACCGCTGGACTTGGGTTAGGCCAGGAATATGCCATTCGAGATAGAACTGTAGAACTCATAATCCACATTGCTCTGCCTTGGAGAGAATTGCAAACATGAGAACATATGAAAACACACTTTGACTTCTATGAGAGATTGAAACACAGATACTTAGAGACTTAGACAAGACTTAGATACTTGTGATTTTGGAGGTAGCTTCACTCGACATGCTGCGACATGCCTGGAGAGTCGCCTGAGTCTTTGTGACGGCTTATTTTGGCTCATCTTGGCTCTTCTTGGCTCAAGCCAGAGGAAATCTTGTGGATTTCAGGAAATTTCAGGTGTTCGTTCGAGTGTTCTCGCCTGCATCGCCATGCCACGCGACAAGGACGTCTACTTTGCCAAGCTTGCGGAGCAGGCGGAGCGTTACGATGACATGGCCGACTACATGCAACTTGGCAACACCAGTGACAGAAATAAATTAGATAAACAACATTAAACAACCAACATCAATCAACGATGTTTAGACATGCTTAAATCAGGAATCATGTTTTTCTATAGAGCTGTGTCATTGCACCGTTTTTTTTTTGAACATGTTTGAACCACCTGTTTGGACAGACTTAGAGTTGAGATCATTTGATGCTGATGGTGCTGTTCTGCTGTGAGGAAGGCGGTGGGCGACGACGGCAACGAGCTCTCCGTTGAGGAGCGCAACCTGCTGTCAGTGGCCTACAAGAACACGGTGGGATCCCGCCGCGCTGCTTGGCGCATCATTTCGAGCGTCGAGCAGAAGGAGAAGTCCAAAGGCAACGAGGCACAGGCAGGCTATGCCAAGGACTACCGCGTGAAGGTGGAGGATGAACTGCAGAAGATTTGCGACACCATCCTGAAGCTCTTGGATCAGGGCCTCATCCCAAAAGCCACTCAGGCAGAGTCCAAGGCCGGCCACTTTGGCTAAAAACGTGTTTGCACCGTATGTTTTGCCCGTTTCTCAACGGTGGGTGACCCTTTACAAACAGCACATAAAAGCACTCCACTCCAGTTTTTGATTACCCTCTTTTGGTGGTCTTTGAAGCTATTGGTTCTGTGGCTAACCTTTTTGTATCTAACCTAATTTGCTTTTTGTATCTTTTTGTAAGGAATCCTTTTGAGCCTGGCTATGTTTTTTTTGTAGTGCTGGGGGGGTTGTACCCAGCCAGAAGGTACCTACAACAAGGGGGCACAACCTCTCCCCCCAAACTTCAACGGGGATCATATTAATACATATTATAATATATATATATATATATTTATTTATTTATTTATACATCTTATAAATTACATTCGCTTGACCACACTCAAAAAGGAAGGAAAAGTGCAAAATGTAAAGCCTATGTCCGTCCATGCAAAGTGGCAGCGCGTGAACCTCTCATGATTACAAGTGTTTAGAGAAGATTGGTTGATTCCAGTTCCCGTTTGTGGGCACACCACAAGCAATGGTGACAGGTATTCTACCAGAAGATGAAAGCTGACTATTACCGCTACATTGCAGAGTTCCGCAGCGGTGATGAGAAGAGCAAGGCGGCCGAGGAGGCTCGCAAGGCTTATGCCGATGCTGCAAAGGTGGCCAAGGATGACCTGGCCGTGACCCGGCGACGAGCAAATCGAATTTTCTCTTTTGGTTAGTCTTATCTCGTTTTCAAAAAAGACAGATTCAGCATGATTAGAAATGATCAGCTTGACAATCGGGGATTCATCACAATGATCGTGGGGATGCTTCAGTTTTGTTTCATGACACGAAGTCGTGTATTTGTACGGCCTATATTCTGGTCGCTTCGCGACGATAGCGGCCCGCACCGGAGTGTTGGCTCCAGAGTTCCAAGACAACATCTATGTTCTATGTTGGGCCTTCGTGGGGCCCAAGTTGGGCCCATGTTGGCTCTATGTTGGGCCTTTTTGGGCCGATGTTGGGCCAGGCCTATAATGTGCCCGTGTTGGGCCTGTATTGGGCTTATGGTGAGGCACGTTGGGCCATGTTGAGCCCAAATTTGGCAATTTAGTCGGTTTTAGGTCTCTTTGAAAAAATGGAAGAACACGAGATTCTCGAGCAATAAAGGTCCCGCCCCCCAAACGAAAGTTTATGCACAAAAAACGCCTCCGCACCTTCTATTTTATAATAGCTGGATCCTGGCCCTGACCCATGGCCTTCAGAGGTAATGAAAAACGGGTGTCAAAAACATCAGGCCCTTGGTGATGTTGACTCATAAATCCCAATCTTCACCCTTACAACCAAACTACTTTACGATCTTCTCCAGCCCTAGAAATTCCAACCTATATCAAGTTTGGAGTGTTCTGAGGTTGGACAGATTTCCAGGTTGGATGGTTCCAAGGCTTGGCAGGTTTCAAGGTTTGAAGGTTCCAAGGTTGGAGGGCGGCAGGGTTGGAGAGTTGCAAACTCGGAGAGCTCAAGGGTTGCTGGAAACCCTCCCAGGGTTGGAGGTTTTCAGGGTTGGATCGTTTCAAGGTTGGACAGTTGGAAAACTCCTGGTGGGTTCAAGGGTTGGAGTTGGCGTTCCAAGGTTGGAATATGTTGGAATGTTCCAAGATTTCCAAGGTTGAAAGGTTCCAGGGTTGGAGGTTTCCAGGGCGTCAGGGTTGGAGTGTTGAGTTTGGGAGGGTTCCACGGTTCGAGTTGCTAGGCGGGCGCTTCAAGATATGGAGTGGTATTGTAGATGAACAGATCACGATGGGTAGGGAAGGTTAGGTGGCAGCCTCATTTTGGTAGGCTACTTCCGGTAGACTTCCGATTGCTTAATCGACTTACTTAATTCGACTGTCCGTTTCTGTTTCCGAATGTTCAAATTGACATAAACTGACAAGGCGGCCCTGAGCAACATACAATACCTATGGATACCTATGGACTATTATTGGCTAGTGTATTGAATATTGACTATGGATTTCTTTTAAAATCCAACTGTTTCAAATCTACACGTACATGTTTGTTCCAATAATTCCGCGGTAAGGTGACTCATCCTATTCGCTTGGGCTTGGCACTGAACTACTCCGTGTTCATGTACGAGGTGCTCAATGATCCAGATGAAGCGTGCAAGATGGCCCGCACTGCATTTGAGGATGCCATTGCCGAATTGGACAACGTGGCTGAAGATTCCTACAAGGACTCGACGCTGATCATGCAGCTTTTGCGAGACAACCTTACCCTCTGGACTTCTGATCAGGAAGCCGGAAATTGAGGCTATAATTGATGGGCAGTCAGCAAGAGTACAATACGACAGTTGTGAATAGCTGATCTGCCACGCCTTGGGAGATTGGGGGAACCATACAGAAGGCAATGAGTAACACTGTGCCGAAGAAAAAAAACCTCGTGCAAGCTTGCGACTAGAGATTCGTTGAGACTTTATAGTGTTTGAATGTCTAAAGCACGGATTGCCATAAATAAACCGCTTTCCTTCTGAGACTTGAAGCTCTTAAGAATCCAACGATTCTACAGAAACGCATCAGACCAGAAACAGAAAACGACAGAGATGAAGTGTCAAACCTTGGCATTTGATATGTTTTGGCAATTGCTTGCAATAGGCATGGCACTGCCGGGAGCCTTGGAGTACAATGACCAAGGTTTGCTCATGAAAACTGCATGGACTACCTGACGTAAATTGTGATCGTTTTTTTGAAGTCGATGAGAAAAGAACAACACCGGTCCAGAAGAGAATGCCGGCGTTATTTGCCAACGTTTCACTCGCGGAACGCTTTAAAATAGATGGACAGAAGGAGTGTCATGTGGCTAGTTACAGTAGATACAGTACATAGTACAAAAGCCATAGTTTCCACAAAGAAACCTTTTTCTTAACTCCTTTTACACAAACTGGTGGGGTGATTTCATGGATACTTTGCGTGAATTCACCATTTGAACCCATTTGACTCCTTTAATACTTCTATCCATAGGCTGTGAAAGATAAAAGCATCGGAATGTTGTCCGGCCACAGCACTCTTGGGCAGTGGGTACTGAGGTTTTGCTGCTGTGCAACACCCGACAATGCCACGGGTGTTGCAGAAGTGCCAGCAATTCAAGCAATGCCAAAAATTGATCCCGCATTGGAGGTTCGACAGGACGCAGCTGACCCAGTTGGGGGGGTTGAGATGGTGGTATAGATTCTGCTGACAACATCCATGGAACTCATAACGCATATGCAGTATGCCTAGTATGCAAATGCTTGCCATGTTCGAGAAGCAGGTCCACTGAGCCAAAAAAAAGAATGGTTTCTAGATTCTACAGTGTTTGAAGCTTGGGATGAAGTAAATTGATGACTTCATTCCATTTTTCCGCCTATCAGCGTCAGCTTCTACCTGGTACCAGGGTTTGGTTGGATTGTTGAGCACACAGCGTTTGGCGGCTAAGAATTGAGCTGGTGCATGTTTTGGGCTGCTGTTTGTTGTGCTTTTTGTATTTCCAGGGTGACGTGGGGCAGGATGTGGAATCGACAGCACTGGAGGCTTTGCAAATCGCGAGTGTTGCTGATCAGTTCTGGAGACACAGTATGGCGTCAAGTATTGTAGACACAGTCCATGTATATTTAGAAAAATCTTGGAAACTTCTGTCACACACCTTGTGTGGGCTCTACTGACATAGTCCTTATCAGTCCTTCAACTTCCATTGCAGAGAGACAGCGAGAGAGAGAGAGAGAGAGCACTTGTAAAAAAAGGTACAAGTATAAAAGTATATAATATATATATAGTATACGTAGACTTCTTGAATCAGTTTGGAATGTCTTCAAACTCTGCAGACCCCGCATGCTGGATCGAACACATTTTCCTTTCATCCTAGCTGGGTCATGCTTTGTTGGTTGGTCAGCCTCGCAGGCAAAGAGCGCAGCTCCCAGCTTTGGATCATTCACAGTTGTCCTTCGAACACAGGAGAAGAACCTGAAGGGCTGGAAGATGTCAGAGGTGTAAGCGAAGGATGTTCTTAATAGAAGGGTGCAGAGTTTCTCGCCGCGTTGTAACGGTTGTGTATGTTGTGTATGTTGTGTGGGGCCACAGCTTGGCAGGGGACTACCTCAGTCCCACGGAGATCGTGCCGGGCGCAGGAGCACGCAACACTTGGCTTGACCATTGATTCGACCAGTGACAAAGCACCTCCGATGATCACGGAGATCTCGGAGGGTGCCGTTGCAAAGTTCAACAAGCTGCATCCAGAGAAGGCATGGCGCTGCATGGGCATGGGTGGTGTCGTTAAAGCATATTGAAGCATGGATGTTGCAACAATTCCTTCCCCATTACATGCACCCTGGAGCCTGGAACCCTGGGTTTTGTTCTTGATTTGTTCGTTTTCGGAGACCAAATTGGGGTCATCTAATGTTAAGGGGTCATAAATTATGAGTGCAGAATAGAAGAGCCCACAGGTGCCACTGGGCATGCGACTTTGTTCGGTACGCGACTCACGTTTGACCCTACCCCAATTGTTGGTTCAGAATTCGATTCTGCGATGTGCACTGATTTCTTGCGCACAGGACGATGTCTCGTTTGTAAGTCCTACATGTGCTCGCTTGTAACTTCAATATGTATCCGCGAATAACCCGAAATTCATCATCATCATCATCATCATCATCATGAATCATGAATCATGAATCATGAATCATGAATCATGATCATTATCATCACCATCATCATCATCATGAATCATGAATCATGAATCATCATCATCATCATCGTCATCATCATCATCATGAATCATGAATCCTGATCATTATCATCACCATCATCATCATGAATCATGAATCATGATCATTATCATCACCATCATCATCATCATCGTCATCATCGCCATCATCATTATCAACATCATGAATCATGATAATCATGAGTCATGAATCATGATCACTATCCTCACCATCATCATCATCATCATGAATCATGAATCCTGATCATTATCATCACCATCGTCATCATCATCATCATCATCATCATGAAACATGAATCATGATCACTATCATCACTATCATCACCATCATCATCATCATGAAACATGAATCATGATCATGATCATTATCACCACCACCACCACCACCACCATCATCATCATCATCATGATGTTGGAGTGCAAGTGAAAGAAGATCTCCTAGGGTAGCAATGCCTAGCATCTGGCCTCTGTGCCAGGAGCCAAAGGACATTATCACATCCATCCCGCCCAACCCCACCTCCAGGCCAGAGCCAGGAGAACATGTCGGTGTGCAAGTGCAAGAGAAGATCTCCTAGCGTAGCAATGCATAGCATCCAGCCTCTGTGCCAGGAGCCAAAGGACGTCATCACACCAACCCCACCCCAACCCCACCCCAACCCCACCCCAACCCCACCTGTGTGCCATTGTTGCTTTGTGTGTCAGTGAACGTTAACATCCCACCCCACCCCCAACCCCACCTGTGTGCCATCCTTGGTTTGTTAGTGAACGTTAACATCTCACCCCACCCCAAGCCAACCCCACCCCAACCCCACCTGTGTGCCATTGTTGGTTTGTGTGTCAGTGAAAATTCACCCCACCCCACCCCAACCCCCACCTGTGTGCCGTTGTTGGTTCGCCTGCCAGTGAACATTAACATCCCACCCCACCCCAACCGCATCCCAACCCCACCTGTGTGCCATTCCACGATCGCAACCCACACTTTGTGCGAGTCTGCTTAGTCGAAATGAACTTGGACATTTCACAAGAGCCACTTTATGCGGAAATTCACAGGAAAATGCCGGGGCCCAGAAGCGCGACGCAGACTTTGTGCGAGCCTGCGCAGTCGAAACGCGCTTGGACATTTCACAAGAGCCACTTTATGCGGAAATTTGCAGGAAAAATGCCCGATCCCAGAACCGCGGCGCAGACTTTGTGCGAGCCTGCGCAGTCGAAACGCGCTTGGACATTTCACAAGCCATTTTATTTATGCGGAAATTTGCAGGAAAAATGCCCGATCCCAGAACTGCGGCGCAGACTTTGTGCGAGCCTGCGCAGTCGAAACGCGCTTGGACATTTCACGAGCCATTTTATTTATGCGGAAATTTGCAGGACAAATGCACGATCCCAGAACCGCGAGTCGAAATGAATTTGGACATTGCGTAAGAGCCACTTCATGCAAAAATTTGCAGGTAAAATGCCGCGGATCAGCTGGAGCACCCGGATCGAGCACCGGCCTTTACAATCACCGTAAGAACCCTTCAGTGTGGACACACTGTTCGGGGAAAAGGAAGCTTCCAGTCCGTTGTCTCCCGGTCAGCGACGTTGAAAGCTGATGCACACCGTGGAGGCCAAGACTACTGCAAAGTCCCTTGCAAAAAAGAAACAACTAGGACAACGACTCGGTGAGCGCTGCGAGTGCAGCACGCTGTTTCACAAAATCAGCGCGCTGAGAGCAACGCATCAGAACCATGAAAAAAATGCAAAGTGTGATAATTGGCACTAATTCAGAGTCGTCTCAACATGTTGAACAGGTTTTTTCTTGTTTTGCTACTTATGTTTGTTTGATTTGACGATTCACTCTTCCTTTTGTCCGCCTTTTCAGGCTATTCAGCCTCATGACGTGGTATCAGCCATGGATGATGCACAAACCATTTTGGAAGTCTGTGAGAAATTGCCACTTGGAGTGGATATTTGGGCACACAGACTGGCCAAAAAGGAAAGCTGGGGAAGACGCGTGTTGGCAATGGCACTTTGTTAGCACCACCACTCGACCCCAACAACATATTTGTCTAAAACAATAGGCAAACAAAAAAAATTATAGTGATTGACTGGAAGTCGCATAATTTGCATGTTTCTAAGGGTCGTAATGTTTGCTTTGCTGTGTACCGTAGATTGCTTTAGTTACTTTAGTTTTTTCTTTTTGAGACTCCAATCCGTGGCCTTCATGAATCTAAGCTGATCTATTGGTAGGTTGCATATCAAATCCAAGATATATCAGCAAATGTATCGCATTGTATTGCAGTATAGCGTTCCTCATCGTTCAGCTCTGTGTTTGCACGTGCCAAAAGACATGATCATTTAATAGGTCGGTGAACCATGTTGAATTTTTCCCTTGTCAATGGTCATGAGTGTCTTCAAACTCAGGAGCGGTCCTTTGGGTGACTCTGTGAGATTGACGTTGAAACGCCCAAAGGAGGTGAATCTATCACTTTCCAAACCTGGCTCGTACGAAACTTAGCCTGGTGCACCATGATATTTTGTGATGTCGATGATGATGATGATGACGACGACGACGATGACGACGACGACGACGATGATGACGACGACGATGATGATGATCTTATGATGATCTTATGATGAACTTATGATGATCTTATGATGATCTTATGATCCCGTTGCGATCATGATTTTTGTTGCGCGCATGGGACGGAAAATACCTTATGACATTGGTTATTCAATGGCATGAATTGATGGAAAATATTGGTGTGCCTTCAGCCGTCTCTTTCTACTTGCCTTCCATGTTTCCTGGATAGCATTCTTCAGGCTTGGCCTCAAGCTAGACTACAATGACACTTCAGTCGGTGCCGTGTGTCTTGACTTCAGACTTGTTGGATCTTGTTGAATTTTGTTGATATGGAACACCCTTTGGCCCGATGACTTGCAATGGCAATGTTTTTTTGAGAACAGGTGCAGCCTGTTTACTGTACAAAGTTGCAAAAACACCAAAACACGGGCAGCAATTCACAGTCTTGGTGTATGAAAAGCCAAGGATTTCAGAACTGGTGGAGTCAGGACCCAGTGGATGTTTGTTGACCGAAGGCAGTCATTGTCACGTTGTCCAAGAATCGATATACAGATATACATTTATATTTGTTTATATTGTGATTCAAGATCAAAATGTAGTGGATTGATCATTGTACTGACGTATTCATATCATCCATGAGAAGGATGTTGTCATGTTTATTCAAAGATATGACATGATATGACTATGACTATGACCCATGACAAGCATCGATCATTCAACCTGGCCCGGCCATTCGCCTGGCCTGGCCTGCTCGAGTATTCGTTGCCAACGGTGACAGTGCCAGGACTTGTGGCAAAATGGAATTCCGCCATTGGCTTACTTTATTCATCTTTATCTATCTTTATTTACCTTGACTTGCAGTAATTACTCACGAAATTTCTGAACAAAGCCTTTTGAGGCTCACACTCTCAGCAGTGTGTAATTGTTTTCAGTACTTTGTTTCAGCATAAGTGTGCCTTCATATTTGTTTGGTAGAAGATAAATCTACAGATCAAAATCAACTTTGATTAGATGTGCATTGATTCAGCCCAAGTTCCCCCCAACAGCATGCTCTTTGGCTAAGGAGAATGCTTCTGATGCTGTGTGTGTTGGTGATCGAATTATTCAGCTCAACGGAGATCAAATGTCAGGACGGATCAGACCATGTTTCAGGATGTGTTTCCCTTCGAAGACACCATTGTTTTTGCCATAGCCAAAGTAAGCAAAGGGATGCTGCTCACGAGCTTTGATCCAAGACATGGTGGTCTTTTCCGCAAAGCCTCTACCATGGCTACTACAATCTTTCACCACCAACATTACCAGCACTGGTGCCAACTCCACAGCCAGCACCACCAGCAAAACACGACCTTAAACTGCTTTAGATTCTGAAACTGGGACAACAGCAGAGATATGCCAGATGATTTGCCACATCTACAGCATATATATATATTATGTATGTGTATACATATGTATATATATATATACTATTATATATATACTTATAGATATATCACCATTTGGCACCATTTGGCACCATTTGGCACCATTTGGCACCATTTGGCACCATTTGGCACAGGCCAAGTTGAGAAAGAGATGAAACGAGCTTACACACCAGCCGAAGCCGACCTTTACCACAAGTGACGGAAATAACGCACAGAAATGTGACATGGGCACCTCAAGGCGAGTCTCATCCAAGCTTAGTCTAAATGGCTGTCCAAAAGGTAGTGTAGCCACGGCCTTCATAGAATGCGCGCCAGTCAGAAGGAGAGGCTCATGCTTGTGCCAAAAACCAAACACAATTTGTTGCCCAGGTGGTAAGGCTGTAGCAACTGGGGGAACATGCCAAGATACGCAAGATACCTGCGATGGTGTGATCAATGATCGAAGTTCACAAAGTGAAAGACCACGATACACTGCAGTTTCTGGCTGATTGTAGAAAAGTTTGCAAAAGGCAGAAGAGTCCATTTGTTTCCATTTAAACATGTAGTATGATAGTGGTTTGCTTTTAGTATCTTTCAGAGCTTGAAGCTGAGTGGAAGCACCAAGCAAGCAAATTCCAAGTGCGACAGTACTGAAGAGGAAGGATTAACACAGTATTGTCCGCGACCCTTCACACGCGGCCCCGCCTTCAGGTACCGACCTACTAGGAAGATTGAGGACTGAGAACACATTGCGTCTCAAGGTGTTGAAATATTGAGATGTTCCGTTTTTTTCTGGTTTCCGGCCAGTGATGATGGCACGTCTATATATATATATATTTATATTTATTTATTATATATTATATATACACATTTGCAGATACTAATATATAGACACATGTCATATATACGTCTTCCACATTTTTCCGCTTGTTTGTTGTTTCGACGCCTTGGATGCTTAACTTCCTGCTGCTCTGGGCAGCTCTGGGCATCTCTATTTCCAAAGGAAACTCTGTCGAAGTCTCCAGGGCAAAGATCCAGTGGAGTGTCTTGCACCATAGCCGTGGTCAAAAGTTGGATTAGTTAACCCAAAAAACGAAGGATGGTCATAGCGTCATACCACCAGTGAGAAGGATTTACATAATTACCCATTATAAGCCATTGTTAATGATGGTGGGACCACCATAGGCCATATACAATCTTTTGACCGCAGCACCTCTGAAATAGAAAGAGAGCGTGCTGGAAAAAATCTTGTAAATCTACGCATTCTTGCAGGACATTCCGAATCCAGAAATATTCTGAATGAGCCTGTTTGCATCAGAATACGCTGCTCTAATAGCTTCTAGCAATGAATCAGTTATTTGTGATCTTGCACCGACACTGACAACGGAGTAGCAGATGACCCCCTGCAACCTTTGGCTCAGCACGACTCTTGTGCCAGAGCCACCCTAGGACAGCACGGGCGGAGGGACTTTGAACGCAAATCGTGGAGCATTCAGACCAAATATGCACATTCGATGAGCAATAACTTGGGACCTGATGTTGTTGCTGAAGATCAATCGTTGGTGGGGCACTGCTTCAATATTGCTGATCGGAAGTCAAGCATGCAATGCTGCACGCAGCATTTGGACGTGAGATAGGGCAAAGTAAGTGCGCGCATTTGAGCCAAACACTTTGCTCTAGTCGACCAGAATCGACGATGATGTTTCAAAGTTTGTCAAGATAAATATGTTTGATTTCGCATAGTCGCATAGTGTAACATCTCTGTCATTCCAAGCTTGCTGGGACCATCTGGGACCCGGCAGGACAGCGCGATGTACGGAGCTGAGATGGGCCCAAGGAACAAGTGTCGAAGGTGAATACTTTGACATCTGTATATATCTGTATGGTATGAACATACATGAAAAATCATGAAAATATGACTTAAAATAATCTAAAATTATGTATCATATAAATTTATATAATACTGATGTGTTTTTTTCTTATTATTTTTTGTTTGAATGCTCAACTCATTTCTGCTCTCGATTAGCACATTGGTGGCTGCCGTGCCGTGAGGTTTTCGTGCTGCTGCACTGCTGAAGTGAACGAAGGCAGTGTAGAAGTTTCGATCAAACCTATCATCCTTGATGACCAGGCACCACCCGCTCGTGCATCGATACCAAACGGACTATGTTTTGCTGCATTTACCAGCAACTTGCGGAAGAGTTGCTGAAGAGGTTACATAAGATGATTTGATTATCAGCTGTCTTGAAAATCTTGAAGTGTTTTCTTTTTCACTACCACCAACTATCATCGATATTTTTGAACTCTAACAGTCTTACTAGCGATAAAACGAATCTCAACGTAGAGGCAATCTGACTGATCAAAGCCAGGGCCCATGAGGGAATTTGAAAGCTGAACCAGCGCTGAAATGTGTTCACGGCCAGGAAGTTCAACGCCCGAGAGCAGAGCCTTCAAAAATCATTGACAGAGGTGATGAAAAGGTCAGGGATCGTCGGTCATTTTGAGAACTTAGACCAACTCTTGGGGCATTCTGTGACAGATTGTTGAAGGATGTATAATGTACTTTAGACTTTTGTCTTGCCTCATTTCTATTCATTTCTAATATGTCCATTCGCTGTTCAATCATCGAACGGACTTCTTTTCTTGTTCGCGGTGTGCCTCCTACGTACCATACAGTATCCTCCAAGTTTACGTTCATAGTATTTACAGGCCCTAAATATTCTTCTGAGCTCTTGCGCTCCCCTGATAGATCTGATAGTGTCTCCGGGCTCCAAGCTGAACAAAAAAGCAACCACAGTCCACTGCACCACACTCACTCAATCAAGGCTCTGGGAAAGAAGCTTGCTAAGGTAAAAAGATCTAAAAAGTATGAAGACATGATTGCCATCTGTGTTTGGTGCCTCTGCCTGGTGTCCGCTCTTAATGTCCTTTGGCCTTCTCAACAGTCAAGGTGTATCAGATACCGGTGGTGTTCACCGGGTGATGCACGAGTGCACCGGTACTCTGCAAATATTCCATGCGCCATTGCTCAAAATTACAGTAGGATCGGGAAAAAGATGGAAGAAGGATTAAAAGGGGATTGGGAAATATTGAAAACAGAACAACATGACATGAAGAAATTGAGAAGCTGAGCTTTCTTCCAAATTCTCGAAACATCGGCACGATTCGGCACTGGTTAGATCCTGGATCCAAAATATCCGCCCCGTCTCCGTCCAGTGGCTCCACAGGAAGCTCCAAGTCACGGGACTTATACCGTCGTGCTCCCTCCAAACAAGGCATGGGAAGAGTGGGGCATGTGCGGCAACATGTGGGGCAATTGCGTTGCAGGACATTTGGAGTCAGAATAGTTGTGAAATGTTGTGAAGTAGTATGAACATTTATGAACAACATGTATGCATATGAACAATCGAAGGAAGTTTAGAAGTCAAACTTCCGACAATATGGACAGATGAAAAGCAGAGCAGGGAAGAGGCAGAGAGAAGAGAAAGATTAGAAGAAAGAAGAGTAGAAGAGAAAGAGTAAGAAGAAAGAAGATGCAGATGCGAGAAAAGGTAGGAAAGTCGCGAAACACTATGTTTTTCCAATGATTTGGGGCTCCGGAGGGTCGAAGAGTAGGCTCGCCAAAGCGGCGGGTGCGGAGGTCGTCCACAGGCGTTAGCATTTCTGAGAGGATCCTGTGTTTTATCTGCAACCTGCCTCTCCAGGTACTGGCCTGATCTTTCTTTTTCTTTCTGCGCTGGCCTTGTGACCTTGCTGACTTGCTTGTGTTCTCAGTTCATGTAGAGCTTACATGAAGGAATGAAGATTGACCTGGTCACATTTCTAGTGTAGGTTGTTGGTATGTGTGGCTTGGCAGGCGCCGCAGCCGTTTTGAACTTGGCATGATGACTTGACCATCTACTGTTAATCAACTTGGTTGAAATTCTGAGACATGTGACATTCCGGCAATGAATTCAAACAAGCAGCGTCTTCAACATGCACCCCTCTGGTGGCACTGGTAAGCTGTCAAAGGCGGGGTGTTGTTGCCAGTGCTTGCCATCAATGGGAATACCATCATGGTTACGCTTTTTGCGTCACTTTGCTCCCGTACAGGCTGAGAAATTGCAGTCCTGCAGAATGAAGGCTAAACCTCAGGCTCTGGGGGTCCTGCACTCAATTTGTTGTGTTGCATCAATTTTCTTGGCAGGTGTCTCCGATCGCCGCCCGGCCTAAAGCAGACTCTAAGCCAAAGGCTTGCTTGCCATCAGCTGTGATTGACACAGAATTTGACACATGTATTGCCATTATACAGGTGCGCCGGTCAGCTGAAGAAGAGGACTTTCTTTTTTGCTGCTGGCTTCGCCTTGCAATGTGTTAAACATATGCCTTTATCGTGACATGTGAGGAGGCGGCTGCTGCACCCCTGCGAGAAGTCAAGGCTAGATGCATTGAGTTCGGATGTTGTAGCTAGTTGTTGTTTCAGCTGAGCCCCTGTCAGGATATGGCCGTGCAAACGGATTTCTGTGAGATCAGCAAACCGTTGGATATACTGCTGTTATGCGAAAACAAGGCCTGAACAGTTGAGATGTCGAAAAAGTGCACGCCGTTGTGGCGCAAAGCACATTTCCAAGTCAAAATGTACAAAACACTAGGGGTGCGGACCACTTTTGGCAGTTAAGATGTCGAAAAGCTCCACAAAGCACACCATGTACGGACCATTTTTGGAGGTTCAGATGTCGTTTCGCGTGGCAGGCGCAAGTGGACCTTGTCAAAAGTGAGCAAAACGTGAGGGTTTTGTAGCATTTTCAACTACAACCACCACTATCACCACTACATTACACTACACCCCAATACATTACACTACACTACACTACAACTACAACTACACCTTCACTACAGTCTACTACACTACACTCCACTACACTACACTGCACTCAATTACATTCAATTACACTACGCTACACTACATTACACTACACTACACTACGTTACACTACCTTCCACTACACTACATTACACTACGCTACACTCCACTACACTACACTTCACTACATTACACTACACTACACTCCACTACATTACAACTACACTACACTACATTCCACTACACTCCACTACACTACACTCAATTACACTCCACTCCACTCCACTCCACTCCACTACACTACACTACACTACATTCCACTACACTACACTACACTACACTACCTTCCACTACCTTCCGCTACCTTCCACTCCACTCCACTCCACTCCACTCCACTCCACTCCACTCCACTCCACTACACTACACTACACTACACTACACTGAATGACACTGCACTACAGATGACAGGTAGACAGATAGACAGATAGATAGATAGAGGTAGATAGACAGACAGACAGATAGACAGATAGATAGATAGATAGCTAGATAGATAGATAGATAGCTAGACAGATAGATAGACAGATAGGTAGTCAGAGAAAGAGAGAGAAAGAGTGAGAGAGATCAATCACCTTTCGATCCATCAGTGGCTTCGCTCTGCCATCCCTGATTCACCACAACCAACCTCTCCTATAGGTTTCCTATTTTTGAAACTTCCGCCGCCGCCTTGTGCGGTACTACTGGTATGAATCACTTGAACCTAGCAATAAATGAGACGAGAATCCTTGACTGCAGGAGTTTTCCGCGCTTGGCATAGAAGTCGATGAGGCCCTGGATGAGAAACTGGGTCCCATGATAAAGGATCTGGCGATGGGATCTTTGATCGACGCATTTAACGAGCAGAATCCCAAACAGGCAGTGGAAGATGTGGAACATTTAACGAACAGAATTACGGAGTGCATGTTCAATCATTGTGAAACCGTGTGAAACCTCTAGTGGTATACCACAAAAGCTTTATTGGGACATGTCAAGCTCTTGTTCGTGCATGTTGCCTAGAAAAAATGGCACCGCTTGGATGAATGTGAATTTTGTGACATATTATATTTTATATTTTATGTATAACATGGATATGTGTTTTCTGGATCGTGCCATGGAACTGTTTCAAAAGTCCGGTGTTCACAGAAATACATGCAAGTCCAGTGTCAGCTTGGCATGCCCGACTGTTGAGAGGCTCTTGCCCTATATGACAGGGTCATTGCTGTTGGTGATCTCGTGTCTGACGGTCCTGCGATTGCAGCCAAGTTGATCCTCGACTCAATACATCGACTATATCAGACTGATATATCAGACATGATCAAACTGGTATCGAACGTATGACTTCTTGGAGTCCAGATATGTCCACCTCCAACGTACGTTGCTGGTGCCATTCATCTCTGTGCTTGGCCAATCTTGGGGCCATGGACAATGACTAAGGCGAGAGCCACTTACCAATGAGCCCATCATTCTGACTTTGAGACGGCCCCAACAGATCTACGCGCATTTGTTCAAGCCGGGATCGTGCGCTTCCCAGCTCTGATGATTAAGGACCACAATGTCATAAACACTCGCATTACAAAGGATGATGGCAATGTATTGCAATATATTGTGATTATCATGGCAATCGCAATCACAACTCCAGAATGAAAGCCTGGACCATGAAAATAAGATAATAAGATATAATAAGATATAATAAGATATAATAAACTATAATAAGATATAATAAGATATAATAATATTTAATAAGATATAATAAGATATAATAAGATATAATACGATATAATAAGATATAATAAGATATAGTAAGATATAGTAAGATATAGTAAGATATAGTAAGATATTGTAAGATATAGTAAGATATAGTAAGATATAATAAGATATAATAAGATATAATAAGATATAATAAACTATAATAAGATATAATAAGATATAATAAGATATAATAAGATATAATAAGATATAGTAATGATATAATAAGATAATAATGATATAATAAGATAATAATGATATAATAAGATATAATGAGATATAATAAGATATAATGAGATATAATAAGATATAATAAGATATAATAATGATATAATAAGATATAATAAGATATAATGATATATAATAAGATACAATAAGATATAGTAAGATATAGTAAGATATAATAATATACAATAAGATATAATAAGATATAATAAGATTTAATAAGATTTAATAAGATATAATAAGATGTAATAAGATATAGTAAGATATAATGAGATATAATAAGATATAATAAGATATAATAATGATATAATAAGATATAAGAAGATATAATGATATATAATAAGATACAATAAGATATAATAAGATAAAATAAGATATAATAAGATATAATAAGATATAATAAGATATAATAATGATATAATAATGATATAATATGATATAATAAGATATAATAAGATATAATAAGATATAATAAGATATAATAAGATATAATAAGATGTAATAAGATATAATAAGATATAATACGGTTTAATAAATATAATAATGATACAATAATATATAATAAGATATAATGAGATATAATAAGATATAATAAGATATAATAATGATATAATAAGATATAAGAAGATATAATGATATATAATAAGATACAATAAGATATAATAAGATATAATAAGATATAATAAGATATAACAAGATATAATAAGATATAATAAGATATAATAAGATATAATAAGATATAATAAGATATAATAATGATATAATGAGATATAATGATATAATAAGATATAATAAGATATAATAAGATATAATAATGATATAATAAGATATAATAATGATATAATAAGATATAATAAGATATAATAATGATATAATAAGATATGATAATGATATAATAAGATAAAATAAGATATAATAAGATATAATAATATATAATAAGATATAATAAGATATAATAAGATATAATAAGATATAATAAGATATAATAAGATATAATAAGATATAATAAGATAAGTAATTACATCAACCATTGCAGTGACGGTCTTGGACAGTTCTGTTGGCTCAGCTGAGAGATTCCAGGCTTGGCATGAAGCTGAACTACAAGTTTCGCTCAGTCGGGGCATCGCGTCTCGACAAAAATTGACAGAAGCAGGGTTCAAGGGATGGATTCCAATATGGCAAGTCCATGCAAATATAATCATATATATATATACACACATATATATATATATATATATGTACTCATACATGATCATATATATATATATGTAAACACTAGCATCAGTTTCATTACGCAGGTTTGAAACTCATCGTGCCGTGGACTTTGAAGCGCGTTTTGCCAAGGATCAGTGAGCTTTCGCCTGATGGACTGACCACATTGTGCTGCAATGTAGTTTTTACCGTTGCCCTAAACCAGCACCATTGGAACTTACAGAAATCTGGTAGATTGATTGAGAAAGATGCAAAAATGTGAAACCATCCTGATGATCCCTTGCACGTGACACAAGTAGTCGTGATTCCTTTGTGATTTTGGCATCAACAAATTGTAGAGGTACTTGAAGATACATTCAAGATACTCTAGTTGGATTTTGACTTCAATAACGGAGCATAACGGAGCTGAGTGCTTGCAGGACTTGTTGCAAAGTGGAACCAGGTATGCAGCTCAAGTGTGCTGAAGTGCTCGTGTGGACTCCATGGTCACAAGTCACGAGTGGTTCATACAGTGCAGAGTTTGACTTTGACAATCGGATGGTTTGCATTTGCTCCGTGATTGCAGCACGTGGACTAGCTGCTAGCTCAATCAATCCTAGAACTCTTCAGGAAAAACACATTAAAACAACCATTCGAACCGCTTGAAAGTCTTGACGCGCCCAGGAGCATCCTGACGAGAAAGTCGAAATAGGTGACAGAATCCTCGAGCTCAACAGCATGAAGCATTTAGGCACACAATGGCAGCGGTAGCATTAAGATACGGTCGCATCAGGTCTATTCAGATTGACAGTGCGCATGTTTGAATGACACGCAACACTTGATCTTTATTCTACCTCGCCGTGATTTTCTTGCTTGATTCAGCAGCAGAGTACAACAACTGTTGGATGGGCGCTTCCACTGACCATGGCAATTTGCCATGCAGGTCCTGAGCTCATCGAAAGACTCCAGAATCGTAGCAAGATGATCCTGACGGTACTGAAGTTCTGAGGATGCTGCAGCACTGCTTTTGATGGATCACTCCATGCTCCTACGCTTAGCTCGGTCGTGATCATTTGTTTGTTAATGATGATGCTCTCTGTTGGACCAGCGTTGAAACCTGATGCTAAAGGCTGGACCATGCTGTACTACTCTACTCGACCTAGTTTGTCTTCAATCGTTTCATGTTTTTGGCAGAGAAGCACAAAAGAAATTGGCTGCTTGAGTCAGACTCAAGCGAACCACGGCCCACGGCCTCCTGGAAGATCAGGATACCTGGATACCAGTGACCTAGCTACCAGTGATTTGGCCATCTCCCCATCATCGTCCAAAGGATGCTCTGAGAAACCAATCGGTATCGTAGCGTTCATGGTTTTTGACCATGGAAAAGTGCGTGTTCCAGAGGGCATGACGGGCATTTAGGTATAGACTTGCATCTGGCCTTGCAGTGCATGGACTTGAAAATTACTTGTCTCAGAACTTCTCAGACAAGATCAGACATTGAAGTGATTCTCTAGGTGGACGACAGGGCCAGACTTGCTGGTTGAGTCGATGGATAATTGAAATATGTGTGGAAATAGGTGATCCCCAGGACCATTAGAGCCTTGAAATCCTTTGATATCCTTTGATATCCCTTGATATGTTACCGTGATCCATTTCAACCTTTGGAATTTTGGCTTCAGCTTTGGTGACGGAGCGCTGAATGACCAGGCCGGATGCCATGCCACACTGCAAGGGTGCTTCAAATTTCTTTAATGACTGGTTTGATGATGGTTGATGAATGGGTTTGCTGGAACCAAGAGTAAGCCAAGTTGCGACTGACACAGTATCTTAGAGTATCTTGGAGTCCTCGGGCCTCCCAAGCGTCCAGGATCTAAGATGTGAGAAACTCAGCCGACAGGATGGTCTTCATGTCGGTGACAGTGACCTTTCATGACACCATGACACCTTTCATCACCTTTTGTTTGTTTCATTCCTTTCATGTCACTGTGACATGAACAAACTGAAGTTCCATTAAAGCTGCATTGAACTACTGTTGTTGTTATTTCATGTCATTTCTTCATATTTCTCACTTTATCATACTTTATCATACCCTTTATCACTCCTTTGTTTCATTGAGGCTTTGCGGCTGTTGCGACAGCGGTCAAGAGGTGGAGGAGCTGAAGGAAGTCTCAACTCTTCCCATTCTGGTCCCAGAGTTGCGGGAAGGTACCGAGTCTCGAAAGGCGAGTGGAAAGTTGTTGATTTTTGGTTGGGTCAACATGGAAACAGTAGGAGTCTGTTGGGTCAACCAGTTAGCAAACAACATCAAGTCACGTCTAATCAAATCTATATCAAATCTCAATCACCAGATCAATCTTTATCCATCTTTAAGACTGCAATGGGATTATTCTTGACATGTTTTGACCTTCAAATATTGTGTGGTCCCTGTTATACCTGGAAGATGCTCTTCAGCCTCCAGTGTTAGCAGGCAGCTCCTAGCCATGGGACGTTTTCGGTCGCAATCCCAATGAAGGCGCGGGGTGATGTGCAATGATGAATAATGCTAATGTGCTAATGTGCTGATGATGATGATGATGATGATGATGATGATGGTGGTGGTGGTGGTGGTGGTGGTTATATTATGAACTACTGTATTTTTCATTATTGATGATTATGGTATGCTATGGTTATTGAGCTATTCTTATTCTGTCCTACTCTCATATCATATATTAGTTCGTATTGTGTGCGGTTTTAAAAGCTTTGAGGCAGCCTCTCCTTTACAAACTTGTCTTGGGACACCTGTGATTCCTTCTACCATTCGCTGCACACAGCGGTGTTGAGTCGTTTTGTTTCGAAGCGTGGTCTTTTTTGATGTGACTTGCGGTGGCGACTGTAGCTTTTGATAGTTTTGGACTGTTTTGGTATGCGTGCTTTGAATCTTTGGGCATCTTTGGGCATCTTTGGTCATACCCTTCACTGATATTCACCGATCACATCGATCCCCACCGCCAAAGCATCAATGGCATAGCCCCGCCCAGGGGCACATTTCGTTTGGCGTGAAGCTGGACGTCACAGACACAGCGGTTGGTCCTATGATCATTGATATTCAAAGTGGTGCCGTTACCAGCTTCAATGATCGAAATCCTTCGCAGGCGCATTCCTGTAGTGGCCGTTTTTTCAAATCACTGTCAATCCAAGCACATGTTGACTTTGAACTCTATTTCAAGTAAGTGGCAACCGACTAACTATACAATTCCTTTCCCCACTGTTTGTTTCTGTTCTGGATCACTTGTCAGGCTATTCAGATTTGGGACACCATCGCAGAACTTGAGGATGCCAAAGGCATGGTAGCTGTTTATGAGAAAATGACACCTGGCTGAGGATGTCTTTGGTTCTTTGGTCCACCAGTTGAACAGATATCATGCACAACTTGCCCCAAACTGCAAGGAGATTCTCACTGATTCCCTGTCCTAAGGAATGGCCCGCTGCCGGAGACTGTGAGAATGACTCTAAGAAGGCCAAGGCAACTAAATGCAATGCTGTCCAAAAAGGATGGGCCGTTCAGCGCTCAGTCTTCAATCCCGGTGCATGTACACTGTATGCATGGTGTGGACACAAACAGAAGCGGCGCCTTTGCCCAGAGACGCAACGCCGCAACGCTCAGGTTGGGCGTGCTGCTTGACTACAAGCCCTCATCAGTGGGTAGCTTGTAACTTGGCGCATGCCAGTTGTCAGCTTCCACAAATGGAATATACTGCGAATGGCTATTACTTCGGAGTGATAACCAACTGGAAAAAGTTGTCATTGTGGGGTATTTGTACAACTTGTGCTCCATTTTCGTGCCAATCCATGCCAATCCTGTTGACGATGACAGATGGTGCCAGCCTGCGTCGGCTGAAGATCTGAGGATTTCTAGTGTGAAGGAGTCAGGACAGGTTGTGGGAGCAACACTTATTTTTGCGCAGCTATCAGCAGTTGTAATTTAAAGTTGTGCAGGATCCGAATTGACATTGGACTTTGTGACACTGACTGACATGGCAGTGGAATTTTAGTGGATATCTGATTGACATGTGTGGCTGTCAGGTCTGTTTTCTGCTTAGAGAGCATTGTCAGATCATTGCCCAGGGCAATCAGCTTTATCTTTGGCATGTCACAGAGCTGACCAGAGCTTCTAGCATGGGACGGTACTGTGCAGGACTTGTTGCCAAGTGGAACAAGGTGTTGGCCTCAATTACAGAAGTGGGATATGAGATGCCAATGTTTGCCAAATTCCTCCAAATTCCCTGGGCAGATTGGGCAGCCACAAATCGTATCAAGATGTATCAAGAAAAATACAAATCCCCGAACACGGCTTTTTAAGTGGCATCGAATATGCATTAATTATATTTAAATATCAATAAATATCATTTATTACTGTAAACATCATCGAACTTTACATCTCCAAGTCTGGAAAGTGTCTGACCAGAAAAGGTTGGCATGATATAGCCACTATGGGGGGCTCCCCTTAGCTCAAGATGCAAGCAGTTTCAAGACCTAATTGCATGCATACAGTATACACATGAATCGTATGACAAGTTTTGACTAGATGTCTGATGTGCGGGTGAATGCGGGTGACAAGCACTCGAAGCTGAACTTTCTAGATTGAACTGAGGAACACCCTGAGGATGCGCTGTCAACAGGGGATCGAATTCTCAAAATCAATGGCAAGATGCCCACAGGCACAGACTGTCCTTCACCGCAGCTGTGGAAAAAGTTACAGCCATGTTACAGCCTTACATGGTACAAGACAGGGCAGGGTGAATCTTTCACACATTTGGACTGCATGTTTGAAACAGCAGTTGGAGGCGATGCGATCATCCAAGAGATCAAGAATGCTGGCGACCTCAACCTGACGGTGCTGAAATTCGCACAATGACCAACCTTTGTTTTTTCGTTTAAGTGATAATGCAGTGAGTCTAGACGAGTCTGGGCCGCTAGCTAACGCCCACTATCTGACTTGCGATTCCGAAGGAATCCCAGTCTCGGGATTTTGTTCAAGAAATTGCTGCGACATGCAGGCGAACTGGTCCTGAAGTGCGGAAGCGGAAAAAGCTGCAGTATGCTGCAGTGTTCAAGAAGATAATGTGCGAAAGCTGCAATGTCTTTGTCTTGCTGCTGCCGTCTTTGCGACATCCCCCGGAGACGTCGGCTATTTGTACCTTTAAAAGATGGAGGAAGGTCAAAATGCAAATGGCAAACTCAGAGAGAATATACATCCAGAATCCAGAGGATCCAGAGGATCCAGAGGTTCTTTGTCTTCTCTTCGCCCTCTCGTTCCTAACGCGATTGCGGTGGCTTAATTTGCTTAATGTGGTGTGGCATAGTGATATAGTGTGGCTCTGTGCCGTGGTCCTACCAGCTTCCTTCTTGTGGATTTGCTGCAAGGTGTCATAATTGCCGTCTCGCAGTCTGTTCCAAACCCTGGTGTGGCCCTGGGCCCAAAAGCAACTTCTTGCCACTCCCCGGTCTCTTGAGAACATCCCATGAGGCTTTGGCGATACAGCAACAGAACGATCTTAGCAAATCTCAGCGCTATACACAGCTGCAAACAACTTGCCCCAATACAACTTGACAGTGCAGGGGCATGAAGCCTCAAAGCAACTCTTCTGCCGTAAACCTGAGAAGCCCAATACGAGGAAGATTCAATTGCGTAGGTCGGCGAAGCGGCGCAAAAGACATCGCGAAGAACATCGCAAAAGATTGGACTGTGTTGGATTTTTAGACATCTAAGAACTAAGAACTGGAGGCAGCCACAAACGTCGCAGAGTGTGCCGCGGGCACTGTACTGTGAAGGCACTCTGAGTCCACCTCGTAAGGCGATGCTCGGGTATGTTCAGGGGCAATACGGCAACACGCATCGCATCTTATCGCTATCAATTTGGTACATGCAAGATTCAAGCGCCAACCGCTGTGAAATGCCAGTAATCTGATTGTTTGCGCTGGCAAAGCAACTAGTATAGAAAGTTCCGTACATCTTGTTGAACAATGTCAGACAGGATAGTTACGTTGGATTTCGTCGCATAGTGGCATAGTAATTACTTTGGATCCGTCCAATCATCACCTGAGTGTTCACCGACGGCGTTCGATTCCAAGCGACCCACGTGTGACGCGCCCTTCCGCAAAACGCCCACACCGGTGGGCCACCACGAAGACACGGCGATCTGCCAAGACATGCCATAAAGATCCATAAAGGGCATGTTTTGAGCAACGAAAATAACGAGAAAGACAAGAGGAAAATATGAACATAGAATACGTCCCAAAACAATCCAACGACCCTTTTGAAGTGTAGGCTACCCACTTTTTGCTAAGCAGGAACCGCGCCGCAACTTTTGATGATGTGCGCTTTACCTCCGTTGTGTAAAGATCAAATGATACGCCTGCCATTGAGGACATGCAGGTCACCAAAACATGCAATACATTTGCAATACCGTATGTCAATGTATGTCATATGTTGTCCGGTGGTAATAATTACTGATTTTCCCAAGTTCTTTGCGCAAAATGTCTGCCGTGCAATGGCTTGCATGGATCATTTTGGAGAACAGTTTTTTGATTTCTTAGCGGGTTGGTTGTGAATATAGATCTAAGGTGACACTGAAGCGCCTCATACCCCCGTTGGACATGTCCGCCACGGACTTCGCAATGCTCTTCCTTCCCAAGATTTTGTTTTGCTCAAGTGGAATTACTCTGTTGGTGATTCCACGGTTTCGAAGTGTTCTGCACTGTTCTTCATGTCTTGGCCAACGTGTACCTTCCGCGTTCAGTCTTTGCTGGCACTGACATCGTCCGCCTTCAACTTGTTTCTAACAGTCACGAATGCTGTCAGCATTCGTGTGCTGTTACTTTTCGTGTTGTGGTACGGAGCATGCAATACAGGCTCGTAGCAAAGTGTACAGAAGTAGTGGCTGGCATTGAAGAATCTCCAGAAGGGCACTACACAAATAAAACATAAAACATCACAAAACCGTGTTGATGATGCAGCACGATGTAGCTTGGTCTACCACGGTATTGTGGAGGTGCAAGTGCGTAAGCAGTGTAAAATGATACCGTGGAGAAAAACACATATTTTTTGTAGGTAGCATGGGGGCAATACTGTGTGTCAAACAGGGCTAACACATGCTAACACTACGTCAGAGTTGGTGCAATGCAGCGTTGCTTGCGGCAAACCTTTGCAAAACAAGCGGCACTTCGCTCTGGAAAATAGTACCGCGTAGTGCCTTCTAAATGCCTTGTGTGGAAGTGCTGGCATGTCTGTCATACAGCAAGTACCACAAGTACCGTGTATCGTGTGAGTTTTTCCCCACCAAATGACGATCTCTAGATTCCCCAACCCGCGCACCCACAACATCCTCGTACCAGTTTCTTAGGATATCAGGTGGGTTGAGCCTCCCTGTAGGACCACTGTAGGAGTAAACCCTCAAATATTTGAGGCATACCAGTAGTACCACACAACGCGGTGGCGGAAGTTTCAAACATAGGAAACTATAGGAGAGGTGAGTTGTTGTGATGCATGGATGACAGCTCAAATAGAGGTCACCAAATCTGCCAACACCCCTA
This sequence comes from Cladocopium goreaui, assembly GCA_947184155.2. Taxonomy (NCBI): domain Eukaryota; class Dinophyceae; order Suessiales; family Symbiodiniaceae; genus Cladocopium; species Cladocopium goreaui. Next base: position 244,885 of record CAMXCT020000070.1, on the reverse strand, counting down.
AACGAGGTGTTTAAGAGTTTCCAAGAACAAAGCGCGATTCCACAACTACGTTCTCACGATTCAAGAACCAAAACCACGCCATTCCAAAACCAAACCACGCGATTCCCCAACCAAAGACGGCGCGCTTCCACAACTACATTCTCACGATTCCACAACCACTCTCCCACGATTCCACAACCAAAATCTCAGGATTCCACAACCAAATTCCCATGATTCCACAACCAAAACCTCAGGATTCCACAGCCAAACTCTCACGATTCCACAACTGACATCTCAGGATTCCACAACCAAAATCTCGCGATTCTACAACTAACAACTATTGATTCCACCAGGAAGACTGCCGCTACTTACTTTCATTGTAGAAAATTCGTGACAAGCTACAAGAAACTTAAATCCCCCACCCCCCGCAAAACAATAGATCAAATTTAAGTATTCAGCAAGCAGCCCCGCTTCTTAGGGAAGACTGCCCCTTTTTACTTTCATTATAGAAGATTCTTGACAAGTTACAAGACATTACAAAATCCCCCACCCCCGCAAAACAATACATTAAATTCAAGTCTTCAGCAAGCAGCCCTGCTTCCTAGGGAAGACTACCGCTACTTACTTTCATTATAGAAAATTCTTGACAAGCTACAAGAAACTTAAAAATCCCCCACCCCCGCAAAACAATAGATCAAATTTAAGTATTCAGCAAGCAGCCCCGCTTCTTAGGGAAGACTACCGCTACTTACTTTCATTATAGAAAATTCTTGACAAGCTATAAGAAACTTAAAAATCCACCACCCCCGCAAAACAATAGATCAAATTTAAGTATTCAGCAAGCAGCCCCGCTTCTTAGGGAAGACTACCGCTACTTACTTTCATTATAGAAAATTCTTGACAAGCTACAAGAAACTTAAAAATCCCCCACCCCCGCAAAACAATAGATCAAATTTAAGTATTCAGCAAGCAGCCCTGCTTCCTAGGGAAGACTACCGCTACTTACTTTCATTATAGAAGATTCTTGACAAGTTACAAGAAACTTACAAAACCCCCCACCCCTGCAAACCAATAGATCAAATTTAAGTATTCAGCCAGCAGCCCCGCTTCTTAGAAGATGCGACCAGAACTTGGGTTAGGGCAGTTCATGTAAAGAATGGAGGAAGTCTCGCAGAATTGCTTCGTTGCGGACATTCCACTAGACTACAACTTCACTACACCACGCTACAACTACAATTCACTCCACTGCGTTGCACTGCGCGACAGCTTCAACTACAAGTACAGTACAACTTTGCTGCCACTACAACTACACCTACAACTGCGCTACAACTACTCTACACTACACTACAACTACAACTACCACTACCACTACACCTACAACTACAACTACACTGCAACTACACTACACTACAACTACACTGCAACTACACTACATTACAACTACACTGCCACTACATTACAACCACATTACAACTACATTACAGGTACAACTACAACTGCAACTAAACTACAACTAAAACTTCAACCACGCTACACCACACTACACCACACTACAACTACATTACAGCTACAATTACCACTGCAACTGCACTACAACTACAACTACAACTACAACTACGACTACGACTACAACTACACTACACTACAATACACTACACAACTGCACTGCACTGCACTACACTACGCTACACTACACTACACTATTCTACACTACACTATTCTACACCACACCACACTACACTACACTACGCTACGCTACGCTACGCTACACTACACTACACTAACACAACACTACACTAACACTACACTACACTAGACTACACTACACCACACCACACCACACCACACTACACTACACTACACTACACTACAGCTACACTGCAGCTACACTGCAGCTACACTACGCCACAACTACACTGCAACTACACTACACCCACACTACAACTACAACTACACCTACACCTACAACATCTGACAACTACAACTACACTACACCACACCACACTACACCACACTACGCTACGCTACGCTACAGTACAGTACACTACACCACAACTACACTGCAACTACAACTACAACCACAACTACAACTACAACTACACTGCAACTACACTACACTACAACTACGCTGCAACTACACTACATTACAACTACACTGCCACTACATTACAACCACATTACAACTACATTACAGGTACAACTACAACTGCAACTAAACTACAACTAAAACTTCAACCACGCTACACCACACTACGCCACACTACAACTACATTACAGCTACAATTACCACTGCAACTGCACTACAACTACAACTACAACTACACTACACTACGCCAGACCACACCACACTGCACTACAATTGCACTACAACTACACCACACTACACTACACTAGACTTTATTGCCCTTCAATAGGCTAAAACCACACTACACTACAGGGCGCTACACTGCACTACATTACATTGTACTACATACATACATTGCACTACACCTACAACTACAACTTCACTTAAGCTACAACTGCAACTAAACTAGGTTACAAGTAGAACTACATTAAAACTGCATTTTAACTACGCTGCAACTACAGTACCGCTACACTGCACTGCACTGCCTCCAACCACCTTTCGATCCATCAGCAGATTCGCTCTGCCATGTTTGCATCACACCAACCCACATTTCCTATAGTTTGCTATCTCTGAAACTTCCGCCGCCGCCTTGAGCGGTACTACTAGTACCTGTTTTCAGGCATTCCTTGAGCTCTTTTGTTGCCCTTCATATGTTTCGCATCCATATTTCAGGCAGTGTCTGGGAACCTAGATTTGAGGAGATGCAACGACGATCTGGAAATGTATGTGCATTCAACAGCTTACGACTTCTAAAACCAGTTGCTCCGAGAAGACTCCAAGATAGACCCTCTCCAGCACCAGAAGGCTGTGACTCTACGCCAGATGTGTCCGCTTGTGTTGGCTGATTGCATCTCGCGGCTAGCAGTTGGGTCAGGTCTTCCAGCGGACGGACATGCTGCCCATTCTATGGTTGCAGCTTTGGCGAAGTTCGCGTGGATGGGACCACCAGGCAAGATGAAAACTGCATTGGGTATGGTTCAGTCTGAGTGCCTGTGGGATCTTGCCGCTGGCCGCTTGAACACCTTGATGGTGGGAGCATCAGCCTCAGGCAAAGATTGCGCCACAGATGTAGCAAGGCGCCTAGTCGAGCGACTCCAAGAATCTGAGCGCATAGTCTTCTCTAGTGTTGTGAGCCAGGGGAGCATCACCTTGGCAGGCTGCTTGAGGAAACTCAAAGAGCATGGCAAGTGCTTGGTCTTCATACAGCCAGAGCTCGAAAAATGGGTATGCAAACGAAAGGAACAGTTTCTCCAGGAGTCGGATTTCATAGAAGTGTTGGACCCTGGTCTTGTTGGAAGGCTCACGTCTCAGGATACAATATGCGAGCGGCCACACGTGCTTGCGCTCTTAGGAGCTCAGCCTGCGATCTACTTGAAAGAACTCAGCTCTGAAAACATGGCGCGCCTGCGTCTGCAGGTCCCATGGCTGGACGAGACGCCTGTGAATTCTGGCTTTCAAGACGAACTGAAGAAGCGAGACGAGTCAGAGAAATTCATTTACTTGATGCTGCGGGCAATTTTGGAACATCAGCACCCTGTCTCTGAGGAAACGGCGAGATTGCGATAAAGGCGACGCACGGCTGAAGAGCTCCAACCTGAGGACACCTTAGGTTCTTAGGAGATAGCAGCACCTTGCCCCCAAAAACACAGCACACTTACTCGCCTCCTGCAGCTACAGTCGTGCTTGCTGGGCACGTGGATGGTGGCGCGCGTGCCTGTCATGATCATCCACATGGAGTGGGCGTCAGTACTGTCAAGAAGACATATAGCAAGGCCAGGCAACTATTACTTGACACTAAGAGTAAACGTATCATCCTCGTAGCATGCTCAATGCGGCCAGCAGACAGACACCGTGCCCGTTGAATCAACGTTTTTGCGAAGGAGAAGCGGGGGTGGTGGAGTTGAGTAGACTAAAAACCCCTTGCTCCAAGAACTTCCAAATCCATTCTTGATGCTGCGGTACTCCTTTCTCTAGCAACGCCCAAGTACGTTCTTAATTTCTTAATATTGCGTTGTACATTTTCTCACAAATTCCAAGGGCGTTCTTGATGTCACAGTCCAACTTTGAAACCTTCGAAGTGCATTTAGGGTGGGGAGGGGTAGCAACGATTAGCAACGTCCTTTCACCCAAGAGCTTCCAAGTACGTTCTTGATGCTGCGATACTGACTTTGCTTATGCATTTTCCAAGACTATTTTTTGACCGCGCATAACTAAATTCCCTTAGAACTTGCAAGTGCTTGTGTGGTGGGGGTGGGTATGTATCAACCGTTCAACCGTTCAACCTTCATTTCGTGCGAAATTGCTGCATCTGAAGCTCCAAAACTACAATCTGATCTCAGTTTCTGATATTCGGCAATCATTTCGTGCGGCGAGCCGCCAAAAAGTCATAAAAAATCAATTTCAACGCCCGTTTGTGACACACACGATCTCCGCAAAGGGTTGCGATTGTGACAACTCCCTATTCGCATTCCGCCACACCTTTGTGCGTCCGATGCGCACGATTTCCTCAGAGTGTTGCGCGTCCCCCAAGACACAGTTACATTTCACCACACGTTTGTGCGTATTGTGCGTCCGACAAGCACGATCTCCGCAGAGGGTTCATCTGGCACAAAAGACTTCGCGTTTCGCCGTGCGTTTAGCGTCCGGCCCGCAAGATCTGCCGAGAAGGTCACGTTTCGTAACCCGCCTGGCTGCCGCTGCCGCCTGAGTTTTTTAAAAAAAATGAAAAATCGAAGTAGTAGTTGCGTAAGAATTCGCAGATACAAGTGGCTCGCCTGGAAGTGAATTTCTGTGTAAAAACTCCTGTAACAACTCCTGTATGACAATTCCCGTGTAAGAAATCTTGCGTAAGAACTCCTGTATCTCCTGTGTAAGAACTCCGGTGGAGGAACTCCTGTGCAACAACTCGTGTGTAACAACTCTTAGACGAATTGTTGCGCAAATTATATTGTAAAAAAATGTAGGAGATATGTAGACGCTGAACACTTGTAGAGGAAATTGCTGTAGATGATGTATATGATCTAGACGAAGTTGATGTGGATGACATCAAATGAATTCAAATGACGTATGTCAATGTGACGTATATGAACTTGATGATCGAAAACGGGTGTAAACGATGCAAATGATGCAAACGATGCATGAGGTGTAGATGAAGTTGATGTAGGCCATGTAAAGATGCAGGAGACGCTATGTAATGTAGCCCTATGTGGGTTAAGTTAACTAAAACCTACATTTGGCAGCAATTCTTTGGGACAAATTAGATTTGCAGCATGCCTCTGTTCGACTGCAGTCAGGGCTAAGGGTCGCGGTGAACGACCCCCCTGTTTTGGGCTGGCCGGACTCCAATGTGTTGGGCAAAAATGTAGGGCCTTAGGATGGCAATGGTAGTCGACTGGGATTTGGTGCTTCAGGTTAGCCCTGTGGTCAGAGGGGGGTCATGGGAGCGGGTTCGGGCAAGAAGGCGGATAAAAAAAAAGGTATAGAACAATTAAAAACTGCGCGTTTTGCTTTCAATCTGGTGGTTAATGTCATTCGGCAGGGTACTCATAGCCATGGCAAGGGCAACCCAAGGCATCATTTCGAGATCGTCCATTATATAGGCACGTTGCGTAGAGAGTTCTCGAACGAGGCTATAAGATTGATCCAGGCGTTGAAGGTGGGGAAAAACACCTTCTAGCTGAGTGTGACCCATGGTCTAGAGGTCACAGTTCGATGGGCCGATCAAACACATTCCCACCCGAAACTCCACTTGAGATGACAAAAATTGAAAAAAAATGTCCGAACTGAATGCAAATTTTGTGGCCTGTGATGGATTGTGACCGTTTTTCCATTTTTTGGCCAACTCACAGAGACACGGCACTTTTTATTGCAAATCTTTTCCAAGCAGTTCTTACTCTTTGAACCTGGATGGAAAGTCGCTCAAACTAGCCTCTGTCGGCACACTAGCGTACCATCCAAAGATGCAATTCCGCCCTTCTCTTAAAACAATTTCATGAACTGGGCACCCCAAGGTGTTTTTGCTAGAACACCCCGAGATAGCGTGCTCCCCCTTTATCAGCAGCATATCAGGTGTCTAGCAGCTAGGCCCCCAGAAGAGCAAAGTCACACAAACAGCAAATGCTTCCAGCTGAAAATGCAGGAATTGACAAATCTAATTCTGAGCGTCGGAGTCTGTAGGAAATTTCACGCCGCGACATTACTAGCTCTTCTTTCAACCGGTTGCCTTTAGGTGGGTAAGGTGTGTGGCTGCCAAGGGTGGTGACCAGTTTCCTGACGCCTCTGCCCAAGAGCTGTCCCTCAGCCAAACCAAGTGTCCCACGTAAGGAGGCTGCTTCTCCAGAATTCAAACGTCCTCAATCAAATTTGATTAACATTGCTGACATCTGAGTAGGTTTGCGCATGAACATCATTTACATCATCTACATCTACATCTACAACAACAACAACAACTACTACTACTACTACGACTACGACTACTACGACTACTACGACTACTACGACTACTACGACTCTACTAGGACTACTACGACTACTAGGACTACTACGAATACTACGACTACTACGACTACTCTCACTACTCTCACTACTCTCACTACTCTCACTACTCTCACTGCTCTCACTACTCTCACTACTCTCACTACGACTACTACGACTACGACGACTACTACGATTACGACTACAATTACGATTACGACGACGACGACTACTACTACGACTACTACTACGACTACTACTACGACTACTACTACGACTACTACGACTACTACTGCGACTACTACTGCGACTACTATTACGACTACTACTACGACTGCTACTACGACTACCACTACGACTACCACGACGACGACGACGACGACGACGACTACTACTACTACTGCCACGACGACGACGACTACCACTACTACTACTACTACCACTACTACTACTACTACTCCTCCTCCTCCTACTCCTACTACTACTACTATTACTACTACTACTACTAGTAGTAGGAGGAGTAGTAGTAGTAGTAGTAGTACTAGTAGTAGTAGTAGTAATAGTAGTAGTAGTAGTAGGAGTAGGAGTAGGAGGAGGAGTAGTAGTAGTAGTAGTAGTAGGAGTAGGAGGAGGAGGAGTAGTAGTAGTAGTAGTACTACTACTACTACTCTACTACTACTACTACTCCTCCTCCTACTCCTACTACTCCTACTACTCCTACTACTCTTACCACTCCTACTACTCCTACTACTCCTACTACTACTACTACTCCTACTACTACTACTACTCCTACTACTACTCCTGCTACTACTACTACTATCAGCAGTGAAAAATATTTATTTTTTTGATGTTGTAAAAGGGGCATCAAAAATATTAAAAATGTAAGTTCGTAACCGAAGGAAATTTAGAAGTGAAACTTCGACAATATGGACACATGAAAAGCAGAGATGGGCAGAGTCAGAGAGAAGAGAAGAGCACAAGAGAGAAAATCAGAGAAGAGAAGGAAAAAAATTAGAGTTTTTCCAATGATTTGTGGCTCTGGACGGTCGACAAATATGCTCACCAAAGCGGCGGGTGCGGAGCCAGCTGGCCAGATGAGAGATGAACAATTGCACACCGTTGTGGCGCGAAGCACATTTCCAAGTCAAAACGTTAAAAACACAACAGGTTCGGACCACTTTTGGAAGTTGAGATGTCGAAAAAGTGCACGCCGTTGTGGCGCGAAGCACATTTCCAAGTCAAAAGTGGAAAAATCTGGGTGTACGGAGAACTTTTGGACGTTCAGATGTGCTTCCGCGCGGCAGGCGGAAAAAAAATGGTGCACCTGGTCAAAACTAAGTAAAACGTGAGGGTTTTGTCACATATCCAAAAACGATGGCAGGCATGGGACATTTGAAGAGGATCTTCAAAGATGCATTTCGCGTGGCACGCGCAGCACAAAAGACATGTCCATCAGAGATGTTAGGAGGTCAGGGCGCTGATTTCCTGTGTAGGGTGGCATTTTGGAGCATCAGATCGGTAGCTTTGCTAAGATGATTTTGCGCGACAGGCGCGGCAGTTCGTATGACCTGTCCTCAATTTTTCGTGGCAGGCGCAGTACTTTAGACAGGCGGGGTGGAAAAATCGCAAAACGCATAGGTTCGAGGCCGCCAGCGCTGCACTCAATTTTCGATTTTTGAAGGAAGTCTGGCAGAATTGTTTTGTTTTTTATGTTGTCGTTAGTTTGTTAGTTCGTTCGTTCGTTAATTAGCTATAAAGATAGATAGATAGATAGATAGATAGATAGACAGACAGACAGAAAGATAAATAATGATAAATAGATAGGTAGGTAGGTAGGTAAATAATCAGAGAAAGAGAAAGAAAGAAAGAGAGAGAGAGAAAGAGTGAGAGAGATCAATCACCTTTTGATCCATCAGTGGTTTCGCTCTGCCATCCCTAATTCACAACAACCAACCTCTCCTATAGGTTTCCTATTTTTGAAACTTCCGCCACCGCCTTGTGCGGTACTACTGGTAATTTCATGACGGTTGTTTTTGTAACTTCGGTAACACAGTTATAACGTACCTCATCGCTGCCACAACTTCAAACCAGAACCTTATCATCCATGAGACAGCCGCCAGAAAGTTCCACTTGTGGAAGGCAGCGAAGCGAAGTGTTGCAAAATTATTTTCTTCGAGTGAACTCCACCAACTGACTTCTTTATGTTCGGGTCCTCCGCGCCCAGACCGAGCTGGAATGATAGGAGGTAACGCTAGAGAGTGAAGAGCGTAGCAACAACAAACCCAGTAAGAAATTGCGTTCGAAAATCAAGATCGTAGCAGCAAGGGCGTAGTAGGAAGTAGTGTTTGAAAGTTGGCCAGAGCCAGCCATGGTATCAGACCACCTGCGTGTTGCCAAAACCGCTGGAAAAATTGGAGTTTTGCTTGGCACGAGTTTTGATTTGAAAAGATTTGAAAAGCGCGTATCGGTAATTGGCACTTCGCCAAAAAAAATTGAAGCAGGCGCGACTAACAGTACACAACCTCCACGACAAAAAGATTAATTGTTTTCACGGTTTTGGAATTTTTCCACGCCCTTTGGCGCCCGGGCCAGTGTAGTTGCTTTCTAAGGCGTGCTGGCATGATACAGTGGATTGCTCTGATGTTGCATGTGGTGGTTTAATATTACAGATTACGTGGCTGTAGCTCCCCCTGCCCTCGCCAAAAACACCGAGACCTTCATGGAGTCGTCGTTGACATTGTTAGGGCGGGCTGTTGATCATGTTGTAGAAAAAAGAAACAGCATGTTTCAACTGGCCAAGGCGTTGCGAGCCGAAATCGGCTTGGCAGATACCGAAAAGTACGTAGTCCGAGTGAGGAACACAGAGAAGAGTTCGCAGCTGACAAATAAGTGGGTGCTCCGCTCCATATGTTCTGAAAATACTAATGGTAGCTAGCGGGCACACGCCGCTCCAAGTCTAGAACATGGCTTTGATAAGTTTGCATTTTCAGATGTCCACGTTTAGGAAAAAATACGTGTTTTTGAAGGAATTTGAAGGATAAACCGTTCCACACCACAGTTTTGAATTGTTCCACACAAAAGTCTTGACACCAAAGTAGAAAAATAACATAGCAAAAAACTATGTACAGCATGTCTTTGTTCTCTAGTTTCCATTTGCCTAGTTATTTTTCGGTTCTAAAAAACACCCGCTGCATTAATCTTCATCAATAGATTCAAACAAGACAAGGTTGCGTGTTTTTTGAACTTGTTCGGTATACAGTTGGCATACGCTGGTATACGGGCCTTCCTGCCTTTTGGCATCCAATCAGGTATGCCCTTGGTGTTTTTCTTCGGTATGCGTTCATATCTTGTGTTACGTCTTGCTATATTGCACTTATCTGCATTGGTATACGGTTAACATGCGGTTGGTATGTGATCGGTATGCGTGGGTATACGGATCGGTATACGTGGGTATACGGTGTTTTTCCTTTTGAACCCAGTTTCTGCCTTGATTACATTCTAACATATTTTGGTCGTGAGATCCTTACTTGGACCGTATGAGAAGCAACATACACCAACGAACATGCAGCCACATTTTGCTATTAGCAGATGACCCGCTCCAAGCGGATCCTCCGCTCTAGCAGATCCTCCGCTCCAAACGAAAAACAAGTTTAATAAAAAATTTGGCCCACATGTGCTAGCAGAACGTGCTCCAAATCATCACTCGAGAAACGAAATTGTCAGCTATTTAGAAAGTATTACACATTTGTTATTTAAAAAGGGGTCAATATGAAAAATTGAAGTTACATTTTCAACTTTTTGTTAAGTTATACCATCCGAGCCAAAAGTTTACAAATTTGCAGTATTTTGATGAAAAGATCGTTTTTTGAACATATTTCAGAAACAGTTCGTGTTTTTGCCATTTTTTTTCGACCGTGCTGAAAACGTGATGTTTCCATAGTTTTGAAAGGGATCTTAAAAGGTATACCTGGATAAGTTTGATGTTTATCCTGATGCATTTATCTGTCCTCATCTTTAATTAGTCCCATCTATGATGTCCCTAATAGCGCTACAGTATAGTGCCAGGAAACGAGGAAACAACCCAAGCGATCAGTCATTACAACTTTCATCGTGCTCATGGTGCCCAGATAGCTGTATTTCTGGGACCCATAGAAGACCCGTACTAACCCGTAGAATCCCGTAGTGCAATTCGAAAGATCGTTTTTCCACACGTTTGGAAAAAGTTCGACGTTTGCTGACCGGTAGAAAACCCGTATTTTAGCCGCGGAAACCCGTAAAAACTCGTCCGAAAAATATTGTTTTTTCATGGTTTTTGGGGGTCCTGGCATAATGTGCTTCCAGTAGGTTTTTAAGCCTTATTAACATGTTTCATAGTTTCAAATTCGATGGTCGCATTGATGAAACATTTCTGACGATGTGCAGGTAAAGCAAAGAAGTGGATTGTATCCTGTCAAAATGCCGTAAATGCCTAAGCCAGAATGTTCACAGCATTTTGATGGTATGATGGTATATTTGGCACTGTCTTGGAAATAGTTGATTCCCAAAAGTTCGATTTTTTTGGGAAAGGATCGTGTTTTCCTAGGCGTCTGCGATTTCAAGGGTTTTGGGATCCCATGGTAAAAGTTACACCATGAAAACATAACTAAGTTACAAATTCAAGTTATTAACATCAAGTTATAACCTCGGTAAGACAAGTTATAACCTAGGTTTTGAAACTTATATCAATATATATACATATATAATTTGCCACAACTTCAAACCAGAACCTTAGTACCGGCCTCTACGGGCCTCTACGGTTTTTTCGGGGACGGGGACCCGTCATCTGCGACAGCGAGGCAGCATTACAAAATATACCCTAATCGTTCAGAATAATTCATTATGTCACCATGGTATCAAACTGGGTAAATCGGAACCCACCTGAAAGCATACGTTTCCAAGGAGGGAACCCAAGCACTCTGGCCACTGGTATCGACAAGAGCCTCACGCTGCGGCTCATGCAACGAAGTCGGTGATGTGGGCCTGAAATGATCTTAGGGTTCAATGATACTTCAATGCAAAGCACGCATGCAAATGCCCTAGGTGTGCAGGTCTTGCACGTATGAAAAAACTCTGTGGACATTAGCGGTTAGTCCTCGGCATGCCTTCCCTGTCTGCCTCCAGTGTTGTTGAACGTCAAGCGATGATTTTGGCATATCTGCGCAATATCTGCCTTCTAAAATGTGTTCGATCACTTCAACGATCTTGAATGCTTAAGAAAAGAGGGACATCACACAAGCCACCACGTCAGCTCAGAGATACATCCCCATCTTGAAGTTCATCCTGCCGGCGATGCTGCGGATATTGCTTGACATCAATGCATGTAATCCTGTGTAGCCACGCGATGGCAGACAATGTAGTTATGTCTGTAAATGCTGAAATTCTGATTTCTCTGGTGATTGGTTGGCAGAGAAAAAACAACACTGTAAAATGTACACGGCATGGACATGCTGCGAGGGAGACGCGCACGACACTGAACCAAAACTGACCATATAATATCATAGGCATACAGCATACAACCTCCAGTGATGGCGGCGCTCGTGATGGCACTATTGGCCTCACATTTGGTCTGCATTTGGTTGGACTCAGCGCGGCGTGGAGGGAAATCCATGGAAATCCCCTGCATCTCGCTCCTATATCACGTCCGCCCTCCTAGAATATGGGGTCATGATATTGCTGGAAAGATGCGGGCGCCATTGGACATTGGCCATTTCTGTTCAGCCATCATCGGAACGTGGTCATCATGATAGCACGATTCTTGTTCACTTGCTGCCTCACAGCACCATGTAACAGTTAGATTCAACTTCGACATGTGGCAATGAAACATATCGAACTATGCTTCATCAGATCCTCAAACGGGTCGGCGGAACCAAGGCGCAAAACGCAAACAGTTTTCATGTTTTTCAATCTCATGTGCTCTGGACAGCTTTGTCAAAAGTGACTTGTGACAAAGGAATGGGAAAGAAAGGAACATGTTTAATGTGATTTTCCTGGTTTGCCAATCCCCAGCTTTTGTTTTTCCTCCAGGGGTCCCCATAAAAAGACCCTCCTACGAGCATTGAGGGTGCTTCGCCAAATCCTAGAGTTTGGCGGGCACATCTTCTGGGTCTGCTCAATTGCCCACGTCTGCTGAACAGAAATTTGGGCAGGACAACGTGTACCAGCAGTGGATAATACACATGTGCAAAAGCAACCGCTCCAACAAGCCGACTGCAGCGCAGTCTGGATGTGAGGGCTGCAGAAGATCAACCGAGCTCGCCATGCGCCGGCATGGGCAGCAAAGAGGCAACAGACACAGGATGACACAAGTTTCTTTGAAACAATCCCAATTCTTCACGTCATAGATGACACTGACCCGCAGGTGTGTTGCTCGGCCGAACACTGACTGGGAAAATGCCCTGCCGGAAAAGGATGAAGTGCGCGCAAATGGCAGACTCATGATTGTGATGAACCATCAAGGAATCTGGAATTACAGCTGGTGGACACATGATTGCGATGAGCCATCAAATGAGTGCCTGGGTGTATCATGTACCGTCATTGACTTGGTTCTGGGTGTCCTTGAAATGCAAGTAATGCAAGCGAATAAGTCATGCAACCCACACAGTGCCTCAAAATCACCGACCCCATTTACCCACAACTGCAACCTGTATACATACTTGAACTCTTCGGAACTTATGCTATATGCAACATCATCCACACAGCTGCCAGATGCTGCCAGTGTTAAAAATCAAATGTGACAAACCCCTATCCCCTGATTCAGACCACAAAAAAAAATGATTACAAGCACCTCCAAATTGTCAGCGTCCGTTTCGTCAGCCAACTGACATCCTCGGCCAAAGGGGAAACTGGGCATTGCCTCACTGCTACAAACTGACACTGTCACATCTGAGAAATGCGACCTTGTGGAAACAAAGGCTACAAGGTTCAGTTGCTCGCTGTTAAATCTAGTTGTAGTTCACTGCCCAAAAATACTTGTGATCCCACGCGGCAACCCTGAGCACCGCACTTCTTTGAACATTTGGAAGGTGTCCATCACGGCATCAGACACAAATGGGCGACAGCAGGCAATATCAGACACCTCTTTGAAAGGCCGGATGGGCTATATTAATTAGACCACATCAGTGACATCAGGCACAGATGACAACAGAGTGCGTCAGTGTGATAACATAGGACAGCTGACACAAATTAAAGAAGTCCAGGCACGACAGCATGTTACAATAGACTCTAGGCTATAGCCAACTACCATGGCATCGATAGCTGTATAAAAAGGCTGCTCAACAAAAACATCCCATACGCTCTGGATTGCAAATGTTACGCTCAAATCACAATCTTTAGAAGATCAAGGAGCAATGAGACAATGACAAAATGTGTCGAATCCAGTGTATTGCAAAAACTCAAGTTCCTGCATGTGAGCACCAATTTCATTGGCGCTGGCCTAAACCTTGTCCAAAGTGTCCACCCCAAAACTATATTGTTCCAAGTCTTGGGGACTTTGAAACATCATGGAAGATATCGAAACAAAAGGACATCCATGCCACAAACCCACTTGGATGAAATAGCGTCAAAATGGTGGGCATCTACTTTAAAATTACGCCAGCAGAATGTGTCATGGTTTGCCGTGGTCTAGATGTACATGTTGTTTCAACTTGCACGTTGGCGAAATGATACCGGTATAGTTATTTCATGTTTTTTCTAGCGGAAGGTAAGCAGCTGTGATCAGCTGCGCACGAGCGGCCGAAAAAGGTTTCCCACCTTGCAGAGGTGGGGTACAATTTAAACATAATTAGATAGGATCAAGAAAAACCAGCATAATATCTTAAAAATTTTGCCTTCTTAGCAACCCACTGGTTGAACATTGTTTTCATTGGTTTTGGATGGTTTTGGATGTTTTCCAGTTTCTGGGCTAGTGTGGTGGTTGTGGCCCTAGTGGGAATGAGTGGGAAAAGGAAAATATGTTGTTTCCACTGGTTTTTGATTTGTTTGCCAATTTCTGGGTTGGTTTGTGATTGTAGCAGCTGCCCACTTTGGTTTTTTTGAGGCGTGCCACGCATCTCCAATACCTCCGGAATAATTTCTCCACTGGAAAGCCCACAAAATGGCACTCAACCTGGCTCTCTCCTAGAGGTTTTCCCAACCTGGCATACGTCCCCCTAGTTCTTCCATATTCCCTCCATTGCCATCCAAAGAACTCTCGTTGGCCATAGTGGGAATGAGTTGGAAATTGTTAGGTTCCTTTCACACGAAGTGAAAGTGGAACGTCAAAAACGGATTTTAAATTGCGCAGATTGACAGGTTTTGCACAAAAGGAAGGTCAAACGGCAAAAACTGAGGTAAAACTATGATTTTGCAACATCACAAAATGTATTCTGTGTAAAGGCTGCGTAAAGATATCTTTGTGTAAAAGGTTCTCTTTGTAAACCCTTCTGTGTGTAAAAATGTCTCTGTGTAAAGGTTTCTTTGCGTAAAGGTTTCTCTGTGCATTTTTTTGTGTAAAAAATTATCTCTGTAAAAACTTCTGTGTGCAACAGTTTCTGTGTGAAAAAGTTTCTCTGTGCAAACGCGTTTGTGTGTAAAAATCATCTGTGTAAAAAATTGTTTGTGCAAAAGTTTTTCTGTGTAAACACGGCTGTGTGTAAAAGTTTCTCCGTGTAAAGGTTTCTCTATGATAAAAAAAAACTCCGTTTAAAGGCCCCTCTGTGCAAAGATTTTTCTGTGTAAAAGTTTGTGTGCAAAGGTTCCTCATCGTTGACCGTTGATATTTACATACACACATCTGATGTGATAATTTCATTATCACTAAAACTACATTTTTAGGCATCAACAAGATCATTCATCACTCATCACATTCCATCATTCATCATCCGTCATCTTCATATTTTCTTTTCCATCCTGTCCATAATCGCTATATTTTCTATATGTCCTCCTGGTGTTCAAACCAGGTGTCAGGCGTTTCACATGACAGGGTTTCTTTTTGGTGCAATTATTTTGTTGCTTTGATATTTCAATTTGCATGTGTGTTTATTGTGTTTCCGTGTCCTTTGGACCTACCCACATTGAAACATGTAAGATTGCACTATTTGGTGTGCAATTTCAGAAATAGGCCGCCAAACACGTGATAGCTACACGTGTGCCGTGTTGGTAGCGCTGCCGATCGTGCGATCTCGAGGTTTCTGGTTTTGACCGAAATTGTTTGGGATTTCGTGTGCTATCAAACGGTGTGCGGATCCAGCATGTATTGACGACAAAACCGGGGCCGGAGTGCAGGACACTGTGCCCTGAAGGAGAACCCAAATACAAAGAAGTGTTTGGTTCACATCAGCCTTTCACAAAACATACAAACATATGGCAAAACATGAGATTGCATATACCTCTGCAAAATCATTTTGTTGGATGATATGATTTGCAAGAAAATTGGCAGTTCACTTTTATGCATCATCATTGGATTTACAGGTGATTCCTTGCAGTCATCGTGAACGCCATGATGTTTCCGGGAATGGCTGTGCCTGGTCGGCCAGCTGCAAGTCGACCCGCGGCTTCTGCGCTCCCTGTAGGGCGAATTGACAACGCTGCGGCTGTCCTGGTCTCACGCCCAGAATGGGCACCACCCAGGCTAGAGACCAAGGACCTGGGTCTGAACCGGCGTCCACTGTCCGCAAAACAACACAAATTTGGCACCCAACAAAGCACCCATAAACACCTACCAAACAATAACTTGATGTTTGATGGGTTGCAACTCAACAGGACTTCGCCTCGATGGACTCGAAAAGCCAGTGGCTGTGCTGAATGATGTGGCTGGAATGTATCAGCAACATGGATGGGGAATGACGGGAACATGGAACTCCCACATTTTTTTTAGATGATCCTATCAGTGATTTGATTTTTGCCTCTCAGGTTAATGCACTTCTGCCAAAAGAAGCTGGGGAGCATCTTTAAGGGAGGGGTTGCATGGCTGCAACCCAATCAAAAACAAAGTGACACAGAGCAACGCTGTATGATGATTTGAGTGACTGACATGAAAATTAAGTCAACCTGCCTCGCATTGCCGGCGTTTGTTCCAGGATATCGTCTACACCAACAACAAGTTTCCTATGGGTTTTCAGTCCATCGCGTTTCGGATTAATGGAGTTTCAAGCTGCTGATTTCGACTTTGTTGTTGATAAGACTGTGTTTTAAGGGCGACTGGAACAGAGTAGCATTTTTGTAGGCCTTTCGCAAGGTAACAAGGACGCAAGCGCGGTTAAGTATGCAAAACAGGCACAGTTGGTTCCATCGTATTTATGATCATTTTATGACACATTTGTTCATTGGATTGATTCATATTGATTTATTTTAACTAAAAAAAGGAAAAACATGTTGACCGGGTTTTGACCTTGCATACTGACATGCTGAGCAGTTTTCAGGTGAAGTTGGTTTGCCTTGGCGGGCAAGAATTTGCTGGCGAGTTGAAACCATCAGCCACTGAGGTCGGGTTTGTAGGGTTGCGTGCCGCACTCGCAAATTTGCAAACAGTGAGTTGTGAGATATTTGTGAGTTAACACTACTCCCCGTACCTCCATTTGGCAGCAATGCTGGGGGGGCATTCATAAGGATGTTGTATCATGTTGGGATGTGTTGGGCTACCAAGGTGGTCGGTTTCAGTGTTTTTGCCTGGCCACTTTGAGTCCGGCTTGTAGGCAGAGCAGGCTGCAGCACAGCAAGCCGTAGAGTCCTTCAAGGCTGCAAAAGTCTGGGGGGGGGTGTTTTGCTATTTCTTTTGGGACACCAAGTTCGATTTTTCTGATCTTCCTGTCAATCCTCTAGACTCATCTACGTAGACTAGAGCAAATATTACAGTGACACCTGGATGTAGGCTGAAATTTCTGCTCTTGGCCTTGATCGTGGCGTCGAGGCGTGAGGTTTTGTTTATTATCTTGTTCTGCAAAGACTGGTTCCACAGCGGGTCAATTGTTTTTTCTGTGTTCCCATGAAGCTTGGAGGTGACCAGAAAGAGAAAAGGCGGACCTATGGAGCCCAGTGTCAAGATCAAGAAGCAAAAACTGCCACCTGGAATGTCTTGGGCTCAGTTCTCAGCATTGCAACGGAAAAGATGTTATCATCGGCTTCTCTGTTTCATTCTGTTTCTACTAATTTACTGCACCATTTCAGCTCTGCTCAGATTGGGTGAGACTGCGGTGGTTCCTCCTGAAGCCACCGCAATCGTTCAGACCAGCAAGATGGAGCTCAATACCCATTGCTCCAAAATTGTCCGCAGAGTCATGGAAAAGACCGTGGCCTTGGCGAAGGGGCTGTGGCACTTGAGCACCAAGATCCACCAAGCAATGCCTACAGGCAAAGGTGAAAGTAACCTCTTTAAGCACATAGGATATCATAGGATTATTAGGATTGCAGAAATTAGGGGTGGAATTGTGTTTTGTTGAAGGCGTCTCTTTTAAGCTTCCGCCAGCCTGAAGGCGGTATTTATGACATAGCCAACAGTAGCCCACTTGTTCATCTATTATTCACGTCGCTTCGCGACGGCAACCGCCCGCACCGCATCGTTAGGCAGCCGCTCGTAACTGCCAATGATGTCGGCCATTGAGACCAAAAACATCCGAAAGTACTGATTGTCAGGAAAAAAAAACCGCGAAGAATTTGATAGCCATGTATAGCGGACCAACGCAGTTCAAAAAATAACGAAAAGCATGAAAAAACGGCGAAATTGCTGTTATTTACAGTGTTTTTGCGCGGTGAGAAGCAGAAACCACTGCAAATACCATGGTTTTTGAGGGTCAGGTGGCCAAAAACACTGTAATTTACAGTGTTTTTTTAACCAACGTCAAAAAACACTGGTATTTACGATGTTTTCATTCACACCGTAACATAAAACAGCGTAATTTACGAGGTTTTTGGAAGTTTTGAAGCTAGCCGTCAAGCATGCAGAAAACAGAAAAACACTGTAAAAACCAGTGTTTCTGCTATCACAAAACGACGAAAATCAGTCCGAAAACGGGTCCAAAAACTCAAAAATCCTCCTCCGGGCCCGGCCACCTGCGGAACCGCAAAAAAAGATGTTGCAAACCAAAAAATTGAGGTCAAAAAGTTGAAAAACACGGGGTTTTTTCACTTTTCGCTTGCCGATTTTGGACGGGCGCGTTCACGAACAGGTGTCTTCCGTACTGTTTTTTACAGTGTTTTTTGAAGGCGAGCGTCACGACCTATCAAAAACAGGAGGTTTTGGCCGAAAAATGCCCCCACCCCCCAGGTAAACCTGTAACCTTTTACGAGTGCCATCCGGAAGATCACGCCCCAGCACCTTCGGTGCGGGCGGATTTTCATCTATTATTTTGTGAATCGTGCGTTCATGTTGGTTTTGCATGACACCGCTTTGGGGTCATCTTGATTAAGTGCTGCGTTGCCATGTGGTCTAGCATGGTCTAGCTTCCTCAGCAAGACTTTTCGGGGCTGGACGTCTTGGGCTGGTGTAGCTGAGGCTTTCTTTGGGATGTAGGGTCCATGTTTTAGTTCTGAAGCGTTCACACGGGGAAAGCATTGAAGGGATGACTTAGGGATGACTTCTTGAAAACTGCGTTGCCTTCAGGGAAGGCGCAAGAGGGAAGGCCCAAGGGTATCAAAACTCCTCTCCCTGCCACACCGAGGACGTCACCTACGAAACCGATGATGTGGAGGGTGGTGGCTATCAATCGAAGCTGAGGCCGAAGACTCAGCACCAGAGGGTATTGAGATGGCTGGATGTGTTGGGCACATGTGGAGGGCTTGCAGGTAGCTTGTGAAAGCTGGTGAGTCAGGCTTCTTAATATTCCACTGCAAGGCATTCTACTGCAGGAAGTATTCCCTTGATGTATCACATACAGAATATGTCGGAATATACATATATATATATATACATATATCATACTATATATATATATATGTGTGTGTGTGTGCCAGAATTTACTGTACGATATGTAGCTTTGTCATCCTTTGTCATACTGTAATCATTTGCAAGCGTCTATGTCAGTCTCAAATCCTCAGTAACACCAGGTTAAGCTGTTTGCCCGACTCATGGGGCAGCAAAGTCTTTGTTGGTGAGGCTGGGTGATGCTGGGTGTAGCGCTACATGTGTGGTTCTGATTGGTACAGCAAATTGCTCATGAAAATCATGAAAGATGTGAGAATAACATAGAATAACTCCCCGTGAAGCAAAAGGAATGGAGTACTTGGACATACTCCCGACTGTTTGACCAAGAGCTGGGTCCATGCAGTTTATTATATTGAATATTGAAGGTAAATGTGAAGAAGGGAGATGCGGAGCAAAGTGTGGCTGCGGTAGCACTGGCAGCAATCCGAACGGACGTGAGCTTGATGAGCTGGGCACCCGAGTCGCGGAAGAGTTGCAGATGTCGCCATGCTATGCAATTTTATCGCTAAGGCAAGTTTGCAGCTCCGCCAAAGCAGAAGGTGCGACCACCGGGCATGAAAGGCAAAGGCGGCGGCAAGGGCAAGGCCGGGTTGAGCGCCTTAAGATGCCTTGAGATAACTTTGTCTTTCCAAATGTGCACAGGTGCCACCTCCAAATGCCAACATGCTCCAGTTGCAGGTGGGGACAACAACTGTGGGTTGCGCAGAGTGATCTGATACCTACTCATAAAATCATCAAAACACAGTGGGAGAAAAAACAAAGCTTTCAACCGAACTAGGTGTTGTTTGAATTTTGATTGGTTCATCTTTCGGTCACAATCCAACATAATCCAACTGGATTTCCTGAGGCCAGTGCTTTTATGGCTCCACAGATGCAGGCCCGCACAGACGCACAAGCTCCAAGGACCAGACCTATACCAGACCCAATTCTCCCAGATTCTCCCAGATTCCCAGATTCTCCCAGATTCTCCTAGCTTTTCAACAGTCTTTGCTTGGCAGGTGCTGGGACTAGGCATTCCACAAAGCGGCTTTTGGTGAGGCAACGGTGAGAAGGAAGCTAAGACCAGGCCATTTGCGGCAAAAGCCGCCGGTGTTGACTTGGGCCGAAGCCAAAGGTAGAAGACAGATGCAGAAAGTAGGTTAAAGATGGTTGAAACATGTGGAAACACTGTGGGGACAGCCCATGCAGCCTGGAAAAACCAACAGTGCTGTTTGAGTTCACCTGGGCACCTCTGGAGCTGCTTCCTTGGCGGGTGGAGGTCACATAGGTCTCACAAGGCAGAGCCGTTGCGATTGGAGCCGTTGCGAACCTTCAAACAGCACTTTATCAGGAAAAAGCGCGCCTTCTGCACAGGAAAATCTAAAAATTCCGTTGAACCCCTTGCTGCTTATGTTGGGTTGACACATCTCCTGTCCTGATTCATGATGTGGATTCAGTGGTGAAGTATTGCTGGGGTTCCCATTTGGATCAAAACATATCAAAACTAAACGTAGCATGTGCTATGCATGTACTTTTGGTCTTGCATGACGGGATGAATCCAAGCTCAAATGGATCGAAGACAGGCCATGCCGCTAATTTGATTGGTGCTTTGCCATCTCTCCGCCGTGGTCCTGCATTTGTGTTTGCCCACCCTTGCACCAAGTATAAATTTCACCATGTTGAAATTATAGGGCTTATTGTGGAAGTACCTCGTTAATCCTGGTTTTGTTGCGACTGCTTTATTGCAGCTGCCAGCTAGCCTGTCGCACCAGAAGAAAGGAAGATAAATTTAATGTAAAGGAGACTCGGCAAGCAGGAGGAGGGACATGGTGATGGTGATAAGATGTTCTCTCGCAATGATAAACTGCAAAGTTTTCAGAAGGAAAAAATGACTCATGATGCTGATGCTCATACGTTACTGTGCTAAAAGTGAGAAACTTTAAGCTTAGCACGTGCATCAAGTGAAGCAACTGCAGAGTTTTTGATGGTATTGGCACAATGGGGAGGGCGTGCTGAAACAAAGTTTGTGGAATGTTTGCGCTGCGGAGGATGTATGTTTGCAAGGATCAAGGCTTCAAATCAGGCTTAAGGCAGAGGCACGGAAGTCCGTTTTCCAGCAAGATTCATACATTACTTCTAGATGTTACTTGATAAAGATACTGAGAGTTGGATTTTCGTCACGGCCTCACTGTTAATATGGTTTTGTTTTGTTTCATGTTGTTTCGTTCCACGATGATTCTTCACTACTAGCAGCCTTTATTTTTCTTCCTACCTTCGCTACTTGCATCACCTTGGGCTGGTTGCCCAGCGCTCAGCAACCACTTCAATGGACTTGTTTTGATATCATCGGAAAACAGTTGCCATGCGGAGCCCGTCCCATTTTTCAATGCAGATCTTTTGTACTCAGCGACGTGTGGATCAGGCCGTGGCTGCCCAAAATTATAGGCGCATCTGAAGACTCTCGCTGCAATGCAATTTTGAATCGTTACGGTCCTTGCAGCACTGTACACTCATTATACTCATTCCTGTGCGTCCCGTGTCCCAAGCATTTCAGCCACAGTGGTATTGCGTTTGCCGCCCCCAGTGGCCCTGGGCGATCCTGCCGCAATGAAGCTTGGATTTCTCTTTCCAGGGGTCTATGGCATCTTGCTGTCACTACTGATCCTCTCAGGAAATTTCACGGACAAGTTGATTTGCATCTTTTGCCACCAAGACAAGTACACCCTGGGCCACTTTGGCGAGGTTTGGGCCAACTGGCACGCCATTGGCTGTGCCTTTGTTGGTATGATGAACCTCTCTGTGGCCAAGGATGAGGATGCATTTGGCCCCGGGAAACGTCAAGTCGCCATCAACACTGTCTTTATCTATGGTGTTTGGGCTTGCCAAAACACCTACTATTGCATCAACAGGCCTGACCTCTTCACGCCTCTGATGTGGCTCAATGCTATTTTTTGCGGGATTGCAGCGATGCTCAGCTTTGTCGCTGTTCGTGCTGCCAAGAGTCGTGAAACGACAACGGACAGCAAGCAACCCTTCTTGGGTTGAGATCCCGCAGCAAGAAAGACCAAGAAAGCGCTGAGAATGAAAGGTGCTCAAGCTTTGTCTCTGCAACTGTGCTGCATCGATATGTTGTTGCTTAAAGCTTTAGACTTAAGACGGCCTTGCTCCCTGAATGCTGTTATCTTTTGCAGGTGTGCAAGAGCGTTGGTGCTGATTCTCTACCAGATATTTGGTCCGCCGCCGCCCTCGTTTGCGAGGGTAATTAACAGCTGGTTGCTTTCTTCCTTACTTTTTTTTTGTACATTGGAGATCGCAGGTCTGCCACACTGCTCAATGCTTTTGGTAGTCTTTGTTTAACTACGGCATATTGCAGTGTGCTTAGTGTCGGCAGCTTAAGATTTTCTAAAGAACGGACTCCTAAGCGAAATCACAGAGAAACCTCCAGACAGGTTGGCTCACCATGTCCCTGTGAGAGGATAAATGTCCATGAAACATTTTCGGTTTTTGCCACAGCGTTGCACTCCACAATCACTCCACAAGTTGAAATGATCTCCTCTGCGGCAGGACAGTGAAAAGATTGTAGCCTAGTGTGGGTCACGACAAAGTTCTGCGATTTGAACGCGGAAGTTGCTGAAGCCACACAGGGGTGTGTTGCCTTTGCAAAGACAAGTCAGATCAAGACGAGCTTGGTCCAGCTTGGTATATTTTGGCACCAAAAAGATCTTCCTTGCAATGGGCCTGGTTCGCCCACCCGTACGAAGATAGAACATGAATGAACATGACGGAAATATTCAAGGAAGGGTGTCCACATCTCGTCAAAACTGATCAAACACTCTGTTGGTGTTTGTACAGTTAGGCTTAAGCTTTAGGTTGCAGGATTTTACGGTTGGAGATTTTGGCATTTTCCAATCTGAGGGTTCAGGTGTCAAAGTTTCCTTAGGTGGTTGGAAATTCAGATCAGATCTCCTTTACTATGACTGGATTGGCAGTGAAGATGTCAAAAAGTTTCGCCTGCTCACTTGAACGCTGACCAGCGCCGCTGTTCGGTTCAGCTCATACGAAGTTCGTCGGGTTCCAAAGATTCTAGGCGTTTTGGGAGCTAGAAAATGCTTAATGAGGTGGGCTCTCCCGGAGAGCATGCTGATGGATCTCCATTTTGTTGATGGCATTTTAGATCATTTTAGTACTGTATGTCTTGTTGAATTAATGTTGACGCTTGGTCTCTTGGCGTTGGCTACCAAGACATCCCCAAAACGCAGAGGTGAAACAAACATGTATGATAATATATCACACCACTGACCAGCACGCTACGTCAATTCGGCATCCCATTTGTTCTGCATCCTCATCCACCGTGCTTAGAGTGCATTGCCGCGCAGAACCTACCTCAAGTATCACAGACACAAGAAACTGCTTCAAAGCTTTTGCCTCAGCTAGCGCTGGGTTCAAGATGCCTTCCAAAGATGAAGGGATCTCCAACTCAATTCTCTGCAAGAGCGGTTCAGTAGCAGATCAGAGACACCGGATACACGAGCACTTGGAATTTCAAAAGGTCTTGCATGCTGTTCTGGCCCACTGGTTTGAAAGCCGCCTGGAAATTCAAAGACCGGACAGTGATAGTGGCAAACATGTTTGTTGTATTTGAAAGTTTTTTGCAGCACGCTCAAAACAACGGTCAGGAATGTGGCCTGTGAACTGAAACTTTGGTGTCACAGCCATTCGTTGCGATTGTTTTGTTCCGCAAATCAGAGTGGTAGCATCACTCTTGAAATCTGCATAGTTTTGTCTACTCAAGTACGGTACAAGCCACATGCTTGGCAGTCTACTTTCGTTTGAGAGCTGATGCAGGAACAGTTGGCAGTGTACTGTAACAGCAGAGGAGCACCACTATTGAAATGCCTAGAGACATTTCTGACAGTATCATGTATAGAACTTGCCTAGCATGCGTTGCTTGTGCTTCATGTCAGTCTGTGCAGGGCCCAGGGGCTGAATGCACATCACACCCAGAATCACCAGAATCGCTGGATTTCAGCAAATTTTACAGTCGCCAAATTCGATCAAATTTGCATATCATCGTGCTGTTATGGGCTGTGCCCGTTTTGGATTCTGTAGCCGTAGCCCAAAGTAGGTGATTGGTGGAGTCTACGTGCGATGGCTTGAGAGATTCACCGGACTCCAGACTCTGCCACCGAAGTCGATCAGGTGCTTCCGCCAGAAACGCTATTGGACTTCGAGCGCCACGGCCACACTGTCACACGGGGCCTCATCTCTTCTGAGGACACCATCACCAGCGTATTGCGCATGAATTTCCAATGAAGGGTAAGCACGTGTGGATGAAAATGTTCACTTCGGAATAGTTCACACTATTTCAAATAATGGGCTTGATGATTGTTTGATGGTGGTGCATCACGGTGTTTGCATGTCCTGAGGATTTCGCATCACACGTGCCAATGCTCTACAGGTATGCCACAGAAAAGGAGCTTGGATGCGTCACCACCATCAACTTTGCAACACTGACAAGGTTATGACAAGACATTCAATCGCAGAGCTGCTTGTTGTTTTATGGTTTCCCAGGAGTCAGCGTCAGCTGCTCATGCTGCCAGCATAATGTCCGCCCAAGGCACCTGAATTCCCTCCCGTTACCCAAAGCACGCCAACTGAGGCAATAGCAACATGGTGTTTTCCCCAAAATACTCGAGCCTGCGCGCACTTTCAAGGAACGAGTGAGTGGAATCACTGTGTTTGGCCTTGCGGCTCTAGAACTCTTCCAGCAGCCAGTCAACCTCCACGCTTCTTTTGAGTCCGCCTTTTCAGGCATGACGGACCTGCAGCCACCATTTTTGCAGACCTTCAACCCTCACAGGTGCGGGCAGAAGTCTAATGGAGATGGGTTAAAATGGACTCTGTATAGAGAGATACATGTATAATTATACATGATATATTAATATGTATATATATATATATATTAATATATACATTATTCACCAAAGTGCCACATACGCAAATCGGACGCAGAATTCAGATGTCCCTTGCAGCTCATCCTTGCCAACCTTACCAGGCAGTGCGCAAGTGCTTGGCGGTTGGCGTTGGCTTTGCTGTCGGCTGCATGTGCCCTACTGGGAGCTGAACGCGTGCAAGAAGCTCAGTGAAGCTCAGTCCAGGGCGCTTTGTCTTTTTCTGAGCCGTTCCAGAGGGAACCTGCAAACATGAAAGAGATGGGGAGCCTAGGCGCTTGTATCAAACGTCGCTTTTCTGGAAGCGACCAGGCCGTGAATTGGTAGAAATGGGAGGGCA
This sequence comes from Cladocopium goreaui, assembly GCA_947184155.2. Taxonomy (NCBI): domain Eukaryota; class Dinophyceae; order Suessiales; family Symbiodiniaceae; genus Cladocopium; species Cladocopium goreaui. Next base: position 219,104 of record CAMXCT020000070.1, on the reverse strand, counting down.
GAGAATTGGGCATGTTTAAAGAAAACTAGTGGAACTCGACAAACTCGATATGAATTCAACTAGACTTGGGGATGAAGTAGTGAACGTTATCCATGGGCAATGGGTCAAGTTGAGCTGCTTTCACCCTGTCCCAAGGTCATGACTCCACAGCCTGGCATCAGGAGATGAGATCTAGGTATGGTTGCATCTCTGATTTGTGCTGTCACGCATCCTAAGTGAAGGAAGAGGCAAAAGGAAGGTGATATTCTATGATATTCTCATATCTTATAGCTTTTAGCTGATTGCGATTCATCACCCACCACACAAAGTGGCGCTTCATGACATTTGGCTGTCAGCGGTGTTGCAAAGAGGATCTCATGACCGCTCCGATCGCCACAAACGACTTCATAACTGCGTGGGTGCCTTTGCATCGTGTAGGACTGGCTGGGCAGAACATGTTGTGATCTCTTGTGTCTACATACCCATCAGATCCCATCATAAACTTTGCGAAGCGGATCTATTCTGCCTTCCGTGGATCAAACAGTTGCTTGGCCGGATCGAGACCCCTGCAATCAGGATGTATTGAAGAGAGCCCCTTGCTCTTCCAGTCGCGCACTCACAAGGATCTAGCTGCGCAGGCGAGAGAATTATATACTGTAATAATTAAGACTACAAGGATCGAAACACTAGCCTTGATCATCAGTACAGAACGTGCGTGAGGACAAGTGAAACATTCAATAATGTTTTTGTATGCGCGGGTTGTTTGTGCTAATCTAATTTTTGACAGGTCATGTTCTATGTTCCTTTTTCTCATTTGCTTCCTCACGTGGGAAACCATCAGCACGCATTGGGAAGTATGCAGCAGGTCCATAGCGAGAACCTGGAGGACCGCTAAACCAACTAACCTTGTGCTATGGAGGGTGAGAGGAGCATGGGACATTGGGCAGGTTTGGATGACAGTTTTTCAGAATGCTTCATCCATTTCATCCATCGTGATAGCTGATGATTGAAGGGATATCACATGATATTACCAGATATTACCAGTGGTGTTGCGGCAAAAACCATCAGAAACCAGCTCCCTCTGAAGCCAAAGCGCTTAACCTGGCACATCTAGGCACTGACAACCTGCGCGCAACTGCCCAGGAGCTTGGCATCGATCCCCTGGATTGCCCCGGGCCTGGCCCGGAGTTTGGAGATCACCATGCCCCTTTGGAGGACTGGGCCCCTGGGCGTCGCTTAAAGTTTTGGTCGTGTTGGAAAATCTTTGGACCATAGTTACTGCCATAGTTACTGCCATAGTCACTATATCATCTATATCAATCATGTGCGGAAAGCTGCTTGATGGTTTTCCGAATCGGACACTGTACGGTCACCAAAGAGACATCTCGAGAAGTCTTGGCACTTCTGCCCTTGTTGTGCTGAGTCAATTGAGGGAGCAGAGCCCAAGTGAAATGGTTTCTTTGGGACAGGAAGGCGATGTGACATGGCACCATGGATGGATTCAGCATGGTGCTCCGCCAGTTGCCAGAGGCCAAGATTCGTCAAAATTGGGGATTGGGTGGGATGGGCTTGCAGACGGTGTAGCTTATTGAGACCAATGAATAATAATGAATACGGTACATCCATGTACATCCATGTACATCCAAGAGTGTCTTCTTTGTGTGTGTCTGTGGATTTGTGTGTTTGTGTGTATGGGAAGTTCTTGGCAAGGTGCGGAATCATGGTTGTGTGGTCTGTGATTTGTTTGTGAAAGACATGATTCCTTCCGCAAAAAGTCTGGTTACATCAGGCGTTTCAGGCACAGGTTCCTGAAGATCTTTCCACATGTTTGCACGTGCTGCTTCATTTTGAAGGCGAGGGCCGGTTGGCCTTCACAGCTTCCTATTTTGTGGATGGAGCTTTGGTGGTGCCACCAATCGAGATAGAGGCCGGTCATGTTTTGTTTTGTACTTGGAGGTTCCAGAAGTGTTCCAGATACACGAGACAAATGAAACATGCCTTGGTCGGGTTGGTCGGGGAATTTCTGCCCATCCTGCAGGATGCCCCATCCTTTTCCGATTGGCTCCAAGACCTGCATCCCGGCGACCTGGCGGAGCATCCTCAGCTGCCATTGCTAAGCCCAGAGGATGCGGCGTGTGGATCCTGGAGGATGTCGTTTTGTCACAGAAATATCTCACATACACCCTGAAAATCCCTGAAAGCAAATCTGGAATCCTCAGAAAGCATGACATCCCAAACTGGCTTTGCAAAAGATGCTGAGACATGTGAGGGTGCAACATGATCTGTGTGTGGAGCATGAATGGATCAGTCCTGATGTCCATTTGCAGTGGCCATTTTCTCTCAAAAAAACTATGTAGACGTAGACAAACCTTGTGAGATTCAAAGTTTTGGTAAGGGTGGCAGGAGGGGCAAGGGACATCACATGGTGCTCACCAGCTTGTTTCCAGGTTGCAAGCTCCTCCTGGAGCAGATTGAGGTGTCAGGTGCCCAAAAAGTGTCGGATGCAAAAGATGTCATGAACCAGCATGAGTAAGGACCTGCACACTCAGGGCATGGCATTTCATGGCTGTGCTAGTTTGAGTTTTGATTGATGTATAATTATATATTGATGTCAAGATTCTTCAAGGACGCAACCGCCTGCAACACTCAGCCTAGCTTGAGGATCAAAGGAGATTCCCTGTGGTGGCTATTTTGGCTCCAGGCTTGCCCCACGCTGTAGCCCTGAAGCTCATGGGGCGCCACAGCCTTCTCGTCTTTCTCCGTGCCTTGCATTTGAAGAAGTGCTTGTGGAAATGTGTTGAAGGATGTTTACACATTTTGAGCCAGCTGTTGAACAAAAGACTTTGTAATGCCATTGGGCCATGGTTTGAATCGATGCCATTGCTCCATCCTGCGCACAAGGATAGCGAAGTCAGAATTCAGCTCTGCTGTAGCCCTTTTCGGCTGCCTGCAGGCCATCAGGAAGCGAAAGCCTTTGACATGTCATAAATGTAATGAGGAAACATAGCTGACCCAAAGATATTCCAAGGCTTCGTCACCAAAGCTTCCAGAAAAAGTTCTGCAGTTGTACCAGCTACTAGGCCCACTATACATACTATACGGCCTCCACCTGAAAACAGATGAAAGTGCCGCACAGTCACAAGTGGGGTTTTGGGTCAGTCCCACTGGGCTGTCTCGGCATGTCTCACCAACCTCATTGTTTGACTCTCTACGTTTCAGCACATGAGAAGCTGTCAGGATGTCTAATGGCTTCGTCACTGTTGGGCACTGCATTGAGGGCCTTCCGATTGGGCAATTTGCACCTTTGCTGCAAGGAGAGCAATCATTGCCACAGGATTCTCCAACATAAAGCTAACTTCCTTGCTTCTCGCATGAACAGCTGAGGTATGGGAACTCCTCCTATCTGCCTTTCTGATTTGCTTTTGGCTGGGTGCAATGAATGAGCCACCGAGTTGAGCCAATTGTGGGGTTGTATGGCGGTGCTCCTTTTCATGGGTTCGCCTTCCCAAAAGGAATGGGTTGTTGGTAGTTGGACCAGGTTCTTCATTTGTGCCACTGATGCCACTGGAAGTTGCACTCCAGTTGCGCGACAGCCAGCACATGTTCTGAGGCCAACTCCTTTCGCAATGGGGCTTATTTCGACAGCAGCTAGGAGACATAGGGGAAAAGGAAAGTCACCATGAAAGATGAAAGTCTCGCAGAGGAACTCAAAATTCAAGACTCCACTTTTTGAATCTCTTGAAGGGCCGAGCTGTGCTTCTATTTTTTAGGGGCTTCCGAAAAAGTTGGATGGGGGGCAGCTTGATCACTCAGGATTGGTCGTTGAGCGAGCTAAGTGTTCAAGCAGTCCTGGCTGTGATGAGCATTGGCAACGCAACTTCCCTGGTGCTTTTTGGTTGGTTGGCGGAAGCTTGCTCGCAGAGTGTCAGAATTACTTAGCATATATATTTAACACTGGTTTGCTGATGTGTGGTTTCGTCGTCACAACGAACCGCGCGCAAGGACAGGTACGGCAGAGCAATGGTCATGAGAAACCTCCTTCTCCTTACTTTCGCAGCTGCCCTCTTCATGCAAGGTTCCAGGAATCTTTGACGCAAAGTCAGTGGAATGTTAACCGCTGTTAACCTTTGCCCCACCATCCCTATGGTTTGCACCAACGAGTCAGACAATTGCAGCAAGTTTTTGATGCTGCTTTTTTTGGGGGTGCTGGCTTGATTCGCATCAATTTTCAACCTCAAACCCGGCCTATTCATGCAATGTGGACATTGAATGGTTGCGCAGCTGAATCGCCAACAATGCGAAGCACAGGACCCTGGAGCTGACGCTTTGCGCTCGCTTCCTCATAGGCCAGCTGCGAAACTAAAGATATTTCAAATACTGTTAATTCAAGATTGGGTGTAAACATGATTCAACCATTCCTTTGATTCCTTTGTGCTTTCGCAATGGTTTATTGTGTTGATTGCATCAGTTTCTTCCACCAGGCCTTTGCTCTGGTGGCATCATGGCAGCGCTGCTACCCCTCATTGCTGAGTTGCTTCCAGCAAAGGGTCGTGGCTTCTATCTCACGGTGTGGTGTTGTGGCAGGCCGATTCCTCATGCCTGGTGTAAAGTATGAAACGGCCATGGTAAATCCGCCATGGTAAAGTTCTGAAGTAGTTTATGTTCGGTGGAATGGTTGGGTACAATTGCAAACTGATTCCTGCATCTACCAAGTCTATGTATTCCAGGCGTTCCAGGTTCGTTGTGTTTCTTGGCAGTCGAATATTGATTGCATAGAACATTGCCGGGGCATACATTGCTCTCGGTGAGGCCCACTGGCGCACTTTTTGCAGTAATCATCAGCTGTTTGCTCCCACAGATGCAGTGGATCAGCTGCTTCTATGCAATGTGAATTCAATGTGATGGAGCAATTGGACATGTTTGTGTGGCACGCATGGGCACAATTCTTAATGATTCAGTTAGTTAATGATTGTAAACCAAATGTTGGGCTTATGCCATTATGATCCATTATGCACCTCCCCATTATATATTTGGATGCAACAGACGTTTGCCACACAGGACTTCACTGTCAGAAGGCCATAGGTCTTGCTGGGCAGATGCACTGCACTGTTGCGAACCGAGATTTCATCTTCCTGTTGATGCTGCCAGCTCTGGTGTTATACATCTTGTGCCGCCTGGAAGTGATTCCAGAGTCGCCACGGTTCTTGTACCTCATGGGCAAGAGGGAAGAAGGCTACTTCACGCTCTTAGACATGTACGACAAGGCAGGCATGGGCAAGCCATGACAAGTGCAAAGCAACGGTAGAAGCATGCTTCATACTTTATTGTTCTCATTCAATATGTTTAATCTACATACTAGTTACATACTGTGCTACAGAAGCAACTGGAGGGACAGTGGCAGGTGCACAGGCACTCACCTGCCCCTGGTCAGGAGGCCACTTACCTTCCCTGGGCACCAGAGTCAGTTTCGCTGACGAGCTCACCAGATCCCAAAGAGGTAAAAGCCATCGGATTGGAGACACTGCACCATTCGGATGCCGCAAGCACAGTTCCTTGCGCCAGGATGTACCAAGATGTACCAAGATATTGGGAAGACAGTCACAACTTTGTGAAGATTTATCCAAAGTTACCAACGACTCGGTTTTCATTAACAATGCGCTCGACCAGTCCACGAGGTCACTGCATGAAGCACCTAAAGGATTCCACATGCGCAACTCTATGATGGCACATTCAAAGAAGCAAAGCTTGTTGTGGCGGCATCGGAGCATATCAGAGCCAAACAATGCTGCTCCTTTGAGGCTTTTCTTTGTCTCATAGTTTTCTTGATCAATTGCGCATCTCAGTGCATGCGAGCAGGGAGCCTCAGCATCTCACAGCGTGAACTGAACCTGAAGCCAGTAGTCCGTAAGTATCCGTAAGTACTGTGTAGTCATGTGCGAAGTTACTGACGATGTTCTCGTCCTTGTCCGAAAGGACCAATCCGAAAGTGTCTACTTTTTTTGGCCAAAATCACTTTCTGACTTTCACCGCCAAACCTGATAGGCTTGGGCACCCATGACAGCGTTGACCTCCACTTCACAACAAAATCCACTGGCGTTGATTGCCTTCCCCTTTTGCAAGGCAGGAAGCTTTTGGTTGCGGGTTGTGATACGTTTTCGTCGAAGCTTGTGCTATCTGGTGCTCAATTGTAGATCAGGATCCAGATGGACCATGGGTTACCAACACCTTTTCCGTTGCTACAGGCCCACATGGCAGGAAGTTCTGGGCTTTCCTTGCTGCAGGGTCCACCAGACCATCATTTAGTGATGGTGGTGGCACAAGGCTACATGCCACCTGGCCAAAGTTGTTGGCGGATTGACGTGTGTTTGTTGTGCGAAGTTGTGCACATCCTTTGAAGAGCTGAAATCCTCTTCAAAAGGTCAACATCTAATCCGGACAATTATGGACAATTCAGGGAATATGATTGAAATGATTCTTTAAATGATCGAAAATTGCACTTGGATTGCTCCTTCTGTTTTCGTTCTACCTTCAAAACATGTCAAAACCTTCAAAGGGTACTTCTGAGAGGCCTGCCCTGGATGGCTGATTCACTCAGTGATGCCTAAGGCTTGAGATTTGCGGCACTGTTCTTTGTGCTGCAATTTCTTCTGCTACTTGGGCAGATGGCAGCGGAACGAAACACTATTGAAAACTTACTGCCTCCAAAGAGACAAAAGGAAGCACTCAATCCCAAGATATCCCAAGTATGGGGAAGCCAAATCCTTATGTAGCTGGTCATAGCTTGTCATAGCTTGTCTCTTTGCATAGACACTGAGAAGTCACATTGACCCATGGTGAAATTGGCAAAGCAAAGCTGTTGCAGTGACCCCCATGCAGGTTGTAAGTCGTCGGTGGCTGATCCGTGGAGCACTCTTTTTGGCGGCGTGCTTGAGCTTTGCAACCACCGTAGCTGAAGGTCATCACATGCTTCTTGTCGATGCGATTCGATGGTGGTTGTGGAGGAAGTTGGTATAGGTTGTGTCGCAAGGCTTGCCAAGGACGACAAGGATTGCCAAGCCATAGGTTTTAGATATGCTGCTGGTTTGTTTGTTAAACCCTTGCACACTCTTTTCAAATTTTGATTATCACTGTGCCGGAGACTCGGCCGGAGATGGTCAGATCCGAGGTGGTTTTCTGCTGGTCCACTTTATGGGATAGTCCTGATGGCCCAGTCGGCAGCCTTCAATTTCATCCTGGCCAGACACCCAGATCCCTTCAATGGATTTCAATGGGCCAACCATGATCGACCAGACATCGTTTGTCCTTGGATGGCCTTGGCCAAGGTCTACACTTGTGAGAGATTCCCAACCTCATCAAGGCATGCCGTGCAGCTGAAAACAAGTGCTCGAGGGACGATATATAAGTAACATTAAGATGCATTAAGTAACTATATAATATAATTATGTTTTGTACGCGTTTTACATGATGTAATGTATCTATATGTGTATAATGTTGTATATACATATATAACAACAATGTAATATATCTCAACTATTTAGATGTTGAGGATGCTGATGTATGCTAGTGCCGTGCGGCAGGGCGAGTGCAGTTGGACTGGTGCTCTTCTTTGGTCAGGCAGGTGCACTCGCTGAAGTGTCGCAGATGGATCGGTTGTTGTGTCAGGTTGCGCAGCTCTTCATGCCAGCCATGGGCGTTGTGCTATTGAACCCCGATTGAACGAGCAACAAAGTGCGCAGTGAAGACAGATGACATTATATGTATATATATGTGTGTGTGTGTTATCTCTGTGTGTGTGTCTTGACATTGACCTAAAGGTCCATGTAGGGATTGTTTATTGCAAAGGCCACCAGTGTCACAAAAACACATGTATATTATATATATATATGTATAGGTATATGTATGTATGTATATGATATGCATGTATGCATACACCGACTAGATGTATTCTGAGAAGATGTGCATGCATAGATAGATGGATGGATGGATGGATGGATGGATAGATAGAGATTAAACTATAAAACATTTAAGCCGTATTATGTAGTCATGTGGGGCTTCCATGGGGTGATCATCGAAGTTTCGGAGAGTTTGCTCAGCTCCCTGAGGAGACATATGTCGGAGCAGTCCGTCCTTTGCACCTTCAACAGTTTGCACCTGTGCACGTTATGATCGGGATTCATTTGGTACTTTCTGCATCCTTCTGCTTGATATTGGCTAAAAGATGCTAAAGGTCACCTTTGGTCATGCATGTTGAATGGAACTGGCATATCATGGAAGTGCAAAGCTGGGTCGAATGCAGATTCATGCAGGTATCTTGTGGCCCTTCTCCTTACGTTTCAGCTTCCTCTTCCATCTTTTCGGGAAAGAACGCTTCATGACATCGATGAGGGCAAGGCTGGAAGAGACGCACAGCGGCGAAAGAGGCTACATTGCTGCATTGTGACAAACTGCCTAATTCATCCTAATTCGCAAGCTTCTATGTGCACGTGTTTTATCACTCATGATTGCTATTCAGAATGCTATGATGAGATGATGAGTCACTCTTTGGACTTATATACTATAATTATTAATTATACTTAAATTTGTCTTGGCATCTGTTGCAGCCCCTCGCGGCCAAGCTGCTGCTATCTCAGGTTAGGAGTCAGCTACCAGACAGTCTAGATCCAGAGAGCCGGCCCTTGCTGCATTTGCAGCCAGAAAGCCAAATGTCCTACGACTGTTTGTTAGCGAAAAATGGTAGATGGATGCGGCTTCCGTATACCATACCAGCAACCAAGCATTTGAACACCAAGCTTGCTGCTTTTGAGTTTGCCTGCCACCTCCATTCCTGGCATTTGGCAAGGTTCCACCATGTTCCACCAAAATCATAAGCCGCTCAATCCTTGATATTTCCCTCCAACCTATATAGTTATATGATGTTATATGATGATCACATACAAGGACAGAAATATTACAAGTATATAGCATCTCGAAATTGAGACATGCATTTGGGTTTGCGATCAGTTGCAAGTTTGGGCTCAATCAGTGCCACATTTCCCTGGCTACATCTGAAAACTTGTGGCATGGCGCGGGCGGAAGCAGATAGCCTTTTGGAAGCTTGCTCTCTAGTCATGGCAGAAGTGAACAGGGCCACTTGTGTGTTTGTTTTCGATATTTTTCATTTCTGGCTGATGCTGTGTGAGACGGGGTGACCATTATAGTCAAATATGCTCGGGCATTTTGAGCTGGCGCGTCGTTGGTCGCAAATGATCGGAAGATGTTGCGATTTGGTAGTGTTTTCCCGCTATGCGCAGTAGCAGAGTCTTACTGAAGTGGCTGACACAAGCACACAGAGATGCACCAAACGCCAGACATGCCGGACCATCAAGCAAAGAGACAAGCAGACAAATAGACAATGCGCGCACACACACGCACACACACACACTCACACACTTGTCCGCACACTTACGCACACTTGCACGGGGAGGGAGGGAGAGAGAGAGAGAGAGAGAAAGAGATGGGTACAGACAGACAGACAGACGGACGGACGGACGGACAGATAGAGAGAGAGAGAGAAGAGATAAAAGATAGTTATATAGATAGATAGGTACTGTAGATAGATAGTCATATAGACAGACACAGACACAAACACACAAACATGCACAAACGCACAACAGGCAAGCAGGCAGCAGGCAAGCAGCTCTCAAATGCACCAATTTGCAAAGTTCATGGACCCAGTGACATGCTTGGGAGCTGAGATGCTTCCAGGATGGGAAAACCACGATCTCCCTGTTCGGTGTGGATGCCATCCAGAATGATGAGCTCCTTGGTATTCCAAACGGTCATGTGCTGTGCCGTTCAAAGAGGAAGCAATTTGGAGAACCAAGGCCATGGCAATTTGTGATGGTTTTTCCATTGCCAGGTACCGCTGCTGGGGAAGGGTTGGAAGGGGGCAAGGGCTACAGCCAGGATGATCAATGCGAAACATGCAACATTTTTGGGAAACAAACAATGCGCTTCGCAGCTGATCAACATACAAGACAAGTAGACAGTATACACATATTACATCATATTACAACATATATCCGATAGGTGTGTGTTTGTGTTTGTGTCTGTGTCTGTGTGCGTGTGTATCTGCACATCTCGGGTTCAGTCAGCTCCCTTTGGTGTCGTTTTCGGGGCTCTTTGCACTGCCCAGAATCCTCAATCCCACAGTTTCTCGGATTCTCAAACAGAAAGAGGCTGGACAGCGGCTGGAGTGTACTATCTTGATGACAGCAGGGGTAGCTTCCAGGTGGTCTGTAGATGAATGTAATCACTCTGGTCTTGGAAGTAGTCCCAGCACCAATGTCACTCGCCTGGCCCAGTGGATGGTGATCCATACGGACTGATGGGCAACGTCGAGTCGCCAATAGAAACTTGGAAGGCTCCTACTGGGTACATGCATGGCACTGGCAACCAACGGGGAGGTGTCAGTTTGCAGACCGTTTGTTGACTGCAGCTGCATTCTTGGTGACCTCAGTGATTAATTTTTTCTGTTCCCTGACGAGTGTTGTACGCAACGGTATGAACATGCTTCAAGCACGCCGAAAGAATGTATAGTGTATATATATATATTACAGTATATACATATATTATATATATAATGTATTGTAATGTCAAATAATGTCACTATTCTAATCCTATTCTAATCCTATTCTAATCTAGTCGGATGTAAGGCAATACCGTGGAAGGGAACGAAAACCAATGACACCAATGGATGGACGGATGAAACATTGCCCAACGGAACGCGGCGCTAGGTTTTGTAAGCTCAAAGTTACACAAGGAGTTGACTTCTAAGTGCACTTTGGATAAAGAAAATAATAGATGCGGTAGAGATACATTTGACCTGCACAATCCTGCATACTTACTTGCATGACTGTCATGGCAAGCCGGCACCGTCAACTGGGAACCCCCATGCTGCAGGCCATTTTTCCTCGAAGTGGGGCGCAGGAGCGGCCATTTGAGCCACCAATTACCAAGAAGGACAGCGGTCAAGCTGAACAGTTTCTAGATGTTGGACTGATGTTGGGTGATGTTTTTGGTTGTTTTGGATGTCAAGATCTCCTGCAGCTTGATGCAGCTTTCTGCAGATACAGTGATCAGATGCATCAGCAGCGTGTCCTATTTTGTCCGAGGAGTTCATTGACCTGGTACGAGCTCAGATTGAAAAGATCCTGACAGGCAGGGCATCACAGCAGGAACGCTTCACTGGCACCAGTTGCGAAGCGAAAAGATAAAGAGAACTTGGTTTATCACCCAATAATCCCAATAATTCAATAATAGGGATTAATAGATGTAATAGGGAAATATGATCACTAGTTACTGTCACTAGTTACTGTCACCAGTTGGGGATGTTGTTTCTCATCCCATGTCCTGCCCAGGCGATAAGTTCAAGTGCAAGCTTGAAAGCTTCAACTCCATCGACAGGGACGAAAGTTTCCTCACCATTTGGCTCCAAGATACCGAGATGTTGGAGACCCTCGCAGAGCGTGTGGAGGAAACTGGGCTGGGGTACCTTCGGGGCGACAGCACTGCTCAAAGATGGGATGGGGCACAAAGGGACACCACAATTGGTCATTCTCTCGCGAAACCTCTAATTCTTGAGGGAATAGATACATCATGATACATCAATAGATACGTAGAGACACATACGTAGAGGCATAGGTGGACAGACAGACAGATAGACAGATAGCTAGATACACAGTACACAGATACATACAGACACGCGCATATATGCACAGATACACACAGATACACACAGATACATAGATAGGTAGATAAATACATAGCTAGATAGCTAGATTGATAGATAGATAGATAGATAGATAGCTAGATAGCTAGATAGATAGCTAAGGCTAGATAGATAGATAGATCGATAGATGGATAAGTGCACACATACACATACAAGACCCTCAGTTTCCACCTCATCCAAGACCCTCTGGTCGGACACGCACCAGGCTCGCGCTCGGGTGAAGCCCAGTGCGTACGAAATGGTTGGTTTCGACTGCCCAACAGAATACAAGAATGCAAAGGACTGGGGTATCCAATGATATCCAAGCTGCTTCAAGCATCATACTTTTCAATACTTTTCATACATTGTCAAATTATGTGTCATGTTGATTCTCTCTGCGCGACACATGATAAAAGCCAAACAGATGTATCAGAGAAAAATCGGAGTTTCTCGGGCACTTTTGAGCAATTCTGTGATGTTGTGTGTGTGTGTGTTTGTCCCTGACTCTCCTATGGCACTGGTCAGTGAACAGAGAAAGCATGGCTGCTAAACCATAGCTGCGACCCAGGAGTTCACAACAATGCCGCATGAAATGGATGCAGATAAGCCGGGTCAGGCATACAGAAATCTTCACACTGGTGAGCCCATGGACAACTCTTGCCCGGCCTGGGTGCCTGATTCGCCTTACCAGTCTCCTGTTAACTTCGAACTTGTGAAGGATGGGGTAGGATGTGTGGGGCTCTTCTAGGTCCAGTTCTCTACATTCAACAGTGAGAAGCACAACCTGCCCCTCAGCCAATTGCTCACTTATTTCCATGCCTACTTGGTTTTTGGAACGTACTAGCCCCTCTGCAAAGTCCTTTACTATGCTGATGAGATGGGTTGAAATTTGAGCAAGTACAAAGAACCAGCTTGGGGAGCGAGAGAGAGAGAGGGAAAAAAAAAAGCTGGCTCTTTGGAAAAGAAACTGTTGGTAATACATCCCCTGAAGGAAGTTCACCCTGAAGCACATGGATCTGCAGTGAATCCTGTATTCGCATATGAAAGGTGGTTCAACTGTTGACCTTAACCATCCTTCATCCATAGTCCATGGCTGACAAAGTTTCCAAGATGGAGCTGGCAAGATCTGGCAATGTTGGCATCTCAGGTGCTGTTTCGAAAGGAGCTGAAGGACAAGCTGGACCTTTTTGAGGAACCTCAAGTTCTACGAGTTCTCCGACGGCATATGCTCAACTACATCAACATTGAAGAGCTGCAGAAGGCACCGGCTGCGAGCAATGTACTGTGGGGTGAAGAAACGCCAGTTGTGATGCAATGTATCCAGAACAAGGAATGGGAAACGTGCTCCGCAGTTCTGGCAGTTGTTGTTGTTGTTTTCTGTGCGGAGCTTTCTGTTTTCCCCCCACAAACAAGATCAAATAAGCTGCTAAGCTCAAACCTTCTCACAAAAAATTCAAGCAATTGCATTCAGTCATTTGTTGGCATGCACTTGGCGAAGATTGCTGCTTTGGGATGTTTGCTCTCACATTGCACCAATTTGATCCAATTTGCCTCCGTTTTGATCATGTGTAGGTCAATGCGATCACAAACTTCTTTGCAGTCCACAAATGGAGACATCTGAGCGAGCTGCATCGCCGTGGTTGGAATGATTTGTCGCGCATCTTTGGTTGGCCCAAGGAGGGGGGCCATCCACAAACCAACACTGCAGGAATGGTTTCTTAAAAATTAAGAGGGTTTGCGCGGAAATGGGGCATACCGCGACATACCCCACTTTATGATCATTTATGGCCGTGAAAAGTATCATTGAATGGGAAAGATGATGACCATGATGGTAAACCAATAGATCTTAGGGTACCCATGGGTACTGTATGTTCAGACTCAGACCAAGCCATTGGGTTCGAGATTGCGACTGAACCATGGAACCCTGCGCGCCGTCAAAAGGAGGGAACCGCAGATCACATTGTGCAATACGCTGGGATTCAAGCGGCATTCTTCTTCCACTTGTTCAACACCTTCACAAGGCCGGATCAGTTGAATCGATTGATTACAACATGTTGCCCAACATGTTGCATTACAACATTCCTCTATAAGTTGCATTACAATATATTACAACATATCAGGACATTTTACAAGATATTACAAGACATTCCTACATATTCCTCCTGTCAGCTGTTCGAAGCGAAGTATTCGACTCTTCAGGTGGATCTCTGGTCCTGCTGTCCTCAGCGTAATCAACTTCGTTCTACGGCGATCCCCATGGGTGGACAAACACCAGGCCCGACCGTGGGTCAGAGAGAAAAAGAAGAAGGATGACGAAAGAATACTGAAACTTGCCATGTGTGTGTGGGTTTATATGTTTATTAAGTTTCAAGATGGTTCAATCATGTTCAATCCAATTTAATCATGTTTCAATCTGTGTGTGCGCCAGATGCAAATGTTGGATTCTGCCTATGGGGCGATGCTTTGCATTTGGACGACTGTTTTCTTAGTGCCTTGGACATACCTTGGACGTGTCTCAGGACCTGACGAAGCTACCCCAAAGGTTCAGCATAGCCATGGAACATCACCATTTTCAAAAGGTACTGTAAATCATGGCATGGCAAACCGCATATTATTATATAATATAATTAAAAATGTGTGTGCATGTCGAAAAATATGGATGGGTCGCTTTCCACAGTTATAGTATATTAAATTCTGAAAGCAGCGTTGTGAGCGCCCACGTTTTGGGCAGTCTCCTTTTGCCACTTTTCTCCATGAATCTACCCATCCAGAAAAAAATATGGCTGCACTTGTCACTTCAACATTGCATCTCCCACAGGCAAACCCCAAGAACAAAATTCCCTACAAAATTAAACTCCATAACTGAAAGCCGAAAAAAACGAAAAAAACAAAAGATTCCAGAGAAAGGTTGGGGGGCTCATAGTTGCTGGATCTTTGTTTTTTTTGTTTTTTTTGGTTTTTTCGGTTTTTTCGGTTTTTGTGTTTTTTTGGTGGTTTTGCTTATTGTACCACCTGGCTATAGGGGTGGTTTTACCTTGAAAATGTTTTCTCCATATTTCCTGAACAGCAAGGCCTAATTTCCGATTTTCTGGAGGTGGTGGCTCTGTTTGTGTAATTTTCTTCTGAGCAAGGAATACCACCCTCTTTTCAAAGGAATGAACAAATACAATATATTGCATCCTTTTCAAGGAAACTTGCATAAAGGCATGCTGCACTGTGGTCTCTGAAAGAGCAACTGCTTATTGAAGAATACCCTTTCAAAATAATGCTATATTTCCTGCAAGGAACACTATATTTCTTCAAATGGCAATTCCATGCATTGCGCTTTATTACAGACACATCACCCTCTTTCAAATGGATTGTTGTATATATGAAAGGGTTCCCTTTTGTACAACAACTTACTGTAAATCACACCATACTCAGCCATACTCTGTCACTAGGACTGCTGTGTGTCTTGAAGGCTACTTCTCAAAGAGATGCTACATACTTTTGAAAGGAAGATTGTGGGTAATTGTATATATATAATTAATAATATCATACAATGAATTATGTTATTTGAAAATCATATTATATTTTCCAAATGAATAATATTTTTTCGAAGTAATATGGCATAATACCGTTGTTTAAAATCAAGATTTCATGAAACCATCAAGTATTGTCTGATAGGAATGCCGCTTTTCTGAAAAACACTAATGTATATGCATATTTTATCTTAAGGAAATACTACCCTTCTCTAAAAGGACTACTACCTCTATGGAAGAAATTACATATATTCATTAAAATATATGGAAGATAGAACGCACTTGTTCTAAAGGAATGCTATGCACATCTCAGGGTCTTGCTTTACACTTTCTCAAAGGAATGTTATTCCCTCTATAGAAGAATGTTGCATAGAGGCATGCCACAATTTCCTCAAGAAATGCCACATTCTTTCAAATTTTCAACGATGACTTATGAGAAGCATGCTGTGGCCCTTAGAATCTGAGTTGATGCTGTACTAGGGTTTAATAACACAATATTTTTCAAAGGAACAATATGCTTACCCTTGCAAAACATTCCATATCTCTTTCTGTAGGGAGCTCTGTCAGGAAGATGCAATGCTGCTTGGGGACAAAATGAAATCTTCTGTCAATCAAAAGTGCTGTTTCCTCTTGTTCATGCTTGCTATAAAAACCTGCAACATAGAAGCAAACACACCCCTATCATTTGAGCATGGCGCAACAGGGCAAAATTGAATTTTCTTTCTGATATTCACTGGCTAAATGACATAGAACCGTTGATAGACAACCTGCAGCAATGAGAACATGTCGCTTACAGACTTGGACACACATGTCAGAAAATGCTCAAAACATAGCATTTTTTACGAGATTTGTGGGCGCTGAGAGCGCTGGCCTCTCATTAAATTACAGGAGGGTTTTTTTAGTTCGTTTGAGTTGTGATTGGTGTGCTTGTACTTGCTGGCATGATTCTGCCAAGTAGCACACAGGATGCAAAGTCTTACATGGAATTCTGGGCGCCGCTTTCTGAGGTTCGCTATGAGCAACTCGAAAATCTCAAGATCTTTCGCTGGGGAATGCATGGGGCGGAGCAAGAGATTGCACCTGCCACTGAGACATAATTTCTCATGTAAATTGCAGACTCCGTTACATGGGAAGCTCTGTGTCTTGTTTCTGGCAATGATTACAATCTTTGTTTGACACGACTTGCAGGGAGAAAGCAATTATGCAATCTGCAAATGCTGCCAATATTTGGCTCACGGCTTGGGTTGTGAGAAAAAGCAAGGTCAAAGGGCAACTGAAAAGCTGATTCTACTAATAGACATCTATACCTCATCTTCCTTGCAATCCAAGGTGAGGAAGGAGTTCAGCGACGCATATCGCGGAACTGTGTGTGAAGGCTCGCAGAATTTGGTGCATTGGATACTTTGCTTGCTCTTCATGCTGGAGACGGTTGTCGCAGCAGAGTGCATCACAAAGATCAGGTCGAGAGCATTCAGTGACCCTGAGGGTTCAACCTTTGGGATTTCAAACGGCACACTTGTGCTTCTTGCAAAGTATGCCATTACTCTCAATATCAAGCTGGTCGACTCGATTTGGACGCCGTTATCCACTTGGCTCAGCAAGAAGGAGAATTGGCGCACAGAGACCGACCTTAAAGCCAACATGGTCGTGAAGCTGTTTGCTGTGAAGTTTGTGGTGTTCTATTACCCTTTTGCATTTACCATCTTTGTGCAGCCATATGAAGCAGAGGGCTGTGATGGAGGAGAAATGTCAGGCCGGATGCACGTTTGACAGTTGCAGACACATGCAAGCACCGCATTTTTACAAATTCATCAAATTCCATGGGGGCATTGTCTTTTGGACAGCAATGATCAGCGAAAATTTGCATGCGACTCCAGTCTGGCTTTGAGTGAGTGCCTGCGGTGACTACATACTTCTAGAGATTACCCACGTCACGGCAAGCTCGCAGAGTTGGGATGTGGGAAGTGAATTGCACACAGAGCCCCCCTAAAAGATCAAAAAGTCCCAGCAGCTGCGTTTTTGTTTCATACTGCTGCCAGGCTGCGTGTCAAAGTTGAGATCAGACCTTTATTTTTTCTTCGTTTGCCAAGCACCTCAGATGCAATAGCTGAAACGATAGGCATGCAACGCCCAAGTTCCCGAGAGGCGTCAGTACATCTCAGTTCGCACCATTGAGAAGAAAAGCACCGGAATTCAGCAGTTTTTGCGATTTCGAGTGATTTCAAGATCCATCACTATCGATTCTGATGGATGGCCCCTCTTCAACCTCTTTTGGCACCGCTTATCAGTCGGAATGGGAGATGAGCGAGACTTGCTTTACGTGTCGGATGTAGTAAGTCTGTAATGAATTGGGATATCTTAGCATGTTGCAAACTCTGAAGCCTCGTCCATTGGTGAGGTGGTTACAGAAGCAGTTGGCCTTTGCGTGACACTGCTGTCGGTGTACTGGAGCGTGCGTTCGGAAAAGAAAAAGATCAGATCCTTGGCAAAGTGAAGGCTATGTCATCAACGGCCAAGTTGCATGGGATTTTTTGACCTTCCCCAGACCAGCACGAAAACATATGAAAGCAATCAAAATGTAGTGCTACCGGCTACGCAAAACAGGTCAAGAAAGCGGCCGAAAGCACGTCACCTACTTGGAGTTGCAGGTGCAACAGCATAGATTTAACATGTTGCAGTCATGGTTCGTTGTGTTGTATGTGGCATGCGGCCAATGACACCATTTCAAGGCAAAGCTTCCACCTTACGGCGAAGCAGACCAAATTGCAGACTATATGAATCTTGTGTTGATCTTTGGTTTCATTGCAATGTCGGCTCCCAAGTCGGATAGAAATGAGACAGTGTAGACTGTAGACATTGAGTTCATATGGGCCCTCACATATTTGTTTGATTTGTTTGCGTTTGCGTTTCGCTGCTTGACTCATTGTTTCAGGTTCGGCGTCACCTGTCCATCAATGTCAATCATGTGCTTCTTCTCCAACTTTCCCATCAAAAGGCTGTTGGCATACAAAGTTTCCTATGCACGACAGCGAGCCGTTCCCAGAGTGGAGGAAGGGATTGGTGCGTGGAGAGCAATTATGAGCTTCATTGCTTACATGGGTGTGACCTGCACATGCTACATTGAGACTTGGATTATGTATTCCGTCCTTGGATGCATGTTGCCGCAGGGTCTAGCATGCTTGTCAGGTTGCTTTGCAGACTCAACAAAGACTGACCTCCTACCACATGCTGTATTTCTGATTCTTCTTTGACAGGATTTTCATTTGGGGTAGGTTGCAGCAGCACAGATTCTCTTCAGGGTCAGTGGGACCTCACCCAACTTCCCCCCAAGGTGATTTTTGTCTTCAATATTGAGAAGATGAGCCTGGCTACAAAACTTATCCTTTTCATTCTCGCTGAGCGAGCCTCTTGGCTCAAGCCAAGTACTGCAGTGTGACGCCAAGAACTTAACAGACGGACAATGGCAGACACTCAATGCGTTCCTGCCAGCATACAATGCGGTCATGCTGCATGCGTTGATGTTTGCTTGGTACATGTTGGTGCGGAATGCTTCCATTGAAGCCATGTCGCATATCATGCCACATACATCCACAATCCCCCACCCCTTAAAATGTATGGAGAGGGGGGGGAGGCAGGGATTTGTTCATACATTTCCACCCCCCCTCCCCCTCTGAAACGGGTATTATTGTATGAACCTTTTTTTGGTAAAATTAAGAGATTACCTAAAGAGGTGGGGGATGTTCCTCATACATTTTCGGTATTTGGCTTCAAAAGCTTGTTTAGAAAAAGGTGGGGAGGGGGTTTCATACATTGATTTTGCAAGGCCATGGATCTTTGATGCTCATGGAGTTTTCCTGGGGAATCTTACGAAATAGCGGCAACGCTTTTGAGGCCCCTCCCCCTGTTTTCAAAGCCTCGAAGTTTCGTGAGATTGCAGCCTTGGCAAAGAGAACGACTGGAAATTGCTTTGGACTCATTGATTCTGTGGCCAGATATCGAAAGAAGCTGTGGAAATCAATCGAAGGGCATCATCAATTTTTTGAGGCTGAAACAACATAGTCCCCCTTACTTTCATACATTTCCAGTGTTTTACAGGAAACCACCTAGTCCCCCTTATATATATATATTTTTTTTATACATTTGATATTGTCTCATCTCATCATATCTCATCCAGATTACTGCAGTAAATGAACATGGCCCCCCCTATGTCTCATACATTTTAAGATTTTCCCTGGCAATGAATTGATAGTTCATAGTAGCAGCTCACCCCCCAGAGGAATACATTCTTGGGGTTTCCCAAATATTGTTTTGTGCTGGTGCAAGGCAGGTCCACCCCATGTCTCATTCAATCAAAAATAAAAATGTATAAACCTTCTTGACACCCCTTTCCGTCGCCGGGCTTGACCACCTGCCCCCCAGTACCTTTCATACATTTGATGGAAATGTATGAACAGGAGGGGTGTATACATACGGAAGGCAGGGGGGTCATCCACATACCATGTCAGCCATGTCAGCAATTCTCTGCAGCTTCCGAAGGTTCTGATGGCTCTCAAGAAGGCCATGGAAGGGCTCATGGGTTCCAAGACGGTGGCACAGCTCCGGATCCAAGAGCACAATGAGGAGGCAGTGCAACGGGAGATATTCCTTAAGCTGGCCACGTGCTGAAAAGCTACATTGCTATACATTGCTATCGTTGCTATCATAGCTAGCAATTGAAATCGAAGGATGGATGTTAGTGCTTATTTGATGAAATCAAGATGTGACAAAAGTGCACTCACTAGTAAAGTAACAGTTGTCAGCAGTTGTGGCTGACGGACAGGTACTTGACAAAGTGCTGAATGGAGATGCGTGATCCTGGTGAATCGCTGGACATGCTTCCAATCTTCAATGGAGTACAGCCTCTCAGGCGAAGATTGAGATCTGAACTTGTAACAGTCATTGTTTTGATTAAAAACAACTGCTTTGCGACTGTCATGGTACCGGCAAACAAAGTGTTGCCAGTCCAACATCTGTAATTTCAAGATCGTTTGCACCAAGAACACTGACTGCAATTCGCAGTCAAATCATGTTGGTTGAGGCATCAGGATTTCTTGGCATCGCAGAAAAGACATAAGGTATCATCAGTTATGAGTCATGCGATGCTTCCCATGCTCTTGACCAAGCCCTGTTACTGGTTCATTCAGCACTCGATGTTCACTTCTGAAGCCTTGACCTCATTATTCCGCGCCGGCATGGCGCCCCTGGCCTTCCAGGGATGTATGTAGCAAGTAATTCATACTCCTGTATACTTCGAACATTCTACTCGAAATGAATATCGTTTCAAGATGTTACATTTGAGTGTTTCAACACAGACCCATGTTGATGCCATGCCTAAAAATGGCGGTGGAAGAAATGAAAAAGATTGAAAGCGGCTCTGGGTCTGGCTGTGCTGCCGTAGCTCCTGGGGGTTCAGCATGTTTCAGCCTTCGGCCTTGGACGGCTTTGAGGTCCTGGGCATTGCTGGAGGATGGTGCAGAAAATAGCTGGAGAAAAGGTCTCGTCCAGAGCATTACTGCATATTACTGCGGCATGTTGATTGATTCTGAGCATCATGAAGAGTACACCAACATCATCTAGTGTTGGGGCATCATGATATGCATGTTGATATTCGTATGTGTCCAAGTTGTATTTGTTTTCATTTGCGTATGCATATAATATACATATACATGTGAGTGTGTGTGTGTGTGCTGTCTGGATGTGTTTTTGTATGTAAATATATATATATGCACATATATATATATATAGTGATTGGTTTGATGCGCAACTGAAGCCTTTGGCCCAAGATATGGCGGGTTCTGCTCAGTCAGTGGCAACAGATGGCTTGGCCTGGCCGAAGAGCAAACATGATCCTCAGCTGACAGAGATGACTGACACAGCGGGTTTCCAGGAGCTTTCGGTATGATTTGCTGATTCCTGTTGTTCTTCGTGGTTCAATGTCCCCAGGGCCGAGGTGAGTCTCACCAAGGATCTAAAGCTTGACAAGCCTTTGGGCCGTGGCTACTTTGGAGAGGTTTGGCAAGGACCCCAGATACGTAGCTGCTGTAGCTGGGATATGCTGGGATCTTCTGAGGATCTTCTGACCAAACTCTGCAGTTCTGTGATTTTTGGAGCCCAGCTGCATGCTCATTGCTCGCTGCATGGAGAAACACGCGGTGACTTGAGGCGAGGTTACCGCGCTGGTCGATCGTCCACACCCGTTTGGGCAGCAACTAGGAGCAAGTGGAGAAGTCCTTCAGCCTCGCAGTTTGGGATGGGATTATTGGAACTAGACTCGACTGTGCCAGCAAGATGCACAAACATAAACAACATTAAACAATGTAATTCAACAAATTTAAACATACAAATATCTTCAAATATCTTCAACAGCGCCCAGACAGTGTCCAGATGGTGTCCAGTTGGTGGAGAGTTGCCGCTAGAGGTGAAGAAAATCCCATTGTCTCTCATAGAGCTTCCCGTCAGCACTGGGATCGGTTTGTGGTGTAGAATTGCATGGAATTGCTCGGTTGGTGAACACTGGTGAAGCACATAAATTCTGCCAGGGTTCGGCAAAAGTGGAATAAAGTGAAAACCTCGTTGCACTCCTTGCATGCAATACCTTGGTACTTTCCACCAAATGCAAACAATTGATGGTTTGATTTTTTTTTTTCCACGCCTCTTAGGAATGATGATCCCCAATTTGCAATTTTTCACGCATTGAAACCATCAAGGTGCTTTCAAAAGCTGCCGAAACCGCAGCTGTTTCAGATCCCAGGCAGCATGGCCTCACAGAGCAGATGAAGAGGGAGAGACCAGGCTGAATTGGTGAAGATTGTGGGTCGTGGCCCGTCACTAGAATTCCCAGGCAAGAATGGAAGGATGCGAAGAGTGGTGTCGGTCTTGAGGATTTCTGAAGGTAGAAGTGTTGACATATGTTGACATGCATTTGGTATTATTTTATTGGATTTTATCGGGGTATGAATGCGTTTGCTGTCCACATGTTATTTTCATATGTGTTCTGTGGGCATTTGCGTTTGTGATTCTTTTACTTGTCGTCATTTGCATTCATTTGCAAATTAATGAAACCTCAACAGCCGCCCCCCCCTAAGGATCGACATCATGAGAAGCCTGAGACATCCACACATCGTGGAGCTTCACTTCAGCTTCCAAGACGAGAGCCACGTGTACTTGGGAAGCTGGTTTGCAAAGAAAGTTTCTGCTGGAGTTTTCAGTCTAGGACACTATTGGCTTTTCATGCATTGCCAATGTTGCGAGTTGGGTCTTCAAAGATTATCAAACATTTACCTGCCTGAGTAAGCCACAGGAATGGAGTTTGCCGAGGGCGGCGGGATGTTCGACCTGCTCAGTAAGCAACTCTTCTTAGACAAGCTGAACAAGTTCCACTTTTGATGCTTATGAATTACTTATGTTATTTTTTGTTGGCCTGTCGGATGAGATAGCATAACGGTTCCTGTTATTGTTGTCCTGTCTTGTCCTTGATGTCCAATCCAGGTATGGCAAGTTCACCTGTGAGCTCGCAGCTCGACATTTTTACGAAGTCTGTGATGCCTTGGAGTACTTGCACACCCAAACGCCGCAGATTATTCACAGGCGCAACCATGAACGTAGCAAAAAACTGCAAAAAAAAACATGAAGAGTGGAACCGTGTGTGTCCACCGTGGACCACCTTGAATCATTCTTTGGCTGTTTATGTTCTAGCTGCAGGGACATCAAGCCCGAAAACATTTTGCTGGACAAAGATCAGCACGCTAAACTTGCTGACTTTGGATGGTCGAACGTCTTGGAGAATGTCTCCTACAGGCTGGTCTTTGCTGTGCTTTCCTCATCTTTTTCTATCTTTTCTTGTCGCCGTCGCCTGGGTCAAACTTCGGCAAATTGCCCAGTTCTTGGGGAAAGCTATCAATCCATTCAGACCTTTGTCGATCAATGATATCAATGCATGCCCATCCCATGTGTGGATTGTGTGGGGTCCGGTTTTGTGATAGGTTACTGTACCATACCACATAGATCCACATAGTAACTTGACGCTGTCCAGGGCCACCTTCTGCGGTACACCAGACTACCTGGCCCCAGAAATGATTCGTGGAGAAGGTCACAATGAAAGTTTGGACATGTGGGAGATGGGTGTGCTGCTGCACCTCGGTGAAGTCATGACTCTGACCCGTTTTTTCTAATGTAGTGTAATGATGTGTAATGTAGATGGAGTGGAATGGAAGGGAATGTATTCATGTGCATTCATTTGCATCCATTTGCTACATAGATGTTCTCATTGAAGATGGTCTTGGTGCGACTCCATGCGACTCCTTGGCTTGGCTGGACTTGAGGTACGAGATGGTTGTTGGCAAATCGCCCTTTGGCGGAAGCAACCAGGATGAAACCTGTCGCAACATCCTGCAGCTTGGCACCAGGCATGCACCAGGCATGCACCAGGCATGCACCAGGCATGCACCAGGCATGCACCAGGCATGCACCAGGCATGCAGGCAACGCTTGTAGAGGTCAGCTTGGTCTCCAGCGTCAGAATCTGAGGAGCGTAAGGCTGAAGTTCCCTCCTGGCTTGGAGCCATTGGCAGAGGAGCCATGCTATGACAGCTATGACATGATCTCTTGACATCTCTTGACATGGTGAGCCCATGGCAAAGGGTAATATGGCGCAGGACTGCATCAAGAAGCTGTGCCAACCGAGACCACAGGACTAAGATGTTCAAAACAAAAGATCCAAAAGGTCCTAGAATGACTCCTGGATGACTCCTGACTCCTAGGTTATTGTAAAGTTTTGGCTGTCACTTCAAGTGCAGGTTGATTTTGTTCCCTTCATTGGTGGGTCATGGCATGCGGCAGTTCTGGACCACTCTGCTTCCAAATCTTCCAAGGGCTCATGATCGTTGGGATACCGTTCCATTCCCTCCGTTCTTGGGATCGCGCAGGCATGAAGATCATGATTGTAGCTACCGTAGCCAATCTTTGGTCATTAGGTTCCCCCTTTCAATCTTCGGTATCAAGCAGTTCCTGGATTCCTGGATAGTTGCTGAATGTTGCTGAATGTTGCTGAATGTTGCTGGCTTCTGCCAGGAACGCCTCACTGCGGCACAAGCCAAATGCCACGAGTTCGTGAGAAAGTTCCACGCTGCGGCATCCAAGGACGTTGTCATTCAATATCTCCATCCTCCAATCATAAGCATCCAGGTGCAGACGCAATAATACTTAGTTACTCCTTTCTTTACTTCAAGATGTTAAGCTTTGAATTCATATTGATAGTTGCAGTGAGGAACTCCAAGAAGACTCCGGCCGACCATCGGTGGAGGTGCAAAAATGACACACCCAGACACACTGCGGAGACACAGCGTGAGGATTTCCAAAGGGCTTGCCAAGGTGTTGGGAAATGCATCCAATTCCGATGATCCACAAGACATTAAGTCATTAAGTCTTCAATATCTTCAATCCAAGCAAAGGCGATAAGGGGGGGGAGGCCACACAGACAATAGAAGATGATAGAATCGATACATTAAATAGGGCTGACCACGGCCACTATGAGCCACTCCAAGACAGGCACGAAACCTTCGGCGGAAGAATGAGATCCTCGTCAACGAACATCTTGAGCTCCTTCAGCAAAAAGCTAAGAAGGACTCTAATGATACTGGTGGCTGCCGGATGCTGCCGGGGGCTCGCTTTGCCCAGTGGATGATTCAGACCGACCAAATCATTTTTGGGTGTACAATGGAATTACATGGAATTATTCAGGAAATCGTTTCACATGTGCGGCATTCCATCGATTTGTATCCATCCATGCATACGTTGGGGCGGAGCATTCAATCACTTCCATATGTCTGTTGGCCAGGAAAGCGAGATTTTCGAGTTAGATATCAAACTGGAGGCCAGCCAACAGAGGGCTTCAGGCGGGTGCCAATTAAAAGGAAAGTTGCTGGGTGGCGTTTGCGTTCCAGGCAAAGCATGAGCAACTGAAGAAAGAAGAACAGGAAAGAGACAAGGCTGGTGCTCTTTCTGAGTTTGCGCTTGATGCTTTGAAAATCTTTGAAACAGGCTAGGCATGAGACAAGGCAGTGGATCAAGTTCCCTCAGCCTCGGCCAGTTTCAGACACGTTCAATTCTTTTCACCCAGCTCGTCCTCTTAAGCCCTTTTCCTTGCAGACCTTGGGCTTCAGCCAACTCCACCCCCTCCACTGCTGCCGGCATTTTCCAAATGAAATCACTCATGAAACCAACAGAGAGCAAGGACGCAATTGGTCTGGAAGCTCATCCCAAATCGTCCCAAGCTGACAAAGAGCAGTCAGGTGAAGAAAGAAGTTGCAAGATTGCAGAAATTGGAAAGGCCATGTGTGAGGTATGCCGCTATGCCCTTGTTTGCTGCATGCTGCAACGCTAAAAGTCAAGCTTTCTTTCTGACAGGGAGCAGCTGGAGGATGCCCAGCAGCACTTTTGAGACTGATTTTGTCAGCGTAAAGCTGTGCTCCAACAGATTCTGATGTATTTTGGAACCGACCAGGAGCTAAGACAGCTAGAGGCAGCAGAACGACCAGCAGCTCCTTTGTGAACCTGTTGGCCGTTGAAGTTGCACATCGCAAGTTAGAGATGCGCGATCTGTGTTTCATTGAATTCGTTCCTGCTGTTTGGGCGGGAAAGAAGAAAAAACCTGCCAAATCTCAAGTTGGGCATCAAATCAGGAATTGAACACATGTCACATTTCAACCAAGGGGGGGCAGGGCGGGCAAAAAAATACAAAGTCATGTTCGCTTGCGCCGTTTCAGCTATCGGATTTCGAACCAGATGTGTCAAAGCACAAGATGCATTCAATACCCATCACCATTCATAGTGAACCGCAATGAAGTCTTTGAGTATCTTTGAGTTGTTGATTGGTACCTTTGTTTGGTGGAAAAATAGCACGTGATTTTAAACCATTAAACATCATGAAACAAACCCTGCAATCATTGTGGCATTGTTTTGCCTGCATTTTACACTGTTTTACACCTCCGATATCCTCCGATGACGGCTGTGATCGAGGATGTCGATGACGATGTTTGTGCTGTTCAGGTTTGGAGTGGTTGAGACATGCCAATATATGGACAAAAACATGAAAAAACATAAAATAGTGTCATGTTCTGTGATCCAAACCCAGGTATCGCCAGGTGAGATCTCAGGTATCACCGGGTTCTGTGTTCATGTTGTGGTTTCAGACACATTCTGAAGCCTCTGGAGGTGACGCGGGACAATGTGCCCCAATCCAAGAAGCAATACACCCAGAATTCGTTGTCTAAACTGTTTTTAGATTTGGACATTTCAAAAAGGTTATCAAGGTGGAAATTCATTGCATCCTTGAAATTCGAGCCGAGAAAATTGCCGGAGTTTTAAAGATCGCAACGACTGCAAGATTGTCAGAGCAACATAAAACAATTTGTTTCCTGCCAGCATTGAGGAACAATATTTGCATCGACGATGATGTTGACGATGCTGAGGAGTCTCGCATTCATGAGAAATGGTGGGTTTGGAAACAAACCACTCTTATTTTATGATGCGTAAGCTGTGTAAGGGTCGAACGGGCAAGAACACATGGGCTACTCTGGCCATGTCTATTAGTTTTGATTTATTTTTTCGTTCGATCACACTGTCAGGATGTTTGTGTCACGCACACAAAAACCGGTACAAAGCGTCGGTGGCCTACTTGTACCTCGAGATGTTGGACAGTTGTGTTTGTCCATTTGCTGAACGATGACAAAGTATCACGTTCGCTGCTCGACAGTTGCATTACTATCATAAATGATTGCACACGATTGTCGCTGCATCATGTCGCAAAGTGCAATGCCTGTTCAGGCAAAGCAATCGATGGTATCATTTTTCTAGTGCAGCACGTTCTGGTTTTGCAATGGGTTTTGTTTTGGGAATTGTCATTGCATGCAAAGACCTGACTTGCAAATAGATTGTTCAGCTTAATGGCTGCAAACACCTCTTTAATTACATAATCGTGCAATTTATTACCAGTTATTTAATATTATTTCTCAGAATCGGTAGAGGAAAATTGCAGGAAACCTCTGTAAGGATAAAAAACCATGGTTCCCTCTAGATTTTCACTTCAACCTATCCAGGATGATGCACTTAGATGTTCCTGGATCCAAGGTCCAGTGACGTTGGTGGAGTCTGACTCTGAAAGTTCGAGCTCAGGTGAAGTGATCCGGGATTGATATGTGCATGGATATATATATATAGAGAGATATATATGTTTATATATATATATGTTTATATGTATATGTTTATATGTATAATTTGTATATATATAATCACATAATTATATATATATATACGGATAGTGTGCAACACCAAGATTTCAAGCTGTACTGTACTTGGTGTGCATAGATGCATGCAGATGGAGAACTTCGCACATTTTTGCGGAAACGGTATTTGATTGGCATGATTGCTATGCGTGCGAAACAGATCACGAGAATTCAGAACATGGTCAAATGCATCAATGCATTTCGCAGTATACAATCATCCTTTGCTGGAAACACGTTCTTTGGCATTTTGAACCATAAGGTCGAGTCACACACACACACAAACACACGTTTGATGTTGATTGCAGGGAGGGTGGTGGTCAATGGTGGCATGTATATGTGTGTATACGTACGCATTATATAGGGATTGCAAGTCTATAGGACACCTTGTTTTCAGAACATGCTTTAATTTTGCATTATTGTTCTTCAATGTAGTTAAACAAAAGATAATCAAGGTGGAGGTTATAACAGCCACAACTCTTGTGACTGGGAGTGTTGTGATATGTCATGACACCGCGTCGCCCCGCAAGGCAGCAACTCCCAACGTCGGAAAACGGGAGCTGCAGCCGCCACTGCACTGCTGACGGCTTCAAACCCCTTGGATGTAGACGAGGCGGTCAGGGTAACCCGCTGTTGGAACTTGACCTCTTTGCAGAAACCATCAGAAACCAAGAAACAGAAAAAAAACATGGGATTGAACTGATTGAGGAAGCACTCGTGTGTGCTATGGTGTGCCAGATTGCATAGGAAAATCACCGAAACTCCGGATAATTTGGAAACTTGATGAAGCTTGATTGTCTTGATGATTCTGCCTGTACCCAGCTGTGTTTAGAGATGCTAATCAAACAAGGCAGACAAGGTGATCCACCGCATCTTGTCGTTCCCCACGAAGTTTGCTGGGCCATTGCAGCACGAGGGCGGCCTTGTGCAAGTCATGGCCGAATCTCGGAGCATTTTTTGTGCATTGACATCCTCGGTGTTTTGATATCTTCAATATGTTTCGATTATGTTCAACCAATAGATCCAATAGATCCAATAGTTTTATGATTTCTTCTGA
Organism: Cladocopium goreaui; assembly: GCA_947184155.2. Classification (NCBI taxonomy): domain Eukaryota; class Dinophyceae; order Suessiales; family Symbiodiniaceae; genus Cladocopium; species Cladocopium goreaui. The sequence continues at coordinate 190,482 of CAMXCT020000070.1, read as the reverse complement.
CAATTCACTATTCTTAAGTGTATTTTTTTATGGTTTCAAAAAGCACAAGATAGTTGTTTCAATCCAACGCAGAAGCGTCAACAAATTCCAAACACTCTTCCAAAGAAGTGCATATATTTTTGTTGCTGTGTTTGATGGCTGCGCTGAGGAGTGTGAGGTAAACATCAGCGTACAGCCCGGCGATTCTAGTGACGCTACGGCGATCAAAATCTCCGGCAAAGAACATGCGCTTGGAAGGGCCGTCGCGCAGATAGAGCTCCAATTTCAAGCCTTTGCTGAGGTGTGCGGTGGCTTGTGCTGATTGTGGCTAGCAGCTATAGCAGCCATAGAAATATCCGTGCAAAGATAGATGATGGATCACCAGGAAGCCTGAGATAACGGGATATTCATGGATATTCTATGACAGCAAAATACATCAAAAGACATTGTCAGTTCCTGAAGATGAAGCTCAACATTACATACATTATATACTCATTATATACTCATTATATCCCCATTAGCATCTTTCGGAGATGTCTGAAGCAATCCAGGCCGAAAGGAAGGCGAAGGAGGAAGCTGAGAGCAATTACATGGAGTCTTGGCATCGGAATCATCGGACATGACGCCTGGCTTCAGCCTGCACGTTGTCCGTTTCAGAATCCCTTTCTGATTCTATAGTTCTCGATAGTTGTCGTATGTTGTCGTATGTCTGTCGTATGTCTATGTATTTCTATGTATTTCTTTGATACGAGTTGGATAGAATTGGAATCCAATTTGTACATATTTGTAAGATGTTGTAACCACTTAATCACTTAACATCACTTGACCATGTATTTCATGTGCAATTCCTGTATTCACAGGGCCTGCCTTTCAGATCAGGATCAGGTGAAAATCCCTGAGCAACTCCTCTGCGGAGCCGTGGGACCCAATGGTCGAGATTTGCCTAAGGCTGGTGACTTTTTAAGGCTGGTGACTTTTCATGATTTTCAGGAAATTTCAGGACATTATATGTTTTTAATTGTTTTTATCCATGAATTCATATGAATTCTAGGGTTTTTATATGTTTTTATCCAACGAATAAAATTGAAATTGGTTCAATGGACTGTATGAAATTGAGTGAAATTGATTGAAACTGTACGGCTCAGGCATGCTCAGGCTGTCAGTCGAAACTTCAGCCTGCCATCGCTACAGGTGCGTGAGAAATGCAAAGTGATGATTGCATTGATGCCACCAGAGGCAGGGCATCTCACTGCGCACATCGGTCCTGGTACAGAGGAGCAGGCGGGGCAAGGGTAGTGGCGTAGTGATGGTCTGCGGCACCGTGTTTTTTTTTGAAGGACTCCATATGACTCCATTCCGCACAGGTGAAGTCTGCCAAAGCTGAGTTGCTACAAAGAATTTCTGCTGCTGAGAAGGACAGACATGGGTCGAAAAGATGTCGAAGTCCATTGGTGCCCCATTTTTGAACCAAAGCCCAAGTGATTAAAAAACCTATATAGGTGGTTTTACCCATCAACTCTGTGATGTCACCTGTCGTCACCTGTGAAGGCGAAAGCAGATGCTGCAAATCCGTCCAGGTTTGGATGACGATGCAGAATGACAACAATTGTGATGCAGTGAAGGTAAAGTTGCTTCATTGCTTGACGTACAATGATGATCAATGATGTACAAAGGATGGATACACAGCAAGGAAGGCTTCAATATATCACCATGCCTAATGCTGGTTCGAATTTGGGTATGGTATGCTAACTTTCCGCAGCATTGTCACATTGACAGCTGCCAATCCGTACAGGCAGCTTTCTGCGGAATTCCAAGCTTTGATGGAGGACGTTGGCAAGTAGTAAATCCAAAAATGCTGCGTGCGCCAGTTTCAGTAGAATTGATAGTAAAAGGTGTAAAAGGCTACAGGCTGTCCTGCAGCGAACCATTTGTTTACTTCCCTGCCAAGTAAATTTGGAGGTTCTGCGAAGACCTACTGTATTTTTGTTTTGCGGGGGGGCAGGTGCAAAGTATGTTCTGCTGGCAAAGCCATAATATATCAATATAATATAATAGAATAGAATATAATATAATATAATATAGTATAGTATAGTATAGTACAATATAATATAATATAATATAATATAAAGAATATAATATACTATAATATAATATAATATAATATGATATGATATAATATAATATAATATAATATAATATATATATACTATATATATATATATATATCATTGAATCATAAGTATATCATATATTATGAATATAATATATTCTATAATACATATATGCATATATTCATTATCTTTGCCGCCATTCTTCAGGAAACTTGTAGGATCTTGTGGGGGGTCGTCCTTTTTGCTTTCTCCTGGCCACTTTAGGCACCTGATAGCTGCACCGCGCATCTATCTGATACTACATTGTTTTCTTACATAAAAACTGACGATTCTGATTCGGTTTCACCATGTTTCACCTGTGTGGTTCTGCTTTGACAAGTCGTAAAGGTGGTGAGAAGGAAAGGTTGTTTTTAGAATAATTTGATACACTGTATATACTGTACTTCAGCGAACCCTTATCGGCGTCAGCAATGTTTCAATTTATTGCCAAGCAGCACGTTCCCACAGAGGTTTGCAAAGAAGCCAAGCAAGATTGGGATATATTAAATATATTGTGTATATGTTGTGTAAATATTGTGTATATGGGATTGACTCAAGTAGCACAGTTAAATTCACAGAGATCCCCGGTGCTTCGCCCAGCAAGGTGGCTCGGCTCTCGCAGCCACCGAGGGTTCAAGAAATCCCTGCTTCGCATTGCTTCGCTGCGCGACTTCCACCATCGTCCACCATCTTCAAGTGCATTGCACGGAGACTCTGGGAAGGATTGGATATTGGGACTTGAATGGGTTTGGTGCAATTCAACATCCCTTTGATGTCATTTTATTCTACGGCTATCCCTGGCCGTACATTGAAGCCTCTTAAAGGTTTGACAACATCCTACGATGACTTCTCGAGCCCCACATGGGATAATATTGAAAGCGAGGTGTTGCATGGTTTCAGGTTGTCGATTCTGCTGTGCCATTTTCCAGCATTTAGAGTCCCATGATAAAAACGATGCATAAGATAAGCAAATGAACAAGACTCGAACCTGAAGTCTATGCTTGTTGGATCAATACCTTGTAGAGGTTGGCCTTCATGAAGACATTGGAACAAAGAGAAACGCCGGGCATTGCACAGATTCAGATGTAATGTTCCTTGAAAATCCGCTTGAAGATACACCTTTAAAACTAAACGTTAAACGGTCTTAGAGGACGTGGAAATCATAAAATTCTGACACTGTGCTTTGCCACGGCTACTCTTGTTTTTGCATCGGTAAGGTTGAGCGGTGCTGTTCAATCTAGCAATGCAAGCAGGAGACTTGGAGAAAAACTGGAAACCCGAAAGATCTCACATAGTGCCACTGGGAACATACAGGGAACCAAGGGGGAATGCACGGGGAACGAGAATGAAGTGGAACAAGACCACGTGGATGCCCGACTATGATGGCCAATGTGTTCACAGGAAGTGTTGCCTTGGCTTTGACAACCCTTTGTCATGGCTAGAGTCTACAATATTATATGGCTAGTGTATTTTCTATTTAATATTTAATATGTGTATATATATATAATTATATATATAATATTATATAATGATTTATAGTAATATTTATGATAATGTGTGTGGCTACACTAATTATCAACTCTTCACAGCCCTTGCTCCAGAAGATGTTTTTTCGCTGTGTCGCCTGCAGGAGGCGAGTCTGTGGAAATGTATCAAGGAGTGGTCGGCTGTGATTCTACGGTACCCTCTGGTAAACTAACATAACTATGGAAAATCACCATGTTTAATGGGAAAATCCACTATTTCTATGGCCATTTTCAATAGCAAACTGTTAAATTACCAGAGGGTACATGTTTTCCTGGTAAACCAAATCGTCTTCAACTAGAGTAACCAGAGCGAGCGAAGCACCATGGCACCATTTGGATCAGATAGTCGGAAGCATCCCTGGACATGGATAATCCTTTCGAGTCCTGCAGCACATCAAAGCCATAGGTCGCGATGCTGGTTGACATCATACTTTTATGGAGGAACTCATGGATATCCCACAGAGTTTTGAAGCGCAATGCGTCCACAAACTGCTTTGTTTGCAGCGGAGGAGAATTGAAAACCATGGAGAGCAGCGGTCGGAAAGAGAGCTTCAACTCCTCCATAGGGTCAGAGTACTCCATCTCTGACGCTTCTGACGCAGACTCTACCAGGAAAACATCCAAGGCTGCTGGGGATTTTGGTCATCGGTGGCCAAGGCCTTTGTCTTTAGTTTATGCCTCTCGCTTTTGTGGTCACCCCTCCTGTGAATGGAAACTCTGGTCAGTTTTTGCCCATTGCTGTACTACTTCAGTCGAGGCAAATATTATGTAGATTCTAGATGCCCTTCGCATCCTTTTTGTGGTAAAAGGCTAGATGTGGACATTTTAGGATAGTGCTTCACGCAAAACTGGCACGGCACATCAATGGCCTCATGGTCATGCCAACTTGGATTGATTTGCAAGTGTGGCAAGCTTGGGTGCTGCCTGCAGGCTAAGAAAAAGAAAAATCGAAAAAGTGTCTTGGTGCGATAACAGAATCGGCCAAATTTGAAGATGTGCACCGCACCTTTGTCAGAGAGGTCTACAGAAGTGGGAGATGAATCCGATTCTGACGGAACTTGCATAAGGCAATAGTATGTATATGTATGTATAGTATGATATCAGGTGACACTGGTTTATATGTGTTTCTACGCGATTTATTAGCACGAGTAAATAGTAGCTGGCCTTCGAAACCCTACCTCGCAAAGTGTAGCCTGTGTAGCATGAGAGGTGTGACCGTTTTCTACCCCTCTTTAAGATCTTTAAGATGAAATGCCTTGCTCAGTCAGAACGCACGCTCAGTCATGTACAGACTCACGGTCAATGTTTCAGTGCTTGGGCCAAGGGGATCGCGAACGCTCCAAGTCAGACACGGATCAGGCCTTTGGTGGATTTGCGGATCAAACGAGTTGAATGTGGAATAATGTGGAGGGCACATCTGGGTCATCTGGGCACTGGTTTCTTTGGTTTGTCAACTTGCCGGGTGTGCGATTGTGACAGGAACTTGAACGGGCAGGGTCAAGCACCTTGGCAGGGTTAGGCAATGGAAAGTAGGTCGCTGTCCTTGGCGGTACCAATCCAATGATCATGGCTATGCCAAAGAAATACGTGGTTTCATACGCTAAGCTATGCTAAGCCGTTAATGACAGCAGCTTTGCCACAGCATGGTCAGCATGGCTGTTTGTCATGCATGGAATATCAAGGAATGTAAATGACAAACTTATAGGGAATCGAGATCCTTGAGTTATAGTTGGGATTAATTGGGATTGTTGCAACAAATTGTCCAGACGTCTCTAGACAGTATGGCTAGAAGTTGGTCAGTTCTCCCGTGGATTTTTTGAGGTTACAGCATTGGCAGCAATGCAGAGGAAGTGTCAGCCGATCGACGCCGAGCCCTGACAGCAGACGAAGATGTCCACAAGATTTGATTTTCCATCATATTTTCCATCATATTTTCCAATGCTCATTGCAATCTTTGAGACACCATCGCTGGCCCAGGATCAATTAGTCCAGCAGCTGCAAATTTCATCAAGGCCGACTGCGAACAAGCTGTCCAGAATAGCAGTGGTGAGCAGAAAAATGGAATGGGAGGAAAGACGCTGAGATGCACTCAGCCCTTCGGTTCATCGCCGCTGTTCACATCTCACTAAAGATGGTGGCTTTTCTGACTGGTAGATTATTCTTTCGCACTCCCTCTCGGGGAGCAGGTCCTCAAAGGGCGTGTTTCTTCTCTCCCGCCAAGCCTCCCCATGGTTAAATGCGTTTATTTATTGTTTGATACACTTTTTCGGTTTATTTCATCTATGCATGTTGTTTTCAACAGCGAGCAATGCCATACATTGCTGCTTTTAAGCTGTTCGCTGCATAGAGCTTTCGGCCATAGAACCGACGTGTTTTGGGAAGGATCTACGGGGAAACTAGAGATTCCAAGGTTCCACGTTGTAGGGTGTTGAGTCTGAGAATTTCTTCTAATATTGAACTTTCAACATTAGAATCATTAGACTACAATCAGTCTTGGCAGAGTTTTCCTTGTGATTTCATCTGATGAAAGAGCAACCCAGCAAACCAATTGGATCCCATTGGGAACTCAAGTCTGAAAAGTTCTCGAAAATGTGGTCTGCAATGTTCCGCACACATGCTTCCAGAGCCTTCAAACACAGCTTCTGACACCTTTCAAAGCTATGCAAGTTTCTGAGGAGTTAAATTTCACTGCACAGAGTCAAGGTTCCCCAAAGTTCATGAGGGATCCTGGTAAAGGCTTGGAGGTTTGCGTGCATGTTACAACAGTTTCTAATGTTTCTAAATGACATTAAATGACTATTTCGAACATGCTTAAACTTATGACATCAGCAGGCTCAGGATGAAGGATATTCACAACATGTGTGAATGATTTTGATGTGATTCAGGTCTGATTTGTTGTTAGATACATTTGTTTGTGGCCTGGTGTTTCATTTATGATTTTGACATTGTTTCAATGTGATTCTGATATGGCTCAAAATTGTGATTTTGGCGTGGGACAGAGTTGTGACTTTTGTGTATTCAGGTTTTGTTGTGTTGTTTGGATATATGTTTTGACAAAATGTCAGAATCATATCAAAACCATGTCAAAACCATATCCCAAACCATGATATCGAATACCATATCAAAATAATACCCGAAACCATATCAAAATCATATCAAGACCAAAAGCCTCAAGAAATGGACCAAAAGTTCTCCCGACTGTTTCTTTTTTTCATGCCAACTCACCAGGAATCCCCGAAAAGTCGCTCCATTCCTAAACCATATCAAAGCCACATCCACAACCATGTCGAAATCATATCAATATCATATCCAAAATAAAATCAAACTCATATCGAAAACCATAAAATCATAACCCCATCTCCTAATGATACAAAACCATTACACAACTGGTTCTTGAATTTGGTTCCTTGTTTGATCACGGAAGCCTGACCAATGAGCCTGTTAAGTACAGGCTGCACTGCTTTGAACTAATGTGTTTTTGTTGAACCTATAGGCACTGCTGTTAATTTTGTCCAGCTCAAGAGCAGCTGATTTGTCCAGGATTTGGAGGGTAGCAGAGTCTCTCATCAATGACAACTATTTGACAAATCTCACGGCAGTGGTGGTTCTGTTGCTCGGGTGTGACAGATTTGCTAATCAGACGCAACAGATTTGCTCATTAGATCTCATCAACCATTTTGAATGTGCCCAGAGCTCTGTTGGGCCTCCATTTGTAAACAGTTGCAAGTGTTGCTGCGCTCACAAGCACCTGTGACATAATTACTGTCACAACAACCAGGACATACTGACACCTAAGGTTTGATGCCTGGTTGACTTGCTATGATATTGATTCAAAAGCCATTGGTGATGAAACTCCTTTCATCATACAGCTCGCCGCAGACCTTTGCTTGCTGGTGTATCTTGGCAATACTTGGACCGTGCCAGAAGCATCAGTCACACAAGCATTACGGCACCAAAGCATGCAGTGCGCGTCACCGTCGTCGAGAATTCTTCTAGGTATACCCTAGAACTCTGCCTCTTCTTCACAGTCAAAGGGATTCGAATTATGAAGATCATGTACAGAGATATGCTGTTCATGATGCTTGGCTTGAAGTTCTGGATCAGCAAGGATGTTTGTGAAATGATGATAATAAGAAAACGGAAGAGCGATAACTCCTCTTTGGTTGCGGCACATTTGCAATAGCAATGATCTTGTTACAATTCCTTTTGTTTGGTTTTGGTATGCACGAGATTCATATATCCGCAGAATCCGCAGACTTTAAGACGTTGCAACATGATTCATGTGCTGCTGCCAAGAGGTGTCAGATATTATGAGAAGTTTATGAGATATTGAAAAAACATGTACCTTTCATTTCAAGTTTAAAGAAGAATTGGGCTTTTGTACTTAGGCCACCTGGCCCCAGGTGGCCTACCTTTTTAAAATGTGTTCACTTCGTCCCGTGAAGTACACCGCAGTTTGTGAACTTGGCTGAGGATCGATCTCACCGTTCTGATTTGTGGCTATGCAGCTCAGATCTTGAATTCTTCGAATGAAAAATGATGGGTCGACTCACTTTGGGGCCGATGCGCCTTTTACTTCGTGTCCAATCATGATTCAAAAGTGACACGACGGCGGAACATTGCAGCAGGAAACCGCAGATATGCTCGTAGCTCTTCATAGCAAGTCATATGTCATAGCTCTTATGTTGAAATCACTTGCCCACAAGGTAGAAGCTTTGCTCCAAGCCTTTGGAATGTCCGATTTCTTTGGCCGGATTGGCATGCTGCGATTGCTCAGGGTGGCGCGAATTCTTCGAAGCTTGGAGAGATGAGACAAGCCTGTGATGCGAAGTTACAGAATTCTTTCTGCATAAGTCAGTTTGTAATATATATATATAAACATATATATATAAACATATATATATATATGTTGTAACAGTATGTTCTGCATGGTTCTGCACATGTTCGTTCTTTTCCTCTTTGAAACTCTGGGTAAGTCTCAAAAGAATGCGCCACAACCCCTCTGCCGAAGGCCTAACACGGATCTTACGCAAGAGCCAGTCTTTGAAAGAGTTTCTTGGCAGGAATAGAAGCCAGATGGATCCCATCATGACATTTTCTATCATCTTTATCAGCACCAGATAGTTTTCATTGTCATATGTCATCTCTGTCAGGATCATGGTGATGGTCATGTCATGGCAGTAGCGGTCACAAGCATCAGCCTCTCTACATCAAAGACTGCGATCACCTGCTATTCCAATCTACAAGTCCTCGAATGTTTCTTGTAAGTCACTCAGGCTACGTAGATTGCTGACTATGATGGCAACATGTATGAAAGCTCTTGCGTGGTCTTTTCTTATCTGCTTCGGTGTTATGTGACGCGGCCCAATATATTGCAGCTCATGGGGTGGATGCAGCATGCTTGGGTCGCACCATCAGTGCAGACTTGTGTCGCAGTGGAACAACCAAGAAGTGGAAAAAGCCGTCTTATATGAATCATAGATTATGGCGCATTATAATAGTAGTACAATTGGTACAACTATACATGTTCGTTGCACCTGAAGTGAATTTACGAAAGCTTCTGACCAGATAGGTCAGATAGGCAAACTGGATGTCACCAAGGAGCTTTTGGGCGATGTTAATGGTTGAGATTATCCACCCGCAGCTTGGATTAGACCTGGGCGAAACGAGTTCAATGATTGAAAATGTTGAAAGTGACTACGTTCGACTGCGTAAGTTGTTTTACTTGATGGAACTTTGTTTATGCCCGTCAGGATTGTGAGGGACTCTGGTGATCTGTACTTCGCAGACTGTGAACAGTGCAGGAGGGCCACCCAATCTGCAACTTGGTGGGGCTGAGAATTGCTGGAACTCATTTGAGCTTTCCCAACTTTTGGGATAGACGGCATAGGCTGAAATGGTCCAGTTCTGGAGGCACGAAAAAGTGCTGTGCAAAGTCGAAACGATGCCGCTGTGAATTCCTATCGCTCCTGCCAGCGCAATCATCCCATGGCATTGCACCTCCAAGGTAATGGATGCAAATCTGCTCCTGTTTAAGTTGCTTGGACATCACAAGACTCATGTTCATGAACGATGAAGCATTCTTTCCTTTTTTGTTTGTTGCATTGCCAGCCCTGAAATATCCTGAAATTGTTTGAACGAGTTACACTGCTCCTCTCATGAAAGTTGTTGCAGCCACCGCGGGGGTAGCGAAGCACTTCTTCTTCTTCCTCCTCCTCCTTCTTCTTCTCCTCCTGCTTCTTCTTCTTCTAGAGGGCTCAGAGGCAACGGCGTTCCAAGGTTCGTAGAGAGCAACCAACACGCCACCTCTCAGGTTCAAGGCATTTTTGTACGTCCGAACTTACTGCATGATGCATTTTCCCCGATCTTGAATCCTAATAGAACAACCATGGAAGGTCAGGCTCTAGATTGGAATCCAAGTAAAAATCAGCAGTGCTAAAGATAATCTTCTAAACAGATGAAACAGAAAATAGGAGGAAAGAATCTTATTGCTTTTCCTACAAAGCAAAACAAGGGAGACAAAGCACGCATGCCCCCACAGAGATAAGCCAGGCCAAAAGTTTGTTGTGACTTGCAACTTCTGTTGCGGCCTGCAAAGGGATGCTTGCATGTGCCTCAGTCCAAGGACAGTGATTGCAGGTGATAGTTGGGGTTTGATCGCGGTTCCTGTGATCGAGGCGGGGCATGCCCTTTCGAACGCACAGCGCAGTGGGCCATGACAAAGATGGCAGCGGCAAGATTTGTTTGAATATGTTTGAACAAAGTCGTGTGTGGATGGTACCCCAAATGAACCTACCAAGTCTTTGACTCCCTTTCCAAATTTTCCCAAGCTCTTGCATGCAGACATGGCCATTCATGTCACCATTGTCCTGGTCCGCTGCGAGGACCATCCAGGCACTGCCATTATTTTTGTTGGTAGCCAACTCACGCTAGTGTTCGGTGCTGGAGCCTCAGATTTCATGAGCCAGGCGAAACCGGGGTCGTGGCTAACTTAATTCAAAACGGGCAAGAGTCTTGCATGAACCAAGATACAAGGTTGAGAGGGATCCAGGCACGGACATTTGCCGTCTTCCTCAATATCTCTCAATGTAAATACGTACGTACTGCGATCACTTGACTTTAACGACAAAAGCTGCGATCCCCTTTGGATTTGTGCCCACGCCCTCCTCCGGTTCCAAGGTGTTAAACTTGATCGTCGCTGTTGCCTCTTGTCTTCAGAAGTGCGATACGTTTTTTCCCCCGGTGGCTGTGGATCGAAGCTAACCAGTCTACTGCTGAAGGACATGTGGAACACTGCAAAATAAGCGTTTCGCTGGCCAGTGCGCTATAGCTACCCATTACTGCGCTATAGCTACCCATTTTAGGCCGCACTTGGCTAAAAAGGGCTTTGAAATTTGAAACGAACGCCAAAGAGCCTGAGAAGCAGTACAACACGTGGCTATAAAAAGACACATACCACCTCCCGCTTCCCACTACATTTGGCTGCGAAAACATGTCAAAAAGATCAAAGCACTGTAATTACATGTATACACTTCTGATCTGTCCGAAGCCCCAAAGGGAATCGGAAGGATCTTTCACACGGCGTCAAACAAAGGCCCACAGAAATTCATTCCCATGCCGTGGCAGGATATATTACACACGATGCTGGGATGCCAGCTGCATAGTTGTTGAAGAAAGTTGTTTTTTAATCTAGAATCTAGGATCCAGAGGAAGTTGCGCAAAAGCATCATCTATGTAAAGCTTCCGCACGTGAACCTTGGAGCAAGCTGGCGACCACTACGTAATCTTGTATATGCCATATGCCTGGCTCAAACTCGACAGATGGCACCCGCAAGCAGAAAATCAATGAGTGTGGCTATCACAACTTGAATTCTGCATTTTGAAATGCCAAGACTCTTCCACTTTGCGGACACTGACAATGAGAAATGGTCATTGGTTGCATGGGGAATGGCTTCCGCACACCAGAAGTGAATAGCGCAGAGGAGGAGGAACATAACCCACAAGCTGTTTCACAAGTCTTGGCGATGACTGAACGACACGCATGCAACTGTTTGATCCGCCGGCACCAGTGCATCCAACCGAACAAGGGGCCTGCCTGCGACTGGGAACTTGTCTGTTTCCCTTGAAAACGAATGCTGCCTGCTGTTGTAACTGAAACCTTGCGGATGAATGCTGCTAGCCTGGTGGGTAGGTAACGTGCAAACGAGTGCCACACAAAAAGCTATCCAACAGAAATTCGGCCCGAGGTACTCCACTATGCCTTCTCGCAATCAACTGTTGATCTCCCACTGGTACTGCCCGGCCAACTGCAAGCAGCTTGTCCCTTGAGCCTTCATGTTTCACAAGGTCTTGGGGGGTCATGGCTAAATTGAGCTCCTTCTTGCAGCATTCTGTCATGCGAAGAACGATTCAATCCTTTGGCGCCTCCAAGTAGATTGGGGGCGCTCGGTGGTTTTAGCGCCGGGTTGCTGCCGGCGCTTCTTAAATAGCCATTCAGTGTCTTGCCGAACTGCTCTCAAATTGGAAGGTTGTTTGAATCCCCGAGGTCACATGGGGCCGGCGAAACACGCCCCATGTCCGTTGCCCCCATTATCTACAGAATACCATCAAAAATCCAAATGCGTGAGTTGGCCCCCTGGCGCTCCCAGTTCCTTCATCCATGCCACCTTCATGGCCAAGATGCCGAAACTCTCACGTTGTGCATCGACTTGCTCTGTCCTGCCACAGAGAATTTACTAAAATTTACTTGTTGCACCAGCTTGGATTATAGACCCTCACGTCTGCGATCTTCTTCAACATCAGTGGTCAACCCACAGTAGGTCGGTGGGTCGCATATGGGCGTTCCATCCCTTGGATTGGTGCTTCGGTCTGCCTGACTCACCTTAATCAGGCTCTTGCCTGTTAGAATGAGATTGAATCCTTCACCCTTCTCCTGCTCACAAGGCCCAACATTGGGCTCGTGCCCCAACAGCCATGCCGAGATGCTTCACGACGGTTTCAAGCGTGAAACTTCGATTAACCAGTGGCTTGACCAAAAGAGAGCGCGATCGTAAAACAAAGTATTCCAAACTATTCCGTGCACCAATCGGGTCCCATCTTCAATTTGTCCCTCTCCTTGGACATCATCATTCTGACCTGCTCTTACTGCTTGTCCAGCGAGCACTTCTGGCCTTAAATCGTTGTGTTAAAGCTGCCCGAAGGTTCGATGGGACAACTCCTTCACTTCAGACCCCTGTGCTGAAAAAGCAAAGTGGGATATCAAGCCCGATGGCCAACTTGCCACTGGAACATCACTGAAACTGTCCTTCCCAGTTTGCGCATTTACTTCATGTCAAATGGCGCCGCCATGAAATCTCCCAGTGGCTTGCAAGCAAAAGAAATGACGCCCCAGTTGCTCGATCCACCAACCTTGAATCACTGACTCTCTGATCGGCGATCTTCATTCCCAAGCCCGCTTGATTCTCTCGGAATCATTGTAGATGGTCTCCACACTGACGTTCATTGCTCATTCCCGATCAAACCAAGGTCCCCTTCGTGCCTTGGCTTTGGCTGTGGTGCATCCATCACCTCTTCACAAAGTGCATACCTTGTATGATTGCAAACGCTTGATGCCCTACGCATCATTTCAAAGCTAGGTGTCCCCTGCTCCAACGCCCAACGCCTTGGTTGGAACCAAAAAGGTATTGATATCAACCTTGCTACCAGCTTGGCAAAATATCCAATGAAGCAAATTGCCTGTCCCGCCTTTGACGCTCTTCGCCTGCTCCGCACCTCGGGGCGGCGGATTGGCCACCAGGCGAGACGATCTGTGAGGACTTCTGCCGCTGTGTTGGCTGCCAGCGCGTGCCATGCCGCAGCTTTGGATGACACCCAGATTGTAGACAGCAAGCTCCTCCCCGCCTCCACGTGGCGCTTGTGGGCCTCAAGGTTCGAATGGGAGGCGCAAAGGAGTTTCTGCTCAATTAGTTGCACAGAGAAAAAGAACAAAAGCAAAGAAAATTTTCAAAATCCTAAAAAGAATGAATTCAAGAGCGCGCCACTGCGGCTGAAAAAAGAAAAGATGCCAAGGCCGTTTGGCCTAATGCATGTTAAGGGGATCGAATTGACCCAAAAAAGGGTGTACGAGCCCAGAGTTTCTAGAAGCAGGAGCTGGCTGCTGAAGCTTGTGCTGTGCTTCTTGGCCCTGCCTACTGCTGATGCTACTGCTTTGCAATGTGGCAAACACTTGCCTCACAGTTGATGTTTCTCCAACACCACGTATACCGGCCCCACAAGAGCCCCCCCGGAAGACTAGGGCCGGGCGCTGCAGATATGGCAGCCGGGCAGCTATGGCAGCCGGGCGGATACCTCGCTACAGCAGCTGCAGCTTTGGGAGCCTGCGCCGATGGCATTGGACCTGCGGCTGGCTCTTGTGGGAACGGTGGCGTTGCTTGGTGAGATTTGTTGCAGCATCTTTTGCTGGCGTTACAGTTCTTTCACTAAGAAGCTAAAGGGTAAACACAATGGGAATTGGCAAAACTCGAAAAGTCAGAGCCCCCACTTGGAATGATCTTTTTCACCGCAGGGGCCCTTGGCGTCAGCTCGATCATCAAAAGCTGAAGCTTCACGTGAGATACTTGCAGCTGCGTTTTTTGAGACCTGGGGAAAAATTGCTCGAGATCCACAGCATGGATCACTTGGAAGGAGGTGCCGCAGGCTCCTCGGCGACAAACAGAAAGCGACAAGAGAAAAAACAAAACAGTTCCCTGATCGATGCACTGTCAGGTTTTTTGCAGACTTGGCAACGGGGACAGGGAGACACATGGCAGCATGGCAAAACAACTAGAAAAGGCCTCGGTGGGGACAACAGAGAAAGGCCCCACGACAAACCGAGTCCAGCATGACTGATGACTTTCAAAAATGTTTTGATTCGGTTGATTGGACTCTTGTTCTCTCTCTCTGGCCTTCCTCCTGCTGTGACTGGACCTTTGGGAGACATGTGGAAACATCAAGTTAGGTGGTTCACCTATGGAAATCAAGTTCATCAGGAACCCGTCCAAGATTGCCGAGCCATCTTGCAGGGAGATCCGTGGGGGGCCACTGGCACTTGCTGCGGTGCTAGCGGGCCCACTAAGGAAAATCAGGGAACGAATCTCACACCCATGTTTCTCCATTTGTTACATGGACGACAGGTCGGCGGGCATGGCAGACCTTCCGACCCTGCAAACATGGCTCGCTGAATTGGCCCTTTTTGAAAACCATATTCGAATGAAAACCAACCACTCTAAGACCCAAGTTTGGGCTAGAACTGCTGAGGCACACAGACAGCTGGACGAGGCTGGCTTCATTCCGTCCGCCACAATGAAAATTCTGGGCGCCACATTGGGTGCACCTGGCAGAGAAAGCATTAAGGATGAAACTGACAGACTGCAGGCGGTCGTAACAGTGTGCAGGAGATGTGCCATCTTGCCTGCTTCTGTGAACTTCAAGCGACAGGTGGCACAAGCTATGGCCAGCTCCAAGGCTGTCTGGGGCTTGCTCATCAACAGTTCACGGCCCAGTACAATGGCAGTGGTGTGCCACAAATGTGCTCGCATTGTGGGGCAAAAGAAGTACCCAGCATATCACACGTGCTGCGGCGCTGTGCAAAGTTCAATCTCCTCCGAACATTCACTTCTATCCCTCCGCAGTCGGAGATGGTCGCGAGATTAGGATGGGGTGAGTACATGGCCGAAAGGCCCTTGCTACTTCAGTTGGCCTCCATTCGTGCAGCAGATTGCAAACTGCGTGAAAATGTGCGAAGGAGGGCCCGGAATGGAGTGGGAGGGGCGGGGGGGTTCTCCCTCCCAGGACTAGCTGAGATGATGTTGCAGCCGAGCTTCCTTGCTTCCTTCCCAGGTTGTAGACACCTTTGCAGAATCGAGGGCCCACGACGTGTTGAATTTGGCAGAGGACAGGCAGGCGTGTGGTACTTTCCTACCTTTGCAAACTGCGATTTTGGGATATAGCGTGGCAATTGTGATGTATGCGTTTTGTTTCAGTTTACATGATTGGACCGTGAACTTTCTTAATTCCAGAAAATAAGGAAATTACAGGGAAATAAGGTTTAGGCGGCTTAGGAATGTTTAGGATTTTTGCAAGCCACCAGTTTTTGACTGAAATCCAGTTTGACAGGGTTTTGAGCAAACTGTCTTGAATCATGTGGCTGCAGCCATCCACATGGCTCATTTTGCGAACCATGTGGGTGACAAAATTAGTAGGTTTCCACCAATATATATGATAAAGTATGCGCACACGACAACCGGAGTCATAAAGAAACGGATGCAGGCACCTAAGGAACCATCCAAAACAAATATGACTTGCTCCACAGCAGCAGCTGTTGGTTTTGGGCAGGACCATGGTCAGCTGCTGGCAAGCAGCAATTCGAGAAACTATCTACACTCTTCAACTCTTCATTGCTTCGCTTTTGGTTTTGTTTACAAATATTGTTTAATTAAGTTATATAATGTTGCTTTTTTGTCTTTGGTTCTTAAATGTGCATTTTATTTTTTATCCAGCCAGAAGAGCTTTGCCGGCTGCTCAAAAAGAGAAAAATATGACTATTTAAAGGTCGGCCGCGGGCGCCACTTTTGAGCATTTAGACTGTCGCCCAAAAAGCATTGGTTTCATAACCTAGAAGCGATTCATTATCCCGGCAAGAGACCCCAAACAGTGCGCACTTAGGATTCTAAAGGGAAAGGTGGAAAGGGCCCAAAATCATCAGTGGCTCCAAGCTAGCAGGACAAGAGCGACCCTAGTAGCGAAAGCATGGTGTTCATTGGAAGAAGAGACACCAAGTGTGAAGATCTCTGTAGAAGATCGTGCGCAAGATCTCCTTGACAGGTTCTCTGTAGAAGCTGCTGCGCAAGATCCCTGTGTAAGGCTATCGGCTATCTGCACAAGGTGTCTATAGGGAGATCTCCACAGAAGATCGTTGTAAGGGGTCTCAAAGTAAGATCTCTGTCCAAGCTATCTATACATGATCTCCGAGCAAGACCTCTGCTCTCTTCACCACTTACCTCCGTAAGAGGTCTCCTGGCAAGATCTCTGTCCAAGATCTCTACAAGAGCTCTGTTGGCATGATCTCTGTAAGAGACCTCTTGGCAAGATCTCGGCACAGATCTCTATAAGAGGTCTCTTCGCAAGACCTCTGTACAAGATATCTATCAGAGATCTCTTGGCAAGATCTCTTAAAGATCTCTGTGCACACTCTCTATAATTCTCTATAAAAGCCCTCTTGGCAAGATTTGTGTAAGAGACCTCTTGGCAAGATCTCTGCAACAGATCTCTATGCAATGTCTCTGTACAAGGTCTTCATAAGAGGTATCCTGGCAAGATCTCAGTACAAGATCTCTATAAGAGGTCTCTTGGCAAGACTCTTGAAGAGATCTCTCTATTTCCACAGAAGATCTTCGTGAGGGATCCCAAAGTAAGATGTGTGTTCAAGCTTTCTATAAAAGATCTCTGAGCAAGTAGCCGCTCGTTTTGTGCGAGCCTGCGCGGTCGAAATGCACACCGACATGTCTGTCACATGAGCCATTTTATGCGTAAATTTACAGGAGAAATGCCACGCCCCAGGACCGCGACATAGTCGAAATGCACATGGACATATCACAAGAGCCATTTTATGCAGAAATGTACAGGAGAAATGCCGCCCACTTAACCCTTACCGTAAGAACTCCTTCAGTGTGGCCACGCTGTTTGAAGAGAAACAGAAAATGCAAATGTGCATTGGTTCTTTGATTTTTTTCTGATTCTTATACTTATTGTTTTTGTTTTGGGTTTTATACTTTATGTTTAGCTTGATTTGGTTTACGTTTATGTATGTTTATGTTTGATGTTTCCGTTTTATTTGTGGTGTTCGTTTTTGAATCTAGATTACTGCCTTTTTAAACATCATATGTTCCTTATTTCCGCGACTTTTTTGAAGAATATTTTGAAAAAAGAAGACTGAATTTCCATTTTGTTTTTCGGAGAATCGAAATTACTTAAAGTTCCCTGAAATATGTTTTTAAAGAAAACAAAAACAAAAACAACAATTTCAAAAACAACAACAACCACCAAAAGTTAAAAGAATATCAGGAAATGAAATTAATACTTGTCAAAACACAAAATAAAGATTACTGTCTTCGAGTGATCCCCGCCCTGACACACTATTCTGCCATAGTTTCTGACATACCATCTGGAAGTATCTATTGCATTTTTTTTTGGCGCCGGGCGTCTGAGAGGCTGGCGACTGCTGTCAGCTTTCAAATGTTTCACAGGGGAAATTAGAAAGGGCCAAAACCGAAACTTTAAGTTTCCTTACCAGCATCGTCATGAACATCAAAACGAACATGAACTTTAACATGCCATCATCACCACCATCAAAACATTTCAAAACATCAAAGCACATCAAAACATATCAAAACATATCAAAGTATCAAAGTATCAAAACATCACCATCATCATCATCATGATCATCATCATCATCATCATTATCACCATCATCCTGATCATCATCCTCATCATCATCATCATCACCATCATCATGACGTATGTGTGGAAGTGCACGAGAATTTACAGCAGCGCAGTGCAAGAGAGAACGCGCAGCAGTGTAGCATGACGTATGTGTGGATGTGCAAGAGAACGTACAGCAGTGCGTGGCATGACGTCCGTGTGGAAGGGCAAAGAGAACGTACAGCAGCGTAGCATGACGTATGTGTGGAAGTGCAAAGAGAACGTACAGCAGCGTAGCATGACGTATGTGTGGAAGTGCAAAGAGAACGTACAGCAGCGTAGCATGACGTATGTGTGGAAGTGCAAAGAGAACGTACAGCAGCGTAGCATCACGTATGTGTGGAAGTGCAAAGAGAACGTACAGCAGCGTAGCATGACGTATGTGTGGAAGTGCAAAGAGAACGTACAGCAGCGTAGAATGACGTATGTGTGGAAATGCAAAGAGAACGTACAGCAGCGTAGCATGACGCACGTGTGGAAGTGCAAGAGAACGTACAGTAGCGTAGCATGACGTACGTGTGGAAGTGCAAAGAGAACGTACAGCAGCGTAGCATGACGTATGTGTGGAAGTGCAAGAGAACGTACAGTAGCGTAGCATACATATGCGTGGAGCAAGAGAACTAAAGCAACGTAGGATGACGTATGTCTGGAAGCACAAGAGAACGCACAGCAGCGTAGCGTGACGCATGAGTGGAAGTGCAAGAGAACGTGCAGCAGCGTAGCATGAAGCATGTGTGGAATTTCCGATGAACGCCGCAGCCACCAACCCCCCAGCCCCCCACACCCCCAATCCAATGCTATGTTGATAGCATGATACAAAATCTGACAACAGTCGCGGGCCCCTCAGATGCCCGGCACCATGTATATACGTATATATATATATATATGTAAATTGTGAATCCAACGTCGTTGCATCTCCAAATGGGTCATGATTACATGTTCTCACACCAGTTCCGCAACTTCCCAATTTGATGGCCATCCAAAGCACATGGGCTCAGGGTTAGCCACGGTGAGGGTAGGGTGGGATTCCATTCTTGTCTTGAAGCCATTGGTTGGGACGCGGCCGTCCCCTTTGCATACAGAGCCAGGGGCTCACCTGAACTTGTGGCCGAAGGGCCAGGAAGGCAATCTTGTGCCTCAACGTTGGAGCCTTGGAGACCTGCGTGCGTGGTCTTGGAAAAGGGTGCTTGAGCGCCTTGTGAGCAACTGTGGAGCTGCCAGTGCTGAGTCGGTCTTTAGCCACTCACACTGGTAGCGGAGCTACCGAGCTTCGGTTGGATCCAGGGTGGAATAGCAATTGGTGGACGTGGAGATGCCGGACAGCTCTGATGGTCCTGAACAAGGGACTGGTGAGAGTGTATCTGGGGGAAACGTAACCAATCAATTAGCCATTCTGGTGCCGACGTTTGACCCGAGTAAAGATGATTTGCAAGTATACCAACAGAAAGTAGCCCTCCTACTTGAAGCATGGCCCACTGCCAAGTATACAGAGCTTGCAACCCGTTTGATACTGAACTGTACAGGATCTGCATTTCAAAAACTGCAGCTCCATCAATCGGAGTTGATGGTCAATGACCGCAAGTCGGTCCATCGGATCATTGAAATCTTGGGAGGCCATTGGGGCCAAATTGACTTGGAAAAGAAGTACGAGTTTGCCGAGCGTGCCTTGTACAAATGCCTGCAAAAGTCGGATGAAAGTGCTGATTTGTTTCTGGCAAGAGCCGATATCATGTGGACGGAGTTGAATAGCAAGAACATCAAGCTCAGTGATCTTCAAGCGTATGTGACTCTTCGGGGTTCCAACTTGTCTGCAGAAGATAAGAAACGAGTCCTAGTAGATGCCGACGTAGCTGATGGTGGTCAACTCACGACCAAACGTGTGGGTGCCGCCATTCGAATGCTAGGTGCCGGTTTTTTCCAAGAGATGACAGGTGGGAAACGGGTGAACAAACTCAAGATCTATGATCAATCAGCATTGGTGGCCGAGGACTTGGAGGAGTCTGACATGGACAATGCAGCCCTTGCCATGGAAACGGGCGAGGATGACGATCAAATGGTTGAAACTCTGGCTATGGATGGTGATGAGGACGCAACTCTCATCCTAGATTTTGAGTCTGCAGCCGCTGAGCTTGTCCAAACCGACAGTGAACTGGCCTCAGCCTATACGGCGTACACCGAAGCGCGAAGGCGTCTCAACGAAAAGGTGCGTCACAGAGGATTCTGGCCTGTGTCAGGCAAAGGCAAGTCTCGTGGTTCCAAGGGTGTGAAAGGAAAGTTTTCCAAGGGCCATGGATCATCCAGGAAGTCGTTGCAGCAGAGAATCCTTGAATCTCGCTGCAGATTGTGCAATCAAGTGGGTCACTGGAAAGCAGAATGTCCATCTAGGAGGGATAGCACCAGCTCCAACAGCAGGCCACCTCAGGCACCAACGACGTTTGCTGGAGTCGTAGATTCCCAGACTGGAAGCCCGGACGTTTTGCCTCTGGAGTTCCTACAGCTCCCCAGTGTCCATGAGCCTGCCTTAGATGTGCCTCAGCTTCCATGTGTACATGTTATGATGGTGGAACATAGTCTTAATCCTAAGGATAAGCTACGTAACTCCCTGAATAACTGGCAAAAGACATGCCAACATGACACAACCGCTGTCAGGATGGATGATGCTCTTTGGAAAGTTCGTGAACGTTTGCACCGCCGTGCTCATGCCGACATGACCCGCCGACCTCAGCCTGCCTCCGATGTTGCTGAGGATGCCCAAGCCCTTTTTGCGTCCCATGGTAGTTTTGGCATTGTTGATTTAGGTGCAACTAAGACTGTGATCGGTAGTGAGTTGGTCCCTGACTTGTTGCAGAATCTTAGACCCGAAGTGATGAAACAGGTCAAGAGGTGTCCTTGTGAAGTGACGTTTCGTTTTGGAAATCATGGTGTTCTTCAAAGCAAGCATGCTATTGTTGTGCCAATACATGGGATGCTTTTGAAAATAGCCATAGTTCCAGGTAATACGCCATTTCTCCTATCCAACACCTTGCTGAGGGCCCTTGGGGCAAGTGTAGACACCACCAAACAGGTGATTCACGCCTCCAAGATTCAGAAAAGTTTTCCAATGACTTTGACCAGCAAGGGGTTGTTTTTGCTTGATCTCAACGATCTCGTCCGACCAGAGGACGATGCATCTCCCAATTTCAAGCCGGCAGAGACACATGCGACCGTGTGTGTTCAGCCCGAACCACTGCCTGCGGAAGCCGACACTCGAGTCCCCAGGAAAGAGACCGTAGTTGCTGATGTTGATGACCGTGATTCACATGTTGATGATGAAGTTGAAAACAAACATGAAGTGTCCAGTGAAGATAACTCCCAACATGAGATAGGATGTCAACCTCACTCGGAAGCCGAATTGCCGATGCCAGTCTGCATGCCGTTGGACAACCGTGTACATAGCACCCACACCAGCAGCTGCATAGACAGGTCCAAATCTGTTCCCCGAAGTTTTCAGGTGATTCCCCGTGGGGACCATGGCCACGTTGTCCCAGCGACTGCAGAAGGTCCAAGAGGGACCCACCGAGGCCAAGATCGACTTCAGCCAGTACACCATGGAACAACTGGAGAACACCAAGATACAGTTTGGAAAAACTCATGTGGGCAAGACCTATCACCACATGTGGTGTCACGAGCAAAGCTGGGTGCTGTGGTTCACACAGCACTATCACCGCAGTGCCAAGTGGGAACACCGCCGGTTCCTTCACTATGTGGACGAGAAGATCGAGTGGTGCGAACGGACAGGCACACGAGTGCCAATGACCAGCGCCAGCAGCCTCCAGTCGACCCCACCGGTGGAGGCGGTCACTCAAGTTCCCATGCCCAAGGCCAAGTCTCGAGCGATCACACCGGGGGAAACTCAGAACCGCGTCTGGGACTTCGAGGAGGATCCAGAGCTCTTCGAAGTGGAAGTGGTCCCGGATCAGGAGACCAACAGCCAGGTGACTCAGATGGAAGCCCGTATGACCAACATGGAGAACGCCATCAACCGGATCGTGCAGCACCTCGAGGAAGTGGCACAGTCTCATGCAGCCGAGCAGTGAGCCAGGATGAGTGTCCAAGCATCCAAGCTTCCCTAGAAGCTGGCGACTTGTCTGCTGAATGTGTGCATGTAAATGAATCCCCGTATACACCTGAAAGCAACCGAGAACGATCTCATTTACATAGTCTTGTTCAGAAGTTTTCCCAAGAATTCTGCCATGTTGTCCAACGATATGATGGTAATCTTGGGAAGAAAGCGCCTCTGGATGTCTTGGAAGTATTTTGTGGTCCACAGAGCCAGTTGACTCAACAGTCAACAAAGCTGGGCTATCGTGCTGAGCGTTTTGGTCTTTCTCAAGGAGATCTGCAGACCCGTTCGGGTCGTGAGCTGCTTTACATGAAAGTACATGAACATAGACCCAAGAATATTTGGTTTTCTCCAACTTGTGGTCCTTGGAGTGGCTTTTCTTGTTTGAATGGCAGCCGTTCCGTCGAAGCCTGGGACGAACTGCAGCAAGTCCGAATGAAACACCTCGAGCAAATAGCACTAGGGATAGTGTTACTCCGACATCAGCGTCAGCAAGGCCGACACATGCATTGGGAACAACCAAAGGGTTCCTTGATGTTCAAGTTACCGTACTTGCAAGAAGTTTTCCATTACATGTTGGTTGTTGATGTAGACTTATGTGTTGCCGGAGACTTGAGGGATCCTGAGAATGGTAAGCTGATCAGAAAGGGTTTGACCATTTTGTCCACGTCTCAGTCCATGATACAAGGTCTCACTGGTTTGCGTTGCCCAGGAAACCATGAACATCAGGTCATCGAAGGACAAGTCAAGGTTCAAGGTCAATGGATCAACAGATCGAGTTTTACCGAGAACTACCCCCGGAAGTTTGCCCGTCGTTTGGCAATGATTATGGGTAAAGTTCATGTCCCCAAAGAAAGGCCGTATAACAACGAAGTATGGCCTATGCTTGCTGCGGAAGAACATCCTGAGGCTTCCGAACCTAAGCGACCATGCCTGCGAAAATATGCCTCGGCCAAGCTCAGCCGTACCCGTCCTGTGATGGAACTGCCTTGGGGTAAACGACAGAAATGTGTAGGCAAAACTTCACCAATTGACTTCTCACTGGAATGGCAGCAAGTGTTTGAAAAAGTTCAGAACATACTTCCTCGTGTTGGAAAACGTTGCATTGAAGACCCTGAGGTGCTCAACATGATCCAAGCACTGGTTCCTAACATGCAGGTTGTCACCGTCATGGCATGCCGAGGGGCCAGTAGGACGTTAGCACCTCCTGAAAATATCATGCGGGGAACAGCACCACTGCGTCGTAGTATATTTTCCGAAAGGGGAACAGGGGAACTTCGAGCTGAGGAAGAATGGGAACCATGGGAGGATTTGGCTAAGAGAAACCTGATAAGGCCTTCCCATGCCACCAGAGTCAATATCACGATGTTTGCCAAGCCCAGAGACATGCCTCGACCGGACAACCCGGGTACACAATCCCATGGCCGTGACCTGAGTTCTTTTTCAGCACCCACAGGCGCTGAGCGTGCAACCAATTCAGAACCCGGGGGACCACCTGCAGAGATCGAAGTGGATCTTCAGGATGACCGTGTCCCCGAAAGAATTTCCATGCCACCAGCAGGTTTGTCACATGCACAAAATGCCGATCTCCAGAGTGCCAAGCAGTCCAGTCGCTTTAAAGCCCTACCCAAAGATGAACAGATAGCACTTTTGCGTGCCCATAAGAACTTGGGACACCCCAGTCCTGAACGCCTAAGTACACTGCTTAGAAGTCAGGGATTTAGAGCTGAGATTGCACAGGCCGCACTGGAACTGAAGTGCTCGACTTGCCAAGCTGCGAGCCTTCCCAAACTAGCCCGACCGGGAAGTATCCGTGATGAACTGGATTTTAATGATCGTATCTGCATGGATGGATTGGAATGGACGAATCAACAAGGCACCAAGTTTCATGTTTATCATGTGGTAGACTGGTCTACAAATTTCCAATGTGCAAGGGTGTCGCAAGAAAGAACCTCACAGGCAGTCATCCGACACCTCTTGGAAATGTGGTTTTCATGGGCAGGTTCACCAAGTGAACTAATTGTAGATTCGGGAACTGAGTTCAACTCCGAAGAGTTTGCCGTGTTTGTCCAGGCCAACAACATCCATCTTACGACCATAAGCCCCGAAGCGCAATACCAAAATGGCAAAGCCGAGAGGCATGGAGCTGTCCTCAAATCTATGCTGAGTAAGTACGAGTCCGAGCATCCCATCCAAAATCACCACGACCTAAGCGAAGCCTTGTTCTGGTGCATCCGTGCCAAGAATGCCAGCAGCCTTAAGAAAGGGTACGCACCAGAGGTTTTGGTTTTGGGTAAACACACTAGACTTCCAGGAGCCGTGTGTAGTGATGAGATGCTTCCAGCACACCTTTTGATGGACTCGGAAACCTCGCATGGCATTGCTTTTCGGAAACAGCTGGCGTACAGAGAAACTGCACGCCGTGCCTTCTTCCATGCTGATAACGATGCCAGCTTGCGCAGGGCGATGCTGCGCAGGTCCCGACCAGGGGGACAGCAGTATCTTCCAGGTGAATGGGTTATGATTTGGAAACAAGGCAAAGGAGCACTACCCGGTTCTTGGACAGGGCCCATGAAAGTAGTGGTACATGAAAACAGCCAGACCATATGGACCACAATGGCATGTAAGCTGTATCGATGCGCTCCTGAACATGTACGACCTGTGACAGCTCAAGAGACCCAAAATATCCCACTTGGACGCAATGAACCATCAGTATCACAAATTGCCAGTCAGTTACAACATACCATATCCCAAGGTATTACCCGAGCCATCAACATGCCAGTAGAAATCCCCATTCAACTGGAACCCACTCATTCCAATGCGTCACCACCAGAAGACCAATCCGAAGGACAGCCCGATGGAGAACCTGAAATACCATCTCATCAATCCACTCAATCGACTTCCAGCCACATTCCTAACCCTGATAATAACTCTGAACTTAATAACCATAATGGACCTCTAAACACTGAATCCACAGTAACCAATGATCCAGCCATTAATACTCCAGTACCTGATGATGCTGAAGACGACCTCATTTGTGAGGGCCTGGTATGCCTGGATGATGATGTCTGCGCATTTCAGGATGTCCCTGATCTAGCATGGCGATGCGAGATCACAGTGTCCGACCGGGACATTCAAGCTTGGAAGTCCGAGGACAATGTCTCTGACATGGCGTTTGCAGTGTCGGCCGCCAAGAAACAAAGGTCTGAGGTACGTTTGTCAACTTTGACAGCCACTGAAAAACAGGAATTCAAGAAAGCAAAAATGGCAGAAGTGCAAAATTGGTTGAAAACAGGAACAATATCTAAGATTCTGCGTGATCAAGTGCCAGCCGACCAGATTCTCAGATGCCGTTGGGTTTTAACATGGAAACCCATTGATCCCAGCGAAATCAAAAGTGGGGGACCATCCCAGAAAGCAAAAGCACGTTTGGTCATTTTAGGATACCTTGATCCAGAACTTGAAAATCTTCCTCGTGACTCACCAACTCTTGGAAGAAATTCTAAATTGCTCCTTCTTCAATTAATCGCATCAAAAGGGTGGCTACTGCAATCGTTTGACATACGTGCGGCGTTCCTTCAGGGTAAGCCACAGACCAATCGAGTTTTGGCCATCGAACCGGTTGAAGAGCTGATAGAAGCACTACAGTTACAAACGAATCAGGTATGCAAGCTGGAGAAAGGGGCATACGGTTTGATTGATGCACCGTATCAATGGTTTTTGGCAATATCTGAAGAACTCAAGAGTTTGGGATTTTCGCAAAGTCCATTCGACCCCTGTCAATTTCTCCTGAGACATCATGAGTATGGGACATTGGAAGGAATCCTGGGGCTACATGTAGACGATGGTATCTGCGGGGGTAGTGAATACTTCAACAGCAAAATTGCCTGTCTTGAGAAGAAATATCCTTTTGGATCCAAGAAAATGAAACAGTTCACCTTCACCGGAATTGAAATGGATCAACTTGCCAACGGAACTATCACTATGAAACAATCCACTTACGTCAAAGCCATTAATCCCATCAAAATTTCTCAAGATCGACGCCAACAAGCCGAAGACAAGGTTTCTGAAGAAGAGAGACAATCTCTCCGGGGTCTCATTGGTAGTCTCCAGTATGCCGCGGTACACACGAGACCTGACCTTGCAAGTCGGCTTAGCATGCTACAATCAGACATAAATCGTGCCACGGTAAATACCTTAATCTCAGCCAACCAAGCCCTTCATGAAGCCAAGAAGCACCATGATACCACGATCCAAATACAACCTATACCAGTAGAAGATTTCAGGTTTTTGGCATTTTCAGACGCATCCTTCGCATCAAAGACCAATCCCAGCTCACACACGGGGTGCATGATCATGGGAACACATAAGCTTATTAGTGAGAATGTTTCCTGTCCAGTGTCGCCTATTGCGTGGGGTTGCAAAAAGATCCAAAGGGTCGTTACCAGCACCCTAGCTGCAGAGACGGTTTCGCTGAGCTCCGTTTTGGACCACCTTTCCTGGTTGCGTTTATGCTGGGCATGGATGTTAGATCCCGCCACCAACTGGAAACAGCCAACAACTACGTTGAGATCCCTACCCGAAACATACACCACTGCAACTTACAAATCACAAAACCTACCTGACAGCGTTGCTGCGACAGATTGCAAATCATTGTTTGACTTGGTTACCCGAACAGCCACTCCAAATTGTGCAGAATACCGAACTCAATTGAATGCCAGAAGCATCAAGGATTTTCTATCTGAAGGTGTTCAACTTCGTTGGGTTCATTCTGGTGCTCAACTTGCAGACTGTCTTACTAAAGTCATGGAAACCTCGTTTTTACGTGAAACCTTGCGGTTGGGACGGTATCGACTCAATGATGAACTTGAAGTTTTGAAAAACCGAGCGACCAATCGCAACCGACTGAAATGGCTCAAAGGCTCCTGTGATCAAGAATCCCATACCAACAGCTGCAACGACGAGTGTTTTTTGTCATTAAACATTGGGTTTTTGGGAGTGTGAATCCAACGTCGTTGCATCTCCAAATGGGTCATGATTACATGTTCTCACACCAGTTCCGCAACTTCCCAATTTGATGGCCATCCAAAGCACATGGGCTCAGGGTTAGCCACGGTGAGGGTAGGGTGGGATTCCATTCTTGTCTTGAAGCCATTGGTTGGGACGCGGCCGTCCCCTTTGCATACAGAGCCAGGGGCTCACCTGAACTTGTGGCCGAAGGGCCAGGAAGGCAATCTTGTGCCTCAACGTTGGAGCCTTGGAGACCTGCGTGCGTGGTCTTGGAAAAGGGTGCTTGAGCGCCTTGTGAGCAACTGTGGAGCTGCCAGTGCTGAGTCGGTCCTTAGCCACTCACAGTATATATATATATTCACATTTTTTTAAATATATTTTGACATTCCCTCTTCCACATACTTTCACAGTCTTTCTGGCAACTATTCTGACATTCTGTTTGACATACTTTCTGGCATTTATTTTGACATTTTTTTGGCATTTTTTCTCGCATCTATTCAGGCATTCATTTTGGCATTCTATCTGGCATATATTCCGACATTTTTTCTGGCATCTGTTGTGGCATTCTATCTTGCATCTTTTTATTCAGGCGTTCATTCTGGCATTTTATTTTCTACCTGGCATCTATTCTGACATTCTGTTTCACATGTTTTTTGGCATTCTGTCTGACATGTTCCGACATTCTATCTGGCAACCTTTCTGGCATCTATTCTGACCTTCTATGTTCGGTTCCAGGCATGGCCCACTGCATCCGGAGCTGGCGATCTTGTGTTCGGCGGGCGGTTTGGAGTTAAGGTCCAGGCGCAATCCAGTACATCCGGAGCTGGCAGAGGGGATGAAGAGAAGAAGGCGGAGGAGGAGGAAGGAGGAGGAGGAGGAAGGAGGAGAAGAAGGTCAAAATCTAGAGACCTCACCTGGCAGGTGGGGAAAAATGTTCAAAAATCAAAAAAATAGAAAATATGCAGCTTAAAAATAAATTGTAAACAAAATAAACGAAAATACAACATACTTGTTAAAACGAAAAACGATACAGATTGAACCTCTTCAACCGCCCAGACTGCGCTGCTAAGCCATGACAAAATCAAAACACGCTCCACACCGCCCTAATCCTGCATATTTAATGTGGTCAAGTAACAGATCCACAGGAGCTGGAGCAAGAGATGGCTTCAGACAAGAAGAGTCTGCAGAAGCTGGGTTCAATGTGGAACGAGATTAATTTTGTTTTGTGTCATCACCGTTCATTGGGTTTGCAATTACGATGCAGCGTGTCGCCTTTGTATTCCACAGTGTGAGTACCGAGTTCCAATAGCGTCAATAAAATTGGTGTTTGGAGACCAGCCCAAGCATCAGAGGGCCGATCACATTCCCAACCAATGTTCAAACCCTACCCGTTTCATACCTTCAGAACCAGCCGTGCATCACATTATATATGATTGTGAGGAAAATGTTCGAGCGAATTGATGACGATTCAAGTTCCTTGGCCAGATCTCAGTGGTTTTGCGGTGCAATAGCGTGTGTTTATCAAAGATTGTGCAAAACGAAACAGGTCGTGTGAAGAGTGTGTTTCACATCCCTGTGACGGGTCCGTGACGCCGTCACGGTATTTTTGGGAATCGTTCCATTGGCAACAGTCAGGAATATTCAAGACTGTTTTTTTGTCAGTTCAATTTACAGCAGATCTGATATATGTTTACGATTGTTTACGTCATTTATGGTCATTTTAGATTGCGTGATGTTTTTCATGTTTGGACACTGGATTTGTTGTGACCAAGGCTAAGGGCAACTCCTTTAAATTGCCTAACATTCCATGAGAATCAGAGTATACTGATACTAGTATCAGTATCATCAGTGTATCGTGGTGTATCAGGAGTATTTTGTTCACATTTGTTCACCAACATTTGAAGCGTACCCTGGCCTATTGTTGCGCGCAACTTGCAGATCAAAAGTCTTAGCAAAGCACAGGTGGCACTGTCACAGTGGATGAACTAATTGCTGGAGCTCGGAGAGAACCTTGACACAGTATTTCGAAGGGTTTCTCGAATTGTGCAACTTGTCGATTCAGGGTGGCTGAAGGAACTGTAGCTCGATGCCAGTGTTTCGTTTCTGATGTGTGCCTCAGAGTGGTCGAACCGGAAGTCACGGGGAAATAACGTGCGGTTCCGATATGTTCCGATGAGCCCTGAGGATCCTGAGCTTCAAAGCCGCCTTGCTGTGATGGATATTGATGAGGCCCATTTGCCACCTTTTGCAACTTTCAGTCTTGTCATGTTGTGACCATGTGATATACATGACAGCTTAATGGAGTCTAATTCAGTCTAATAATCAATTCAATAATTGCATATAATTGCAAGATCTTGCAAGCTCATCCAGTAACACCTTGCATATTATGCATTTCCAGTTCATCCAGTTCTGGTAGAAGTTTATTTCACGAGAGTTTTACCGTTCCTTGTCGTTCGATAAGTTCAAGCGGTTTTGAACGTTGCGTTCGATAGATCCATGATCCATGTTTCATATTGTTTCGTCATTTTTTGTCAGATCAAGGCTCTAGGCCCCATCTCTGTCTCACATCCACAAAAGATGGGGTGTGCGCATCGTGTCGGACCCGTGCAAATGCCACTCAGTCGTGACCAGGGAGACTCTGAGAGTGTGAGTGCATTTGTGTGCGTGCGCGTGAGCGTGCACCTGCGCCTGTGGGTGTGGCTGGGGGTGGGTGGGTGGGTGGTGGGTTGGTAAGTGGGCGGGTGTGTGTGGAAATAGATTCGTTCCCTGCTGTCTTCTACCCCCAGAGTCTAGCAGTCTAGATACCCCCAAAAAGAATCAAAAAGAAACATAGCGTGATCCTGATGGACGCATGGTCAGGTGGACTTAGAACAGCTCTTTGAGATGATTGATGTTGAAGGTGCAGACGGCCTACTCTGAGCATGTTGTTGGTTTGTCACTGTGAAATGTTGACGTTGGAAAAAGGATCAGCAGATATCAGCAGGAACATCATCATCTTCATCGATCAAACGGTGTTTGTTCATTGAGTCCTGTGAGTTTGTTGAAAACCTGGCTTAAATATGTTTAAATTGCCACAAACCAATGATGGTTTCGACATGTTTCGACATTGATATTCCTACAGCGTGGCAAGAATTTGGACTACTCTGTGGCGTTGCCTTCAATGTTTTTTTGTTCCATGTAAATCCATCAAGTGTTAAATTTACATAAATTTACGACCAGCCTGACTGTTCAAGACTTTGAACCTTACGTGGAGTCAACGCAATCAGAACCTTGTTCAGAGCAGAAGTGTGGGGCACATCTTCATCCGAACCATAGGCCACGCATTAATGATCAAACGCAATCGATCGATTTTATCACGTACTTGGAAAATGTCAAGGAAAAAGAGTCTGAAAGCCCACCACAGGTACTGGTCAGGTGCATGCCAGAGACTTCATTGGCCCTTTGAGTAGATGGGTGCGAGACTCCAAGATGCTTGGCAAATTGCGACCAAAAATGTGGCATTTTGCTTGTCCACCATTTTCTAGGAGCAACTTCCTTGAAGCGTTACACCAATGGTGACGTTTGCATTCCAAGCCTGGTGCTGCCTCTCTGGATTTCTCAACAAGCTAAACCCAGTCTCATCACATTATTCTCATTATGCAGTTCTCAATCGAGCATGGTTGTTTGTTGCAGTTTCTTCCCGGTTCTCTGCATTCACTCAATCCTCTTCCATTTGCGATGCTTTTCCCAGGACAGCACCTCGCTTTGTCAAGTACAATATGATGCGAATGATGGAGAGACATGACATGTTGCTAGGCATCAAGTTATAGCAGGAGGAAACGGATCGATGGATGCAGATGCATGCTTCGGTCATTGTGGGGGGCTAGAATTGTTGAAGCTCTATTCCGTTCAGTGGGTTGGCATACGGTAACGGGTCTGCTGTGACTGGTTGCAGGGACACAAAAATTGAGACCTTTTGGCAGGATCTTTTGCAGGAACAGTTGCTTCGTGGTGCTTCATGTTGCTAGCTTAATTGGGATGAATACAAGTTCAGTTTGCTGGCCCACCGACGACCGATGCCGAGGTTTGCGAAATCAGTTGATTTGCGATTTGCGGCTTGTCAGATGTTCTTCTGAAATGTTTTGAAAGATTTAGAGTAACTTGAAGAGCGGCGGGTGCTTGAAACATCTTGAAACAATGTAGAGCTTTCGGCCCTGGCATCAACTATATTCCAATGGCGAAAAGTCCCACCACTGAGGAGCATTTGGCAAGGACACTTGATGAGATCCTCAGCTTGCAGAGATTTGAACATCTTGAGTAATCTTGAGATGTTCAGCAAATAAACGGACACATACTCTATAACAAATACAGACAAACACAAGGAATATTGCATGTTGACTATCAAAATCCCAGGAAATATTTCAGAGGAGGTAGTCCTGTGAGGGTTGCAAGACCTCCCACATCTCAGCGATCTCGCTTGTAAGCAGGATGGTGAACAAAGGATCTAGACAGATGTCAGTTTTCCCACGGGTCCAGATTTGCCGAACTGAAGAGTTTTTGTGAAAGAATCGCCAGGCGAGCAGGACACAATATGACATAATCAGCTGATATCAGCTGAATCCATATCCTCAGATTGTTCTTATGCGAGATGTGCTGAGTGCCACAAACCCTAACCCTAGGATGTTCGAGGAGTTCCGCTATGCGTATCAGAGGACAGGCATGAATTGCTGGGAGAAACAGTGGCTCGAGAAGTCAGAAGAGCACCATGCGGCTGCAAGAACCTTTTGCCATGTTCTCAAGTTGAGGCAACAGCATATTCTGTAGTAAGATTAGTGACCCTTCATGCCACATGCACCAAGAAATCATGGGCATTGGATAGCATAAGCAGCATATGCAGCAGAGGTCTTCTGCCGGGCTGTTAGAGCACTATAGTGTCACCCCTGCCATAAGGATTCACCGGCTCAAGCAGTGTTTCAACATGTTTCAACTAAGTTAGGACATGACATGAATTGCTCACTTGTTCCATCAATAAACCACTCAGATACTAGAGATATCTAGAGATCATATGTTTTGAAACCCTTCAACAAGTCAGCCCGCCAATCAAATAAGCTGTCAATCAGTAAAGTTACCGTTTCTCAGTGAATTAACCACCAATTCATTCATTTTTTCAGCAGTAGATCTATCGATACTTGATACATCTTGATACATTCATCTGCCACTCTTTGCCTGACCTCAGTCCTTTATTGCGGTGATTCATTCATCTGCTCATTTATTCAATCCTGCAGCATCCACTTGCCCATTCTCTCCGTCTTTCATCCAAGATCCATGCTATCAACTCAGGCAGACAAGCTGTTCGTTTGTTTGTTTATGTTTGTTTGTGTGTTGATTTGTCACACACTCTCTTCCTGTGCTGGTAAGCTTTCCTATCGTTTGAAAGTTGCGCTCGGCTCAGCATCTCCTGATTGTCATGCTGTTTCAATTTGGTCGTTCGTTCGTTCATTCCTTCATTCATCCGTTCATCCGTTCATTCATAGGAGTTGACATTGGGTTTGCAGGACCGACAGCAGAAGCTCCAGCAAGGAGTCTCTTTCGCCACGAGGCGTGTCCCCAACGGGATTTACTCCCAGAGGCTTCTCACCAAAAGGCGCTCCGGCCAGTTGTGGGTCTTCTTTGAATGCTCAAGGAAAGCAGGGACTTTTCTGGGAAAGAAATGAAAGTTCTCTAGCCTAGAAGCAGGGAATTTCGCTGAACTATAAGTCCAAATGCGTGTCACGTGTTCATGAATACAAAGATGAGGATATGTTGTGGAGGTCCTCTCGGAAACTTAGGGATTTTGTACAGCCATTTCATGTAGTCAGTGGCTATGAAGGTCTGTAGCTGCGGCCCCAACTGCGTGTTGCTAGTTGTCGCTGTTGCTTGCAAGTGGGTAAAGAGGCCGCATGATGCAACTCAGAACCAGACCACACATCAGGGTGACTCTGGTTTCCCACAACGATAGTTTGCCTTCCGTTCACACGGCCTAAGAACACTTTAAATAGCATGCAGCATGAAAGTTCTTTGTTTCTCATTCCGGGAATAGTGAATCAGAAGTGCAATCATGGTACATATGTTTCATGTTCGCATACATGCAATGTGTTTACTTAGTGTTGCTGCCAATACGCATTTGCATGGACACATACGTAACGTTCCAAGTGCTGTACAGCTCATGACCAGTGGAAGTGGATTTTATTGCATTTGACTTTGGCCATGTTGATCCAAAAAAGACGTGGTGGTTGGGATGCTCTTGCGACAGAAAAGGTTGGGAAAACTGGTTATTTGATGTTATTTGATGCCAGGCTCACAAAGCTTGCAAGCGCAATTCCGCCAAATCCGTATGCAAAAGGCACATGGGGTGGTCTGAAGATATTCTTGACACATTGACTAGCCAGTGAATTTCGTCAAAGCTTCCGATTCATTGGTCGTAGATGCGAGTGAGTGGCTGTAAAGATGATCAGAAACCAGGACTGCCAGGACTGGCATTCGTATCATTGCACCAATTGCACCCGTGCCGTACCTCTTGCGCAATGGTGCGCGTCCCCTTGAGTCGTTGTCAGATAGTCCCAGTTTGTGTATCTTTACGTAAAGTATGGTGAAGATTGGTGAAGTATCTGAATGGTAAGGGTGCTTGGTGTATCAGAAATCGGGCTTGGGCACGCCCTGAGACTCAGGGTTTCGATGTTTGATTTCCATGGATTTCCAGGATCGAGATTGTCAGATAAGCATGGTTTAAATTTAAATTATTGTCTTGATTAAAGATATTAAAGTGTGTTGATGCCTGCAGTTTGTTTTCCATCCAAGAAGCAGCTGCAGGCAGTCGATCACCCTTCAGATGCAGAGGTTCAACGGATTGGGAGACACAACGTGCCCTCAGCGCATGTCCACCTTGCTTAGGGGGAAGAATGCTTGTAGGTTTGGAATGGTTTAGATCACATTTCTGGCAAAGGCTGCAAAAAGATTTGACAGTGGACATCATGTTGCCACATCACAGGCTTGGCTCTTGTCAATTTCAGGTCCGAAAATGGGGTACCCCAAAGTTATCCATTGGTGAATGATTGTCCAGAAAATGAATGGTCATGTTATTTGTTATGTAGGTAGAACCTGTACAACATTGTATAACCCCATTTTTAGACACAACCTTGTCTTATGGTGCTGCTGCTGCATGTTCAGCTCTGGGTGCAGGTTGACGAGGTAGAGCAGCCGCATATCTCTGAAAGGGCTGTACTGCAACTGACTCCTAGCGTGGACCTTGGGACATGAAGAATGTGGGGCCAGTGTGGTATCTCCAGCAGATTGCCATCAATGACTCTCATGGGAGCAGACGGATTCAAAATGTATCCGAACAAACTAGAAACAAGTAGAAACATCTAGGAGTGCACAGTGATTTTGCCAAGACAAGCAGGAGCCCAAACCTGCAAACCAAGACGTGCAACATTGTCCCTTGCTACAAGGCGCAGACTCTATGAAGCTGATTCAAGAAGACTTGGAAGCATCTTTTCAGCGTGCCATGCAGGCACATCCACAAATGCTCTACAGAGTTTGGGATGTCTCAGCGAAATTCTTTGGCATCCACACACTTAGAATGCGCCAGAATTTGCCCCAAGCCTGAACGCACCTTCATGAAGTAGTGCCTAGATTCCCCGACATGGGTTGATGCAGCCGCCTGCAATTCTTGTGATGTCTTCAATCCACTTCGTTTTGGACCTTCAAAGACATGTTTGTCCATGGCAGCAAGACTAATAAGACCCTTCACAACGCTACTGAACACATTTGAGTCCTGCTGATTAGCTGCAACGGCAGGTTCTACGGAAGTCCTTGTTGGAGTCTATGACTGCTCTTAAGCAGACCTCTGCCATCACCGAGACCACGGTGAGCGAGTTGTTTCAATCAACCTCCAGAGCCTTGACATCCAACAAACATTGGGAACAAAGATCACAATCAATTTGCATCTATTTGCTCTAATTATTATTAATTATTTGCATATGTTTCTAAGGCCTCAAGCTTGACTACTGGCTATACAACTCGTTGGTGTGTTTGTCAAACAACACAGCAAGAGGGCACTTGCAAATAGTGAACATGTGATCCTGAAAATGACTAATCGAATATTCTGAACATGTGCGAAAGTGATCCCTTCACAGTCCTGTTGGACTGTGCAGTCGCAATCTTGTGTCGTGTCTTTCTTCCTCTGCAGTGCCGGAAAAGTCCAATTCACAGTCGTTGTGTTTAACATGTTTTAAAACCTTCACAACATTTCTGGCTGCAAGATGCTGCAAGATGAACCACAGAATCTATGTAGGGGGAAGACAGGAAACGTGTCAGTTATTGAGCAGAGGATCTTAAGGATGTTTCTGGGGTTGACTCATTTCATGAATGGTGAAGACTTGCAGGGAAACCATGGGAGATGTGTTAGATCTAACCCAGAAAACGATCAATGGGCGTGTTCAACAAGATCTGAAGTGGTACAAATTTGCAGCCGTTTGGTGGAGATGGTCGTCCTTTGCGTGTTAGTTCCAGTGGCTTGTCACTGGTCACTGAGTGGATACAAACCTGCTTCAATGCGGCGAGTTTTTCAAGGAGATGCAACATTGCATGATTTGATTGTACATCAGTACTGTGTCAAGCAATCTGAGATCTTTCAAACTAGGACGAATTATATAGGTGGTTTGTTCCTGAAAGCTCCTGCGAAGGGTTTTTTTCCAAAGAACTGCTGCCAAAATCATCATTTAATCTATACAACATCTCCTACATCTTTAACGTCACCTGCATCATCTAGATCAACTTCATCTACAGCGCATACATCATTTGCATCTCTCATATCTCTCCTATATCCTTTACATCATCTACATCATCTACATCATCTACATCAAATCAACTTCATCAGCATCACAGACATCAACTTCAAAAAGAGTACATACATCATCCACACAAGTTCTCACACAGGAGTTGTGACACAGGAGTTGTTATAGACGAGTTGTGACACAGAAGTTGTTATACACGAGTTGTTTTTCGACAGTTGTTACACAGGAGTTAATTAACTTCCAGGTCTTCCAGGTGATCTATATACTTGTATCTGAACTCCTGCAAAGCTCCTACTTCTCGGGTTCTTCTAGATTTAAGCGCTTACGCGCGACAGCCGGCCAAGGGCCCATGTTGAGGTGATAGGGGTGAACGGCTTGGGGCTATATGGGCCCATCTTGGGGCTATGTTGGCCTATCTTGAGGGCAATTTGGGCCCATCTTAGGGCTATGTTGGCCCATCTTGGGGCTATGTTGGCCCATCTTGGACCCATCTTAGGGCTAGGTTGGCCCATCTTGGGGCTATGTTGGCCCATCTTGCGGCCTATGTTGGCCCATGTTGACCCATCTTAAGTCGAAAAATGGGAACAGCAAAAAACACCGTAAAACGCGGGACTTTTTGATGGTACGGGGTGGGGGGGTAGGTCGGCGGCAGGGGCGGCGGCCCCTCTCTCCTTCGGAGAGGAGAGAACTGCCGTACGGCAAGGACACGGCCAGCTCCGGGCCCCGCGGGCCCCTGGCCGGATTTCTCTCGTTTGGCGGCAGGGGCAGCCAGGCGGTGTGTTACGAAACGTGACCCTCTGCGGGGATCGTGTGTGTAGGACGCACAAACGTGTGGTGAAATGCGAATTTTCTGTGGCGTGGCATCGCCCTTTCGCACGAAATGAGGGCCGAGTGTCAAAAACTGGTGTAACATTGCAGTTTTGAAACTTCAGACGCAACCCTTTCGCGCGACATGAAGCTCGAACGGCAAAAACTTGTGTAAAATTGCGCTTTGAAAATCTTAGACTTAGACGCAACCCTTTCGCATCAATGACGGTCAATCGGCAAAACTGAGGTGAAATTGCAATTCTGCAATGTCACAAAGGTCCTCGGTGTCAAGACTTCTCTGTGTAAAAGCTTTGTGTAAAAAGCTGTCTGTGCAGTGCAAGAGTTTTTTGTGTAAGAGCTTTCTATGCAAAACTTCTGTTCGTGAAGGCTTCTGTGTGTGTGTGTATCCGAGAGTTGCTCTGTGGAAAGGCTTCTCTGTGTAAAAAACTTCCCTGTGTAAAAGCCTGTGTAAAAGCTTCTCTGTGTAAATCCTTCTGTGTGCAAAAGCTTCTGCGTCTCTGTGTAAAAGACTTCTTTGCAAAAGCCACTGTGCGTAAAGGTTTCTGTGTGTAAAGGCTTCTCTGTGGAAAAGCTTCTGTGTGTAAAAGGTTCTGTGTGTTAGTGTGTAAACGCACCTGTGTGTAAACGCGTCTGTGTGTAGAAGCATCTGTGTATAAAAGCTTCTGTGTGTAAAAGGTTCTGTGTGTAAAAGCTCCTGTGTGCAAAGACTTCTCTGTGTAAAATTCTTGTGTGTAAAAGCTTCTGTGCGCAAAAAATGTGTGTAAAAGTGCCTGTGTGTGTAAAAGCGTCTCTGTCATTTGAATGGGCGACATTGAAAGATACAGATTCACATTGCCCTATCATTTCATTATCAGTCATGATACACGCGTAAACCATATATATATTATATATATATATATATCAACCACATCATTCATCATTCATCTTTCATCATCACTCATCATCCGTCATCTTCATATCTTCTCTTCCATCCTCTTTTGATCTACTCCCTCCTGTTTTCCTTTTGGGCCACACTGTCGTCTAGTTTTGTCTTGTTTGTTTCAGCAGTCCAGTGCGTGTCAATACCGGCAAGTCGGACTATCGATCCATTGCTGAGGAATATCTCACGGTGCTGTCACTTGGCCTTAAAGTCTCCCAAAACCATCCAAAGAGAAAGTGGCAAAAGGTGGGAAAAAGTGGCAAGCGCACAAGATGCTAAAAGCCAAAAGCACTGTCACTGGCCAGTGTTTTGCCTCATAGTGTGTCCAGTCTATATGGTTGATTATTGGCAAGGGTGCAGACTGGTAATTATTGCTTCTAGGTCCACCGCTCACAGCGGGCCGTGGCGCGAGCAGATCTAGACATCCAATCCTAGGAAGAATACTGACTGGAAGACAGTTTGGAATTGTTCATATCCGTTTGTCACTCCAAACAACATGTCCCGATTTTGGATTCAAGACTCAGGAAAGTAACCAGCACAAGGCACAGCCAATGGACCTCGACAACAAAATACAGCTGTCTGAGCCGTCCAGACAGATAGTGCATAGAGATTTGGAAACGCGCTGATTGCAAAGCAACGAAGCGATGTATTCCAATCTGCATTTTCGCTTTTTGTTGATATTTCGATGAGCTTTGTCATCAGAATATATATATATACACATATAATTACATACAATTATATATAATTATTTACATATTAATATTACATAATCTTGATTATAATCATAATAATAATGATAATAACAATAGTATCAATTATAATCATAATAATAATGATAATAACAATAGTATCAATAATAATAATAGTAGTAATAATAATGATATCTAGAATATGTATTTTTTGTTATTACTGGTATCGTGAAAATATTGAATGTTACCAAATGGAGTTTAGAAGAGAAACTTCCGAGTTACAGAAAATTGAAAATGGTAGCGAAGAGAAGAAATGGAGGAAGTAGAGAAATGAAGAAGAAAAGAAAAGGAGAGACTAGAGAGGTGGAGAGTAGAGAAGTGAAGAAGTAGAGTAGTGAAAAGAGCAGAAAAGTAGAGAAAACGGAAATGTAGAAGAGTAAAAATAATAAATAATTCTGTAAATAATTCAGATAGACAATATTTTATTGATAGAAATTTGTTTAAATTATAATGTATTAATATTATAATAGATAAATAATACGATATTTTCTAAAATTATTTTATTTTATATAGATATGACTTAAAATATTTTAATATATTATTTTTAAAGATGGTTACCATTTAAAAATAAGCTTCGGTGGTATCCCTAATAGCCGGAACGTTTTATTTTTACAAACCTTTCCGAAGCGTGCTGTGAAGCCAAGCGCTGGAAATACCTCAGCTGGGTCTGTACTAAAGCCTCCCGGAACCCTGTTGAACCTGACCTGACTCTGCACCAAAACCTCCCAAACCTTCACCGGTACTTTCTCCGGAACCGGTTGAACCTGACCTGACTCTGCACCAAAGCCCCCCAGACCTTCTCCGGAACCTTCTTCGGAACCCTGTTGAACCTGACCTGGCTCTGCACCATCCCTTCTCGGGAACCTTCTCCGGAACCTTGTTGAACTTGACTTCTTGAATTTTCTATGAAACCCTGACCTGGCTCTGCACTAAAGCCTCCCAAATCTTCACCGCAACCTTCTCCGGAACCCTGCTGAATTGAAGCTGACCTGGCTCTGCACCAAAGCCCCCCCCGACCTTCTACGGAACCTGTTTGTACCAAAGTCTCCCAGACCTTTACCGCTATATT